>OX388342.1:9218211-9640737 GCA_947579665.1 Sympetrum striolatum
TGATTAATATCGAAAAAAATCACAATTTCGATTTCCTTAAATGAGACAGCGGTGATCCATTTTAGGATTGAAACACGGAACGTATTTATCAATACAATTTTAAAGAAGCATAAATTTTAATCAGAGGCTCAAGATATATTGAAAAGCTTTATTTAACAGAAAACTAAATCAAATATAGATCGCTTGGAAATAAGAACACCGTTAAATCCCATCGATGGCATTGCAAGAATTGAAATATGAGTAATCAAAAATTTGAGCATGAATATGTGCAGCTTGAATCAGCATGGAGCGCAAACAGCAATTTTCAAATACTGATTTCCGATAATTATGCCGGATGGATAGTGCAAACAGAGAGTGTGTAGGAGATTCCAGTTTTCGAGTCCCACATGCGTCAAAAGTTTTCTTAAATTAAGCATTCGGGGGGGGGGGGTATTACCATTGATTATTAAAGTTTCAAGAGAATTTTCTTGAATTTGCCTACGTCAGCCACTCAAGAACTTTAGACAGAACGTAGTTATCAAATCAAATTCAAATATGATTACTAATTCGAATTTTTATCGAAAAATACGTGAAGGATTTATGCGAGTGCATTATGTATGTAAGTTAGGATTTAAGCGATGCCCGAACTTATATATTGTACAAATACGCAAACTACACACGAAATTCCGCGACTACAACTTCTAAAATACCGGAACTTTTAGCTCACAAAAGCAATTATATCTTTAAAGCAAGATCGCAATCGATCTTTGAATAAGGTTTATTCGTTCAACTTACCATTAAAAGGAAATCCTTGGTGACGACCACGAACATCTTCAGGTCTTTAAACGTCGGTCTTTCTTTTTTTCAGGAAAATTCGTTTAAGGAATAGTTATTATTGCAAAAAGAAAACGAAATGCTTTGAAATGTCACTTACGTTTACCAGTTTCCAAATCCAACAGAAGTCACCAAATTTAAATTGTAACGGAAATTTTAAAACAATTGACATAACTTCCGCACCAAACGGGGTCTGAGCAGCAAGTGAGGAAATTTCCATCAAGACAACGGTCGAACAAGAAAGCTGAAATTTGATTGGTCGAATTAGGATAATCCGTCGCTGCCCCTACCCCCCCCCCCCTGCCCAAATAAAACATTTTCATTAATGACAATTATAATTAAATTTACATACAATTTTATGAAGTACCTACTTTATTTAAATTTAAATTGTTTGGAGTATTAGTTTTCGTTAATAAAAGTATTTATTTATGCTTCGAGTTAATTTTTTCGTTTCCTCCAATGGGAATGCTCGAAACATCGTAATTTTTTACTGTTTAATGGTAGGTTTAGAAATTGTAATATTTCTATTTGTTTACCATGATTACTATAAATTGTTTAATATTTAAAAAATATCAATATAATTAATTACTCTTTGTCGGCCATAACGAATGAATGGAGTTAGGGCATCAATTTACTTCGTGGATTTATATCAGAAAGTATCTTTAAGATTTCTACTCCAAGACATTTAAATTGATCGAAAACACTGTATTTATTCAGAAAGATCTACTCATCGAGAAAAAACGAGTGCATTGCATGATTCTGGATAATAAAAATCGCTTCGGCTTGAGAATATCTTTATGACCTTATGTTCCTCCTAAAATTAAACGGGGACGGATCGTCTGTGAAGAAGAGCAGCATTCTGAAAGCAATTCAACCACATTACATTTCGACCACAAGGTCGAAGGTCTCATCCTTTACGAACCTCTCTGTTTGATACCTTAAATATGCTTCGTAAATCCACAACAATACTTAGTAATCACTTTATATATCTACACTTTTCACACGAATTAAAGGACACCATGTCAATAAAACAAATTTTCGGCGCAGAAACACAATAAAATCTCACCGTTTTGAAATTTTGAAATATATTCTTTTAATGCTAATAACTCACATCTGATATGGAATATTCAAGTGATATGTTATTTTAGACAACGATAGAAGAGAGACAGATAGAATGGAAAATAATGATGGTGCTGCCATTATTTTACATAACATATCATCACGCCGTTGGCGATTTATCACTGAATCCAGTTGTGGATAATATAACTGAGAAAAAAGTACTACTTTGTCTCTCATCTATCGTTGGTAACACAAACTTTTCACTTGTATATTCCATGAGTTAACTCACACTCTAAATCGGTTGCATGCGAACTGTGAACATTAATCCAAAGGGTGACACCATCTTGAACATTTTGCACTTATTCATTTCACGTCGACTGATATTAAAACGTAAAAGTAACTCAAAAAGATCTTCATTCCAGTTACGAACTCCATGTAATCACGAGGTTTTCACGTGGTCTTTAACCGCGTTTTATGCTTTTCCGATCGTCACGAAAAAACTGAAGTACGCAATTTGCGTTCGAGGAACTATGAATGCTAAAGAATGGAATCTTGAATTCTTATTTTAGAGAAATTTGGTAAGACAACAGAATGTTAGAAGAATACATTTTTATATCCCTTACTTACACGTTTTATAAGGCACCTCGAGTCCAAAAAAGACCTTGTATCCGTCTGGGAAGAAAAGAAGAATTCTGAAAGCATTTCAACCACAATTTTAGTACTTCAGTCTTTTTGTGACGTTCGGAAAAGCGTAAACGCGCGGTTAAAAGCCACGTAAGAACCTCGTGATTACATGGAGTTCGTGACTGGAATGGTGATCTTCTGTGAGTTAGTTTCAAGTTTTAATAATAGTTGATGTGAAATGAATTAGTGCAAACTCTTCAAGAAGGTATCACCCCTTGGATTAATCTCCACAATTCGTGTTTAACTCGTTCATTGTGGGAGTAACCTCATGGAATACTCACGTGAAAAGTTATTGTAAACACCGAGAGAAGAGATAGAGTCTTTTTCCACAGTTTTATTATCCGCTACTGGATTCAGCGAATAATCGCCATCGCCATAGTGATGTGTTATGGATAATAATCATGACGTTACGATTATTAAAACCGAAAAAGCAATAGTCTGTCTCTCTTCTCACGTTGCGGTGGATTTGCACAATATGTCGCCTTCCTCCGAGGTGTTTATGCTTGTCAACAATTGTAATAAGGTATTTATAATTTGTTTTTCTATGATGAGTGTAAAAAGAGTATAAATAAAAAAGTGCTTGCTAGGTACTGTTGTGGACTTACGAAGCATATTTAAGGTATCAAACAGAGAGGTTCGTAAAGGATGAGACCTTCAACCTTGTGGTCGAAGGTCTTCTTTGGACTCGAGGTACCTTATAAAACGTGTAAGTAAGGGATATAAAAATGTATTCTTCTAACATTCTGTTGTCTTACCAAATTTCTCTAAAATAAGAATTCAAGATTCCATTCTTTAGCATTCATAGTTCCTCGAACGCAAATTGCGTACTTCAGTTTTTTCGTGACGATCGGAAAAGCATAAAACGCGGTTAAAGACCACGTGAAAACCTCGTGATTACATGGAGTTCGTAACTGGAATGAAGATCTTTTTGAGTTACTTTTACGTTTTAATATCAGTCGACGTGAAATGAATAAGTGCAAAATGTTCAAGATGGTGTCACCCTTTGGATTAATGTTCACAGTTCGCATGCAACCGATTTAGAGTGTGAGTTAACTCATGGAATATACAAGTGAAAAGTTTGTGTTACCAACGATAGATGAGAGAAAAAGTAGTACTTTTTTCTCAGTTATATTATCCACAACTGGATTCAGTGATAAATCGCCAACGGCGTGATGATATGTTATGTAAAATAATGGCAGCACCATCATTATTTTCCATTCTATCTGTCTCTCTTCTATCGTTGTCTAAAATAACATATCACTTGAATATTCCATATCAGATGTGAGTTATTAGCATTAAAAGAATATGTTTCAAAATTTCAAAACGGTGAGATTTTATTGTGTTTCTGCGCCGAAAATTTGTTTTATTGACATGGTGTCCTTTAATTCGTGTGAAAAGTGTAGATATATAAAGTGATTACTAAGTATTGTTGTGGATTTACGAAGCATATTTAAGGTATCAAACAGAGAGGTTCGTAAAGGATGAGACCTTCGACCTTGTGGTCGAAATGTAATGTGGTTGAATTGCTTTTAGAATGCTGCTCTTCTTCACAGACGATCCGTCCCCGTTTAATTTTAGGAGGAACATAAGGTCATAAAGATATTCTCAAGCCGAAGCGATTTTTATTATCCAGAATCATGCAATGCACTCGTTTTTTCTCGATGAGTAGATCTTTCTGAATAAATACAGTGTTTTCGATCAATTTAAATGTCTTGGAGTAGAAATCTTAAAGATACTTTCTGATATAAATCCACGAAGTAAATTGATGCCCTAACTCCATTCATTCGTTATGGCCGACAAAGAGTAATTAATTATATTGATATTTTTTAAATATTAAACAATTTATAGTAATCATGGTAAACAAATAGAAATATTACAATTTCTAAACCTACCATTAAACAGTAAAAAATTACGATGTTTCGAGCATTCCCATTGGAGGAAACGAAAAAATTAACTCGAAGCATAAATAAATACTTTTATTAACGAAAACTAATACTCCAAACAATTTAAATTTAAATAAAGTAGGTACTTCATAAAATTGTATGTAAATTTAATTATAATTGTCATTAATGAAAATGTTTTATTTGGGCAGGGGGGGGGGGTAGGGGCAGCGACGGATTATCCTAATTCGACCAATCAAATTTCAGCTTTCTTGTTCGACCGTTGTCTTGATGGAAATTTCCTCACTTGCTGCTCAGACCCCGTTTGGTGCGGAAGTTATGTCAATTGTTTTAAAATTTCCGTTACAATTTAAATTTGGTGACTTCTGTTGGATTTGGAAACTGGTAAACGTAAGTGACATTTCAAAGCATTTCGTTTTCTTTTTGCAATAATAACTATTCCTTAAACGAATTTTCCTGAAAAAAAGAAAGACCGACGTTTAAAGACCTGAAGATGTTCGTGGTCGTCACCAAGGATTTCCTTTTAATGGTAAGTTGAACGAATAAACCTTATTCAAAGATCGATTGCGATCTTGCTTTAAAGATATAATTGCTTTTGTGAGCTAAAAGTTCCGGTATTTTAGAAGTTGTAGTCGCGGAATTTCGTGTGTAGTTTGCGTATTTGTACAATATATAAGTTCGGGCATCGCTTAAATCCTAACTTACATACATAATGCACTCGCATAAATCCTTCACGTATTTTTCGATAAAAATTCGAATTAGTAATCATATTTGAATTTGATTTGATAACTACGTTCTGTCTAAAGTTCTTGAGTGGCTGACGTAGGCAAATTCAAGAAAATTCTCTTGAAACTTTAATAATCAATGGTAATACCCCCCCCCCCCGAATGCTTAATTTAAGAAAACTTTTGACGCATGTGGGACTCGAAAACTGGAATCTCCTACACACTCTCTGTTTGCACTATCCATCCGGCATAATTATCGGAAATCAGTATTTGAAAATTGCTGTTTGCGCTCCATGCTGATTCAAGCTGCACATATTCATGCTCAAATTTTTGATTACTCATATTTCAATTCTTGCAATGCCATCGATGGGATTTAACGGTGTTCTTATTTCCAAGCGATCTATATTTGATTTAGTTTTCTGTTAAATAAAGCTTTTCAATATATCTTGAGCCTCTGATTAAAATTTATGCTTCTTTAAAATTGTATTGATAAATACGTTCCGTGTTTCAATCCTAAAATGGATCACCGCTGTCTCATTTAAGGAAATCGAAATTGTGATTTTTTTCGATATTAATCACTTTCCCTGAAAATTTGTTACTTTAATTATCCGATTGTAAGCATTCCACCTGTCCTTTGTCTTATATCTAACACCATAGATGGCGCTGAAATAGTGGTTTCATATAACGGACATTCTAATTTTAAACGTATCCGTTATAAAATATACCTACTCATGGGCGTTGAGTACAGTACTTGTCTGGATGAAATTAATTGATGTTTTACTAATTTGTTATTTCTATTTTCCAGGTTTTAAAAGCTGAACTTTCAACCCTCTCATCGATGAGCATCTGCTGTACTTCGTTTGGAAAAGGAATGTCCACGGAATGACCTTCGCGGAAGAAACGTGAGCAACGAAATTTTATCTATTTGGTAAGCGCACTTAATACTCTTACCACTAATTATATTTAATTGAGAGTTCTTCGTCATATAATGGCCCTTGTAAATATTCTTAAATTCGCCGTTCAAGTGAAAGAATGCTTGGTTGAAATAGTTTGGAATCTTTGAAAAGCACTGTGTAATTTATTGATTATATGTGTTTTGCAAGACAATCGGTAGTAGTTGGTTCGGTATATGGTTCCTTCTTTTCCCCTTCATCTCGACTGGCCATCAGCTGACACTAACTTACAGTGTATGTGCAACTCGTAATCGTTATAATTTAATCAGATAAAACTTTTAATAGGCTTTCTTATCAATTATCTCAAGCCCTGTTGAAACTTGTTGCTGGAATTTACCTCCGCTTTTAGAATAAGGATGTTTTACATAAGCATAGATAGTATATCACTTTCGTAAATAAATAGTCTATCGCAGGTTTACTGTGAACTTAAACTCCTTTTAAAGAATATTATTCAGACTCTAAGCAAGCCTTTTTAGATAGAACTAGACCATGTGACACGATCAATTTAAGGTATTCACGAGCCATATAATTTGGTGATATTTGCAAATATCGTTCCGAAACTCTCATCCACTTCGACATATTTGTGGAAGAATAGCCGACGTTTGAGAAAGGAACCTAGCCGAAGCGAAACAGATGGCAATAATTTTGCGATTTTGTGTGTGAAAGTGATTATCATGGGGTGAGGTGGGCTTCAGTCCTCAAGCCGCTCTTTCCAAAATTCGAACACCTCGTTATAGTTACGAATTATTCTAATTATTCGTTTTTTGTACCTATAGCACAAGAATTTATGTTAAAATGTGAATCTCAAACCTTTACTTTGCGATTGCATCATATTATTCAGTCGACGATGCTCTCGTTCCACGTACCTCTTCGTAACTCAAGTGCATACCGATGGCAAAGCATGCTCTTCGGTATAAATATATGTATTCGCTGTCGTAGCAACGATTGAAATGTAATAGAATAATAGAAGAGCCTAGGCAATTTCTTCACCTTTTCAGAGCTTTTTATGGTCGTTGAGTTAATTCTCTGCAACTCAATCGTTTATTAAGCTTTCGCTTACGCTTTTAAAAGATTAATCCATTATTCCGACGTCTCCGTTTACCTTTCTTCACTCTTTCATATTTTGCGGACAAGGAGGTGTAATGACATTGACCATCGACATAAGAAAAAATATATATATTGCGCTCTGTCATGCGTACGGATATGAGAAGCCCTTCACATAGAGAAAAATAGATTGACATAGAATTCTACGATGATATTAATCGGCAGTCGTTGATATTGCGCTATCACTGAACTAGTCATAGTTGAGCGCTTTATTTCGGGAGCCATGATACTTTTCGATAAGGCTTGTTGCTTTGCTTCGTGAGTCATAATAGGCAAGAACTTTCGCTTTCCCGCCTCGTTCTAAATCTCTGTAAAGAGAAGTGAGAGTTACTTGCATACATACACAAGGATGATTTAGCTTTCCCTTTCCGTTCTTTTTTCGGGAAAATATTTTTCAAAATTAGCGAGCAATATTTTTTGAGGAGTTTCGTTTATCTCGATATTTTGTTCCAACGACCTCGGATTCTTTCGCTTTGGTTTTCATTGTTCAAGTGGTCTATTACCGACCTCTGACGAACCAAGGAATTTAAAGTACATAACATAGTATCACGTAGACGATAGTATAAACGCATAAACGTTAAGAAATATCATCCTTATGTACTGAGTTAATATGTAGTTCAAGTTAACTCAATATCACTCGGATGGGAACTGTAAAAATATGAAAATTAATATCTCTTGCCTCTCCTAACATTGTGATATTTCGGTTTAGTTTGAGGGAAACGAATTTCAAAAAGTTTCATCATTACTCAATCCAAATTCGTACCAATTGAACATCGAATACCTTTGAGATTAATTCCCTTGGATGAGATCGTCAACAAGATCATTATCGTGCTAATTGAGCAATTCTTCTTATATACGAGGACTTGATTGTTTTTGATGAAGTTGCGTCCCAAGATGTTCCATCGAAGGAAGCATTGATGAAGTACTACATTCAGGAATTCTATTGTGTAGTAAAGAGTAAATGTTATTGCTAGCTACGTATCATAACATTTGTGTGTACTCATCTCATTACCTTGGAGAAATATTCCACAGTTAAAAAGTAAATGTTATAAGAGTTATTGTTTGTATAAAAAAATATTTCTCGAAAAACATTCGATAATAAATTTACGTTTTTATTATAATTACATCATTGCTTTAGTTATCCTTATAAAATTATGTTCCCATTCAAATTCGCAGATGGATACTCACTTTGTCCCGTTTCATTGTTGCCAGACCTTCACACGATATAAAACGTTATTTGTACATAATATTTAGTTTATTATTATTCGAGTCTTTTCACAAAAAGCATTAGCAGAATGATATATTTTGCAGAAGTTATTTAACTATGAGTCATAACGTAATCCGGGGGAGACGAGAAATCTACGCGGATTATTATCAAGGAGTTAAAAATTAATATAAGTTTTCCAATATCTTTTAAATTTAAATTGAATTGTTTTGCTCTTGATTAAATCTTATTTCGGTGGTGATTATAATTTATGAAAACTATCATCTGAATTCAAATCAACTGGATATTTATTTAAATTCAAAATTTTATTTTACCGTCCATCATTACTGTATCATCCATCGCTTAGGAGGAAGATTTCCATCTTCCTATGGTTATTTCATAAATCAATTCAAAATCGCCATACATGTAGTTCTTGAATAATAATATATATTCACTAGTATAGGATCAGTGAAATATTAGTTTAGTTAATTATAATATTATATAATTATTTAACAATATTACTAGTACTAAAACATAAGGAGGGGTACTATTACTCGCGTGATCAATTATTTTATTTTTTCCGGTATTCCTCAACGGTCTGACACGTCAAAAAACCATTACTCTATCATAGAAAAGCGTAAAGGAGTGCAGCGATGCTGCGGAGAGATAATTGATCCACGGATGGAAAATTGAAAACATTGAGTATAATTTGAATAAAATGTACAGTAAAGTTTATACTCAAATACACTGCTAAAGTAGTAACTTACTTAGTAAGTACTAAGTAAAGTATATAATCAAATAGACCCTATACTCTAACAAATGTTTGAGTGAAGAGTACTTTATTATGATTGTTATTATTAAAATTATATCAGTATTTTGGATTAACACAGGTTTTTTGTTTTCAGAGTTGCTATTTTATTAACTGTTTCCTTATTTTTTCTTAGGATCACACTCGCAATCTTCCCACATCTTGGAAGAGCGGAGTAAGAACACAGAAATACGGAGGAGAGATATTCAGTCCAGGGATGGAACATAAAATACAATAAGTACAAAAGGAATAAAATGTTTTTGCTATTTGTTTTTGAGTATAATCAGTAGTGCGTATATTTAGATTAACATAGAGTTATCTGTTTTCGAAATAATACTTCATTTACTGTTTTTCAGTTATTTCTCGGAAATACGCTCACATTATTTCTCCATCATGGAAAAGCAGATGAGAAGCGCAAAGATACGGAGGAGAGAAATTCGGTCCAGGGATGGAATTCAAAATACAATGAGTATAATTTGAATCTAATGTTATTACCATTCATGTTCAAGTATGATAGATAGTACCTTCTTTTTAATTAACGTAGTGTTTTTGTTTTGGAGATAATGTTTTATTAATTATTTTTAAATGCATCCTTCAGAAATACGCTCGGAACTTTTCTGCATCATGGAAAGGCGAGAGTAGGAATGCAGAGATGCTGTGGAGAGTAATTCGGTCGATGGAAGGAATACAGAATACTATGAGTACAAATTGAATCTAATGATATCACTACTCCGATTCTATAATATAAATCTAATATATTTGCTATTCCTATTTAATTATGATACAAAGTTCGTGTTTTTGGATTGACCTGTTGTTAATTGTTTTTTTGAATTCCTATTCCATTTCCTTTTCTATATATATTCTATTCATGCATGGTCGCATCATTTCTCCATCATGGAAGAGCAGATTAGGAGCGCAGAGATACTGAGGATGGATATTCGGTCCAGGGATGGAATTCAAAATACAATGAGTATAATTTGAATGTAATGTTAATACTACTCACATCCAAGTATGATAGTTAGCGCGTTCTTTTAATTAACATAGAGTTTCCTTTTATGAAATAATGTTTTAATAAATTTTTCTTATTTGTTCTTCTGAAATACGCATGGAACTTTTCTACTTCATGGAAGGGCGAGAGTAGGAATGCAGAGATGCTGTGGAGAGTAATTCGGCCCATGGAAGGAACACAGAATACCATAAGTACATGTATAATCAAGTGTCATTATAATTCCTATTTATGTATGATCGATAATATGTAGTATTTTTTTCATTCGTTAAACTTCTCTAATCTCAGCCGATTTTCGTCACAATTGATTTACTTTCAATTTATCTTTCTTCTGCAGTTTTGAGACAATGCCTCAGTTTCAACGGCACTACTATGTTACATTCGTTAACGCATGGAGTACTACATAATTTTTTATTCATCCTAAAAGTTTCGAGTACTTGTCAGTGCTCTCCGTAAATACTGATGCAATCGATGTAAATACATTCTGGAAGAAAAACCGGAGCAACTGTTTTAGAGACCAATACTTAATTTAACGTATCGTAAATGGTAATTAAAATTGCTTACTAAACTTAAAATGCAATTAATATCAAAAAATTAAGTTACAAACGTGAGTTCTTTATTTGCAGAATGGCTTGCCATTCTATCACAATGAAAGCCGACACTTTTCCGTAAGATATTCATAAACAGCTGGTCATTGTAAAGGCTTTATTTTATATTTTGAAACTATATTACCAAGTATGCAAGGCCAATGGAAATTGAAGGTGCATAAAAAGATGAGAATTTTAATTCCGATTCCTTTTATCGGTCGTTTAATTTTACATTCCGTTTCAATTACTGCCATTCCTAGAATTGTATCACAGTGGTAGCCTTTTTCACACTGCTTCGTTCCATTTTCACCTTAGGGTCTTTTCACAAGTTCAAGGTCTTGTTTTCAAATACAATCTCCGACATTGTAAAAAGAGTTTTATTTGTCCTAATGCAAAGGTTCCGCCTCCAAGAATCTTGCGTTGGTTTGCACTTTAACTTTTTTTCGCGAAATGTCAGAAAAACATATTAATTATAAAGGAATCATACATTATGAAAATCTGAGTAAGTTATATATTGATGTATTTTTTCATCGTTATCTTCCACTGGATATACCTGTATATCTAATTTGTTTCGCTATAACACGCTTAGCATTTCTTTAGTATGATTTTAAATAATGATCTTCCTAAATTTGGGTCAACATATGAATCATTATTGAGAGTATTCAGTAAAGATTCTTACTTATTAAATTTCATATGAGGTAGTAGAAATATAATAGTGAAACATGGGGATTCTCTAATATAAGACGCATCCTGAATTAACATTTTGTGTAGATTAAAAACATTGCGTTATAACAGACTGTTGTGCTTTGCGGAGTCTCCGCTTATGCAATACATGATTTAAGTACTAAAAAATGTGTGTCGTGACTAAGTTTCGTTTTTGGTGAATCTAACATATATTATTTTTCTCGAAGGACGGCGTAGGGACGGAGTTGTGTTGCTGTGGCGGGGGACGGCATCGGAACCAATTTAAGATTGGGAAGAATAAAATGTAAACTTCCTTGAGAAATAAAATCCGTGACTTTTGAAGTGAACTGAAGTTTCCCAGTACAGTGCACATTCTAGTCATATAATTACATTCTAAACTATTTAATGGACAATCAACTGAAACATTCAGTGAATATCTATGTGTACTATTTGAAGTTATTTCAACTTTTAATCTTCTATATGATGAATGATGATGCAAGATTAAAAATTATTTTTGAAATTTAATGTTTTCTGTATCTATTCGGTGTTTATTCAAGCTTTAGAGATTTAATTTATTTATTGATCTATGCACATCTTTATATATATCACGTAAGATGAATAAAAAGTTAAATATTAATATTTTCCGAGCCAAAATATATTTTCCATCATGTATATTTTAAAGATTGTTAGGTCACAACTTGTATTGTTTCCTATAACTTGAAATGAACATATAATAAAAATATAAAAATGACCTAGCACCCTGAACCTAAATAACAATTATAGTATATATACATTTCTAAGGATATGTACGGCAGGATGTTGTATAATGTATATTTTCTGTAACTTTTCATTGTATTGCTGTACCTTTTAATCTGAATAAATCTCATGTTGAAGAGGGAGGGGAGGAAGAGGATGGAGGAGGTTGATGAAGACAGGGTTAGAAAGAAGTAAGATGTATGTGAGAGGAGGGAGGGAAGCAGGAGAGTAACAAAAAATTGGAGTGGAAAGTAAGAGAGTGGTAAGAGAAAGGGAGAGGAAAGGAGAGGGTGGGATGGGAGATGGTGAGAAGGGAGTAGGTGGTTTGGGAGAGGGTTGAAAGGGAGAGGGTGGGAAGGGAGAGGGTGGGAATGGAGTGGGCGGGAATGGAGTGGGCGGGAAGGGAGAGGGTGGGAAGGGAGAGGGTGGGAAGGGAGAGGGTGGGAGGGGAGAGGGTGGGAAGGGAGAGGGCGGGAAGGGAGAGGGCGGGAAGGGAGAGGATGGGAAGGGAGAGGGCGGGAAGGGAGAGGGCGGGAAGGGAGAGGGTGGGAAGGGAGAGGGTGGGAAGGAAGAGGATGGGAAGGGAGAGGGTGGGAAGGGAGAGGGTGGGAAGGGAGCGGGTGGGTAGGGAGAGGGTGGGAAGGGAGCGGGTGGGTAGGGAGAGGGAGGGAAGGGAGAGGGCGGGAAGGGAGAGGGCAGGAAGGGAGAGGGCGGGAAGGGAGAGGGTGGGAAGGGAGAGGGTGGGAAGGGAAAGGCTGGGAAGGGAGAGGGTTGGAAGGGGGCGGGTTGGAAGGGAGAGGGTGGAAAGGGAGAGGGAGGGAAGGGAGAGGGTGGGAAGGGAGAGGGTAGGAAGGGAGAGGGTGGGAAGGGAGAGGGTCGGAAGGGAGAGGGTGGGAAGGGAGAGGGTGGGTGGGGAGAGGGTGGGAAGGGAGAGGGTGGGAAGGGAGAGGGTGGGAAGGGAGAGGGTGGGAAGGGAAAGGCTGGGAAGGGAGAGGGTTGGAAGGGGGCGGGTTGGAAGGGAGAGGGTGGAAAGGGAGAGGGAGGGAAGGGAGAGGGTGGGAAGGGAGAGGGTGGGAAGGGAGAGGGCGGGAAGGGAGAGGGTGGAAAGGGAGAGGGAGGGAAAGGAGAGGGTGGGTGGGGAGAGGGTGGGTGGGGAGAGGGCGGGAAGGGAGAGGGAGGGAAGGGAGAGGGTGGGAAGGGAGAGGGTGGGAAGGGAGAGGGTAGGAAGGGAGAGGGTGGGAAGGGAGAGGGTTGGAAGGGGGCGGGTTGGAAGGGAGAGGGTGGAAAGGGAGAGGGAGGGAAGGGAGAGGGTGGGAAGGGAGAGGGTTGGAAGGGGGCGGGTTGGAAGGGAGAGGGTGGAAAGGGAGAGGGAGGGAAGGGAGAGGGTGGGTGGGGAGAGGGTGGGTGGGGAGAGGGCGGGAAGGGAGAGGGAGGGAAGGGAAAGGGTGGGAAGGGAGAGGGTGGGAAGGGAGAGGGTAGGAAGGGAGAGGGTGGGAAGGGAGAGGGTGGGAAGGGAGAGGGTGGGAAGGGAAAGGCTGGGAAGGGAGAGGGTTGGAAGGGGGCGGGTTGGAAGGGAGAGGGTGGAAAGGGAGAGGGAGGGAAGGGAGAGGGTGGGAAGGGAGAGGGTAGGAAGGGAGAGGGTGGGAAGGGAGAGGGTCGGAAGGGAGAGGGTGGGAAGGGAGAGGGTGGGTGGGGAGAGGGTGGGAAGGGAAAGGCTGGGAAGGGAGAGGGTTGGATGGGAGCGGGTTGGAAGGGAGAGGGTGGGAAGGGAGTGGGCGGGAAAGGAGAGGGTTGGAAGGGACAGGGTGGAAAGGGAGCGGGTGGGAAGCCCACTCCCACCCTACCACAACCCCAAAAATTCCCATCCCACCCTCCAGCTCACCTGCTCCTATCCCACCCTCTACCCAACCCATTCAAATCCCTCCGTCATTCCTGCCCATTCCCATCGGCCTTACATTTATTATCTATTATATATAGATGCTTCTCCGGATTCATTCAAATATATATACGAGTAAAATGTAGCTTGCATACTGCAAGCAGATCGACAAAACTAATTTCATGTCGGCATCATATCGGGACGGCCCTCAAAAGAAAAAAAAGGGATTGAAAATATTCTTAAAATTCACTGCAATTTAATCGTCTGGCATCGTACCTAGGCCTTCCTGGCGAACTTACTATAGAGAACAACAGAAGATCATCATCTCTAAGTATGTGTGAAAATTCAAGCAGAAATATTGGCTCCGACTGCATCACATGTCGTCCTACTTTTCAATAAAATAAATGGCTTTCTGGATTCGAACCAAGGACGATCTAGGAAATCTAAAACATGTTTTTGAAATGAATCTATGATTTCTATCTCTATGCCTAATTTCATGTTTTAATATTATTGGGTAGGGGTTTAAATTGATTCTTAAAACTTGGATAAATTACCGATTGTAGAGACGCCTGGTGTCGAACCCAGGAAATAATAGTAGCCGTGAATAAACAATATGACTTATAAGGACTTCATCTTATATCATACAAAGTTTGAAGTCGATATCATGCCGGGAAGTACCTAAAACCGTTTTCCGATATCTCCATAAGAAATGCATTGAGGAATGCAAATTACTCTCTTAGATCGAACCAAGGACCATCAGCGAATACAAAAAATTTGATAATGAAATATTATTGTAATCTCCAACTCTATGCCGAATTTCCAGTTTCCATACCATCGGGAAGTGGTCCAAAATAAATCTTAAAAATCGCCACAATGCATTTTAAACGGCCGATTTTTGCCTCGACCTAGCATCGAACCCAGGATATTTTCAGTAAAACTCATTTATGTTTTTGATAGATCATGACCATATATATCGGCTCCTTGAGTTTGAAGTCCCTACCAATCGGGCAAGTATTTTTTAAAAATTCCCGAAAATCAAAGCAATGCATTTAAACGGGAAAAATCGGAACTTTGGGGCCCTCTGGAATCGAACCCATGACACTGAGGTTCAAAATCGAAATATATATATATATCTATTAAATATAGATGCTTCTACGGATTCATTCAAGGATATAGATAAACGAGTGCAATGTAGCTTGCATACTGCAAGCAGATCGGCAATATTATTTTATTTCGGCATCATATCGAGACGGTCCTCAAAAGAAAAAAAAAAGGATTGAAAATATTCTTAAAATTCGCTTCAATTTTAGCGTCTGGCATCGAACCCGGGTCTTCCTGGTGAACTTACTAAGCGGCACAATAGAAGATAACTATATCTAACTATGTGTGAAAATTCAAGCAGAAATATTTGCTACAACTGCTTCAAACGACGTTCTACTTTTCACGAATACAAATGGCTCTCTGGATTCGAACCAAGGACGATCCTGGGAATCTAAAACATGTTCCTGAAATGTATCAATAATCTCTATCTGTATGCTGAATTTCAAGTTTCTATATAATTGGGAAATGGTTCCAAAAAATTCTGAAATTCGGATCATTTACTGATTGTAGAGACGCCTGGTGGTGAAACCAGGAAACATTGGTAGCTGTGAATTCACAGTTTGATTAGTAATGACTTGATCTTATCTTATGCAAAGTTTCAAGTGGATATAATATCGGGAAGCACCTAAAATGTGTTTCCGTAATCTCCATAAGAAATGCATTGAGGAATGTAAATGGCCCTCTGGGATCGAACCAAGGACCATAAGGGAATATGTAAAATTTGATTATGAAATATAATTATGATATCTAACTCCATGCCGAATTTCAAGTTTCTATGCCATCGGAAAAGGGTTCAAAAAAAATCTGAAAAATCGCCGTAATGCATTTTAAACGGCCGATTTTTGCCCCGACCTAGCATCGAACCAAGGATAATATTCGTAGATGTCTTTATGTTTCCTTTTGATATGCGCGGCATCTAGCGATCCCTCGAGTTTCAACTCTCTCCTTTTCCGGGAAGTGCCTCAAATAAATTTTCGAAAATCCCCGCCATGTAATCATATGGGGAAAATCGCGACTTTGGGGCCTTCTGGAATCGAACCCATGACACTCAGGTTCAAAATCACATTTTTTCTGGTGGTTACACGTTATGGCCAATACGTCGTAAAAATTTCAAGTCAATGACGCTTTTGGTTTAGCCTGTGAATTTGTATCCTATCTGGGTATATATATGAATGAATCCGGAGAAGCATCTATATATAATAGATAGATAGATAAACTATTAGGTGCAACTACCTCAAACGACGTCCTACTATTTACATACACTCCTTATTTGAGAAATTATAATGTGCTCTGGCATCGAACCCAGGAACAGCATGGTCTTATCTATTTTTTTTCTTAAACAAAGTGTTAATATACATCTTCCATCTAAGCAAGAGCTCCCTTACATATCGATAAATGCATAAAAAAATTATGAAAAGATACCCCATAGTATTATATATGGGGGATATTTTTACCGCCCGGCATCGAACCCGGGTCTTTCAGGCAATACTTTCTATGCAGCACAAAAGAAAAACACCATCTCTAACCGCGTATGCAAATTCAAGCAGAAATATTGGTTACAACTGCCTCAAATGACGTCCTACTTTTCCTTTATATTCCTTATGAGAGAAACGTTATTGTGCTCTGGCTTCGAACCCAGGAACAGTACGGTCTTATGAAAATTTTTTTCTAAAACTTATTCGTACCATACATCTTCCAGCCAAGCACGAACATCCTATCATTTCGATAAGTGCATCTAAAAAAATAATGAAAAACGGCTCCCATGTATTTTAAAGGGCAGATCTTTGCATCGTCCTAGCATCGAACCCAGGATAACTTTTGTAAAAGTCATTGATGTTTTCGAAAGTCCAAGACCATAAATATAGGCACCTTGAGTTTTACTTCTCTACCTATCCGGAAAGTATTTTTTTTTAATTCCCGAAAATCACGGCAATGCATTCAAACGGGAAAAATCGGGACTTTGGGGCCCTCTGGAATCGAACCTATGACACTGAGGATCAAAGTCTCTTTTTTC
Source organism: Sympetrum striolatum (assembly GCA_947579665.1). NCBI lineage: Eukaryota > Metazoa > Arthropoda > Insecta > Odonata > Libellulidae > Sympetrum > Sympetrum striolatum. The sequence goes on from OX388342.1 coordinate 9,235,487, forward strand.
CTGGGGGTTTCACGTTATGGCCAATATGTCATAAAAATTTCAGATCAATGACGCTTGAAGTTTAGGCTGTGAATTTGTATCCTATCTATCTATATAGGTATCTATTATATATAGATGCTTCTCCGGATTCATTCATATATATACCCAGATAGGATACAAATTCACAGGTTAAACCAAAAGCGTCATTGACTTGAAATTTTTACGACGTATTGGCCATAACGTGTAACCACCAGAAAAAATGTGATTTTGAACCTGAGTGTCATGGGTTCGATTCCAGAAGGCCCCAAAGTCGCGATTTTTCCCATAAGATTACATGGCGGGGATTTTTGAAAATTTATTTGAGGCACTTCCCGGAAAAGGAGAGAGTTGAAACTCGAGGGATCGCTAGATGCCGCGCATATCAAAAGGAAACCATAAAGACATCTACAAATATTATCCTTGGTTCGATGCTAGGTCGGGGCAAAAATCGGCCGTTTAAAATGCATTGCGGCGATTTTTCAGATTTTTTTTGAACCCTTTTCCGATGGCATAGAAACTTGAAATTCGGCATGGCGTTAGATATCATAATTATATTTCATAATCAAATTTTACATATTCCTTTATTGTCCTTGGTTCGATCCCAGAGGGCCATTTACATTCCTCAATGCATTTCTTATGGAGATTACGGAAACACATTTTAGGTGCTTCCCGATATTATATCCACTTGAAACTTTGCATAAGATAAGATCAAGTCATTACTAATCAAACTGTGAATTCACAGCTACCAATGTTTCCTGGTTTCACCACCAGGCGTCTCTACAATCAGTAAATGATCCGATTTTTCAGAATTTTTTGGAACCATATCCCAATTATATAGAAACTTGAAATTCAGCATACAGATAGAGATTATTGATACATTTCAGGAACATGTTTTAGATTCCCACGATCGTCCTTGGTTCGAATCCAGAGAGCCATTTGTATTCGTGAAAAGTAGAACGTCGTTTGAAGCAGTTGTAGCAAATATTTCTGCTTGAATTTTCACACATAGTTAGATATAGTTATCATCTATTGTGCCGCTTACAAGGAACATTAACGGAGTGTTACTCACCGATTTCATTCAAACTCGGTAGATTCAGAGCTGATGGTGAAAAAATAAAATCTGTGAAATCATTCGTTCCCTAGTGACCTAGGAGCCGAGATATTCGAGGTCAAAAATTGTAAACTGACCACCCGGGCCCCTCGCTAAGACGCCGTACTCCTAGACGCGGATACCGGGCGGGAGTGCCGATGCAGTCGCCGCGATAACGAAGCGCGGTCGGAAATACGAATGGTTTTCGGCGGTTTTCATTCTACAATTTGTAAAGAATGAAATAAATTTCGATTACATGGATTAAAATTTGATTTGTATTTACTTCGTATTTTTAAACACAAAAGAGAATTTTTGTTTTAATCTTTGAAACACGGATTAAGTTCACAGTGAGCATTCACTTTATGAAGGTTGTATTCCCACATACAGTTTCGTCTTGTACATTTTCGCATCGACTTTCATAAATATTTTCATTAAAACAATTCTGCACCGGAGTGAGAAGAGAGTCGGGGTGCTGCTCTATATATCCTGCTTTGAACCACGCGCACTTAATAAAATTTTTAAATCTGGGGCCTGGAATTGAAAATGCGTAAGGGATTGCAATTTTAGGATACTAACCCTCTGAAAAAGGGAAATGTCCAGTTGATCTAACAGCACTAGATCAGAAACCTTCCACACGAAGTCTTTCCACATTCTAAAATAATACACATCCAGTGGCTGAATAAGTCCCGTGGTCTTTGGAGGAATCAATGTAATGTTCAGAAACTTATTTTGCGGTTTCACTTTTTCTATGAATTCCCGATCATTGTAGGATCCCCGGGAATCCACTAAAAGAATACACCTGTCTTTCATGCACGGGTAAGAACACATTTAAATAATCCCGCATTAAAATATTTTAATTACTAACTGGTGTGTGTGTAAATAGCCTTTTTTATTCCCCGGTATTCTGAGAAAACAAGAAAGGAAAAACCGCACCTTTTGAGTGCTCTTAAAACATTAGAAAATTTCGTTCATTTCCAGTTTGGTTCACGGATTGCTCGGACGCCTGCACTCGTTGCTGTTGAAATTCATCGTGTATAGCTTTCGGTCATTTTTCTTCTAGTCATTTTTGCTATTGGACTTTTGATCGGATAGTTTTCTATCATTTTCTAAACCATACATCGTAATGGCAATAAATGTACGGAACGATTTAAAATTGTAGGGAAAAAAATTTGCCTCGGCAACTACGTATTCGGAACCAACGGAGAAGGAAATGGATCTTGCAGAAAGGTTAGCATGTAAGTATTTAACGCGTTAGATCAATAATTCGTATACAAGTAAATGACATTATTTTGTTTCCCTCGTGTCATTATTTTGGTGAATCATAATTAAACTGGATCCTTAAATCATTAATTACAATAACTCCTGTAATTAATAATAATAAGTAATTAGAGTAAGTCCTGCCTTCAAGGAGACGAATATTTTTGTGATATCGAAGAAGATTTGGTGTTTGACTTGGGTAATGGAAGAGATGAGACAGTTGAAGACATCACAGTGAGTCCCAGGGAGAACAAGATGATACATCTCCTACTTCTCCTTCATCTTCAACGTCTTATGAAGCTTCCCTCATTAAGAAAAGGAAACCAGAACCATCGATGCATTAGAAGAGAATGGCTGTTGACTTTTGGAAGTCTGGGAAGAAAGGACCATTGAAGTTGGATACAGTTCGGCACAACTTCAGTTTCGTAGCCAGAAAAATGCAGTTATATCGCTACGAAAAGTAGATTATGGAAGATGGTTCGTTGAAAGAAAAGTTTAAAGTAATACGCTCTGGTCTTCTTTCCCGCTGCAAGGCAGCTAAAGAGCAGCACTTGATCGTTCATGACAGAGACTTACGTAGGTGGGCACTGGAAGAAAATAAAAAAATGGAACATAGTATCCCTAATTTTAAAGCAACATCTGTCTGGCTATGAAAATGAAAAAGGGCCAACAAGATAGTTTCAAGGAAAGTGACAAAGGTTGTTTCTAAAAAAATATTCTTTGGAACAACGCTCTATTATCGAAAATCCAAGAAATTCGTGGAAGAAGTAAAGCGTGGGATCCGAGAAAGTGGTGCATCGCAAGAGCTAAATACCGATAATACAGATCGGTTTTAAAAAAGAAGTTCATTCCGGCCGTACGATAGAATTTCGAGGTACAAAAACAGTGGAATCAGTCGCCCAGTCTATACATACAACTACACACTCTTATACGATTCAACTAACAAAATCGGTAGAGGGTAAACTTCTCTCCCCTCTTCTTATCTGTTCACAGGAGAATGATGGTTTATTCCCAAAAATATAAGCATCTTTAAAGTTTTAAATGTCTATGTAATGGCGTCGACATCTGGCCTATTAACAAAAAATATTTTAATGCGGGATTATTTAAATGTGTTCTTTCCCGTGCATGAAAGACAGGTATATTCTTTTAGTGGATTCCTGGGGATCCTACAATGATCGGGAATTCATAGAAAAAGTGAAACCGCAAAATAAGTTTCTGGACATTACATTGATTCCTCCAAAGACCACGGGACTTATTCAGCCACTGGATGTGTATTATTTAGAATGTGGAAAGACTTCGTGTGGAAGGTTTCTGATCGAGTACTGTTAGATCAACTGCACATTTCCCTTTTTCAGAGGGTTAGTATCCTAAAATTGCAATCCCTTACGCATTTTCAATTCCAGGCCCCAGATTTAAAAATTTTATTAAGTGCGCGTGGTTCAAAGCAGGATATATAGAGCAGCACCCCGACTCTCTTCTCACTCCGGTGCAGCATTGTTTTAATGAAAATATTTATGAAAGTCGATGCGAAAATGTACAAGACGAAACTGTATGTGGGAATACAACCTTCATAAAGTGAATGCTCACTGTGAACTTAATCCGTGTTTCAAAGATTAAAACAAAAATTCTCTTTTGTGTTTAAAAATACGAAGTAAATACAAATCAAATTTTAATCCATGTAATCGAAATTTATTTCATTCTTTACAAATTGTAGAATGAAAACCGCCGAAAACCATTCGTATTTCCGACCGCGCTTCGTTATCGCGGCGACTGCATCGGCACTCCCGCCCGGTATCCGCGTCTAGGAGTACGGCGTCTTAGCGAGGGGCCCGGGTGGTCAGTTTGCAATTTTTGACCTCGAATATCTCGGCTCCTAGGTCACGAGGGAACGAATGATTTCACAGATTTTATTTTTTCACCATCAGCTCTGAATCTACCGAGTTTGAATGAAATCGGTGAGTAACACTCCGTTAATGTTCCTTGTTAGTAAGTTCACCAGGAAGACCCGGGTTCGATGCAAGACGCTAAAATTGAAGCGAATTTTAAGAATATTTTCAATCCTTTTTTTTTGTTTTGAGGACCGTCTCGATATGATGCCGAAATAAAATAATATTGCCGATCTGCTTGCAGTATGCAAGCTACATTGCACTCGTATATATGAATGAATCCGGAGAAGCATCTATATATATATGAATGAATCCGGAGAAGCATCTATATATAATAGATACACTCATTCATTCATTAGGGATCAAAAGTCTAACCATGTTCCACAAGTGCCACTGACTTGAAATTTTTACGACATATTGGCCATAACGTGTAACCTTTAGAAAAAATCCAACTTTAAACCTCGGTGTCATGGGTTCGATTCCAGAAGGCCCCAAGGTCGCGATTTTCTCCATAAGAATACATGGCGGGGATTTTCGAAAAATTTTTTGAGGCACTTTACGGAAAAGGAGAGTGTTGAAAATCGAGGGATCGCTAGAAACCGTGCATATCCAACGAAAATAAAAAAGACATCGCCGAATATGGTCCATGGTTCGATGCTAGGTCGGTGCAAAAATCGGCCGTTTAAAATGCTTGGCGGCGATTTTGAAGATTTTTTTTTTGATCCTTTCCCGATAACATAGATACGTGAAACTGAGCATGTGGATAGATATCATAAATATATTTCATAATTAAATTTAATATGTTTGCTGATGGTCCTTGGTTCGATACCAGGGGGGCCATTTGCACTTCTCAATGCATTTCTTACGGAGATAACGGAAACAAAATTTAGGTACTTCCCGGCATGCTATCAACTTCAAACTTTGCAAGATAGAAGAACTAGTCATTACAAATCAATCTATGCATTCACACGTTCCAATATTTCCTGGGTTCGACACCAGGTGTCTCTGCAATCAGAAGTTGATCCGATTTTTAGGAATTATTTTGAAACATTTCTCAATTATATAGAAATTTGAAATTCGGCATATAGATAGATATCATACATACTTTAGATGAACATATTTTAGATTTCCTAGATAGTCCTTGGTTCGAATCCAGAGAGTCATTTTCATTCATGAAAAGTAGAGCGTCGTTTGAGGCAGTTTCAGCCAATATTTCTGCTTGAATTTTCACGCATAGTTAGTGATGGTGATCTTCTGTTGTGCTGCTTAACAGGATAGCCAGGAAGACCCGGGTTCGATGCCAGACGATTAAAATTGCAGCGAATTTTAAGATTATTTTCATTTTTTTTTCTTTTTAAGACCGTCTCGAAAGGTTGCCGACATTAAATTGGTGTTGTCGATCTGCTTGCAGTATGCAAGCAACATTTTACTCGTAATAGATATAGATGCTTCTCCGGATTCATTCATATATATAGATAGATAGGATACAAATTCACATCCTAAACCACAAGCGTGATTGATTTAAAATTTTTACTGCGTATTGGCCATAACAATTAACCGCCAGAAAAATTGTGATTTTGATCCTCAGTGTCATGGATTCGATTCCAGAGGGCCCCAAAGTCCTGATTTTTCCCGTTTAAATGCATTGCTTAGATTTTCGGGAATTTTTTGAAAATACTTCCCGGATAGGTAGAGAATCGAAACTCTAGGAGCCTTTATATATGGCCATGATCTATCGAAAACATAAATGAGTTTTACGGAAAATAACCTGGGTTCGATTCTAGGTCAAGGCAAAAATCGGCCGTTTAAAATGCATTGTGGCGATTTTTAAGATTTTTTTTCGACCCTTTCCCGATGGTATGGAAACTTGAAATTCGGCGAGGAGTTGTAGATCATTAATATATTTCCTAATAAAATTTTACATATCCGCTGATGGTCCTTGGTTCGATCCCAGAGAGCCATTTACATTCCTCAATGCATTTCTTATGGAGATAACAGAATTAGGTTTTAGGTACTTCCCGGCATGATATCGACTTCAAACTTTGTATGAAATAAGATTAAGTCCTAATAAATCATACTGATTATTCACAATTACCAATATTTCCTGGGTTCGACACCAGGCGTCTCTACAATCAGTAAATTATCCGATTTTTAAGAATTAATTTGAACCCCTTCCCAATAATATTAAAACATGAAATTAGTCATATAGATAGAGAACATAGATTCATTTCAAAATCATGTTTTAGATTTCCTAAATAGTCCTTGGTTTGAATCCAGAGAGCCATCTACATTCGTGAATAGTAGGACGTCGTTTCATGCAGTTGCAGTCAATATTTCTGCTTGAATTTTCACACATAGTTAGAGATGGTGTTCTTCTGTTGTGCTGCATAGTAGGTTCACCAGGAAGACCCGGGTTCGATGCCCGACGATGAAATTTCAGCGAATTTTAAGAAAAATTTCAATCCTTTTTTTTTAGGACAGTCCCGATATGAAATAAGTATTGCCGATCTGCTTGCAGTATGCAAGCTACATTTTACTCGTAGAATATATAATTGAAAATATATTTAGGTAGTGCAGTACCCTGGTGATGTGCTCAATGTAGAAGTCCTAGGTTCTCCTACTTTGGAGCGCCCTGATTTTTTTCCGGTAGGAATGCGGAGTCGCTAGCGGAGGAGGGCTATTTAGACCGTGTCGCAGATGCCGAACGCAGGGACCTCAGCATCTTCCCGCACCAGGAGGCGATGTTCTTTCGCTTGGCAGTCGAAGGCGTTCTCCTTGTTTTCGAAGGGAACCATCAATTCTGGATATGGAAAGAAGATCGAGAAAATGAATCTTAAAATTTCAAAGTCTATCTAATTCTTAAGTATGAATATGGAAGTAAATATAAGCATACATCCAATAAAAACAGTATTATTGATACCTAGACTGATTCATTATATAAACGGAAGTAGATTGCAAGAACTAAATAGCTTTCCATTAAACTAACATGTAATATAAATATTACATCTTCCCATATTTGGCAATGCTTTGGTACCTATGGTGCAAAATGGGTCCAGCTAAATATTGACCACATCCTACACCATCTACTTTATTTATCATGTACGCAATCATTGAATCCTCATATTTAAGAATTAATCCAGCGGCTATCCGAGTTCTCAGAGTCTTGCGTATCCTCTGGATTTCTCATGGTAAAATTTACTAGAGAGAGAGATGATTTTTAGGAGTGACTCGATTTCATGTGCTGGATTCCTGATGATCGGGCTCATTTTGTCGATAAAAGGCAATGATTTGAACTGACTAGAGTACCTCACAAAACAAGATATTTACGGTTAGAGACGAAATTACTCATTGAAGGTGGCTACACGAAAACGATTCGAAGTCGCGAGTCGAGAGATTGAAGTATTAATGATGTTAAAAACAGATATCCTTATTACGGCTCTTACGGAAATATTAGGGAAACTATTTTCTCTATCTTGAGAATAACATCACAGAGAATTTAAAACCAAAGGAAAGCAAATTAGCGGTTAAATAAAGCAATGAAATAGAAAGGTTTTAATAAGTCATTTACCTTTTAATTATGACGATCTGGGCGGGAGAGCGGAGGATTACTGTTTTGGGGGAGAATCTCCTTTCAATTAAAAGTCAGGCATACTTTTTTGCGTTTTCTCTCGCACTGTCACATCTAATGTAGGCAATTTGCCTGGTGAACATTGTTCGTCCTCTGCAGTTCGTTTTTACAGGAACTTGTCAAGCGAAATTTGTTTCATACGGCTTTTAAACATTTTTCTTAAGTATTCCATACAATTATCGTTAAACAACGCAGCCGCACGCCCCTAATTTAATATATCTGGGTGATGTTTTTCGGCAAAATCGGACAGTTCTTGCCACTTCGATAACATTTCTCTTAATTTTTCGGATGGCAGCGCATCCTCCGACGTTCCTGCTTTATCCCCCAATACAGTTTCCTCCACTGCATCTGACTGATTGTACTCCTGAAGCAGCAGAAGTTCTTCCGTAGTCAGTTCTTCTCCGAGGCCCTCGAGGAGTTCATTAATGTTGGCATCATCCACCTCCAGTCCCATGGATTTACCAAGAGACACGATTTCTTCCACATCAGGCATTCCTGGTTCGAGTCCCATAGAGTCTCGTTCGGAAACAGCTTCGGGCTACAGCTTCCTCCAAGCCGAATTCAGAGTTGTGTGTGAGAGTGTGGTGACTCCCTGTCATGCCTGATCGATGATTTTGATGAAGTTAACGATATTAAAATGATATTTCCAGAATTGGTGCAGAGTGAGTTTTGTGTTCTCCGTAATATCAAAGCACTGACGAAACAAATGCTTGGTGTACAGTTTCTTATAATTGGAAATCACCTGCTGATACATTGGCTGCAAAATAGGAGTAGCATTCGGCGGCAGGTAGAGGATCTTGATAAAGCTGAACTCATCTAAAATTTCATCCTGAAGGTTCGGAGGGTGTCCCGGGGCATTGTCAAGCACGAGGAGGAAGAGGAAAGAGAGAGGAAAGAGAGGAAGGCCTTGTTCAAATAGGAATGCCTTCACAGTTGGGCCGAAGATGGTGTTTACCCACTCGATGGTTAATTGCCTGGTGACCCTGGCCTTCACGTTAGCCCTACACATCACTGGTAGCTTCTCCTTAATTATTTTGTGAGCCTTGAAGGCCCTCGGATTTTCCGAATGGTGGACCAGAAGAGGCTTGATTTTGCAGTCCCCACTGGCGTTAGCGCAAAAAGTAAGCGTCAGCCTATCCTTCATTGGCTTATGGCCTGGCAACTTCTTCTCCTCGGCGGTGATGAACGTCCGTCTTCTTCCAAAACAGGCCAGTTTCATCACAGTTAAAAACCTGCTGTGAGACGTAGCCCTGCGATGAGTTCGGCGAAGTCTTTCACGAATGCTTCAGCCGCCTTGGTGTCCAAACTGGCTGCCTCACCATGTCGTAGTACACTGTGGATGCCAGTTTTCCACTTGAATTTTTCAAACCAGCCTCGACTGGCCTTGAATAGTTCCACAGTATCTGCAGGTTCTTCTGATGTCGTTATAATAATCGTCTATTATATATAATAATCGTGCTTTCTCGCAGATGATGTCCTCAGTGACAGTATCACCTGCGAGTTCTTTCTAGTTCACCAAATCAGAAGGAATTTTCCCATCTCCTTGTTCACAACTGTCCGCTTCTTCGACAGCCTTGCGACACCCTTCGATGACGACAAGACCTTTATCTCCCTCTTTCTCTTCAAAATGGTGCACATTTTCGACGTACTCCGTTTGTATTGGCGCGCCAAGTCCGTATCACTCACTCCTTTTTCATATTTTTCGATAATTTCCTTCTTAATATCGATCGTGATAAGCTTTCTCTTCTTATCACTACTAAAATTTACACTACGATTCTTAGGTCCCATGGCTAATGTATAAGTTACAAAATACATTGCAAAAAGCACAAATATTTGCCAGAACACAATTCAGAAATGTTTTTCCTACAATTTCAAAACGCGAACTGAGTGAGCGACGGCAGGGTGATCCAAGAAGAATTTTGATTTGGTGTTATCAGCATTGAACTCCACATCCCGCTTTGTTTTGGCTCGTTTACGTAAGCAACATATAAAAGGGATTTTGTTTCGAGCTTACCATCGGGTCCTTGGTAGCCCTGGTAGCTCGTCCGCGAAGTTATTAGACAGCGCCAACAAGCAGGATGCGATTTTACCCGCACGCTCGTAGTAAGAAATTTCGCTCGTCTTAAGAGTCAATATTATGGCCGAGTGCCAGCTCGTAGTATGGAACACTCGTACTAAGGAACACTCGTAGTAAGAGGTACTACTGTATAAGAATTTAATATAAGTAGGGCAATAGCGTTTCAAAGAAAGAACATAATTCGTAAGGTGAAATTGGAATTAAAGGAAGCGGAATTTCTAAAAAGTAAAAACAATGGCCATGGTAAAAGCGCTAATATGCCCAACGAATTCCAGCTAAACTAAGATTTCCTCACAAAACATTGTTCAAGGAAGGAAATAAATAAATACAGAAAAGATCGTTGGGGTGTCTGCGAATGGCGCCCACCTGCAAGGCGGAGGCAAATGCCTGGTAGATGCTCTCAAACTTGGGCAGTCATTTGTGTTCCAAGTGACTTCCATTAATAAGCCCAAATATCGCAGTTGTAAATAAGGAAAATATGTATCAATCGATATAGCATATATTATTGTGATATTATTTTTTTAAATTAAGTACCGAGAAGCAAACAGTAAGAATATTTTTGAAATGATGTCATCGACTGTTTCTTTATGCCTGTAAGACATAAACTGGTGTCAGGTGTGCTGGTGAACGTCCCTGCGTGCCAAATCCTTCAGATTAGGTACATAAACTGGTGTCAGGTGTGTTGCTGAACGTTCCTACGGGCCAAATCCTTCATATTAAACGGGTGATAGCCATGTTCATCGAACGTTCCCATATTCAAAGTTTTAATTTATTGTTTTTGTTTAAATGCGCTCTTGGCACCATGAATAATGTTTAATTGAAAATTCATCCAAGTCCCGATTAATGTGCATTAAGTAAATTGCTGTTTACCTGTAAATTTCTATTTGTTGCTAGTCCATTTTGTATCTGTGGAATTTGTTCAACTATTTTTCGTTGTGTCGGTTGGGGATTTAGTGAATGTTTCAGTCACGAAACTATTGCTGTGTGTTGACCGTCCGTTGCTATCGTTTCTCTCTGTATAGCAATCCTTTGTGTTGGTTTCGTTACCTATTCTCTTCTCATCATGGCCTTCCCCCCCCCCCCTTGGTCCATCGTCCTTCTCCTACTCAAATCCCTTCTGGTGGCCCGAGGACTCGTCTTCGCCTAACGGTGTTGCATCTGCGGCATGTCCGCGTATCTGTGATTCTAGTTCCCTCCCTTCCCTAATAGCAGTGCTCTCACGAATCCATTTTTAAAATTCGATGATTCGTCATTTGCAATTAACGTCCTTTCGGAAGATCCAACGCCTGAGGAACATGTTTCGCCTGTTACCAGTGCTCCAACTATCCCACTCAATGCACTCGCCACACCGGCGACGATAGGAAGTCATATCTATTTTATCCCGTGCTTCAGCGGAGACGACGACGTTCCGGTGGAAAAATTCCTCGAAAATGTAAAAATAACTAGCCATCAGAGTGCATGGTCCGAGCAACAGACACTTTATATCGTGAGGTTGAGGCCCAGCGGGTTCGGCAGCCTAGTACGTTCAAGCGAATCCCCATATCTTCGCGTCCTATGAACTATTTGCAGAAAGCCTCAAGCGTAGATTCTCATATAAGAAATCACCATCATAATTGAGCGCTTATTTAGCACTTGCATGCCGGGGAACCTAGAATTCGTCGGCGTTTATGCGATGAGACTTCGTAAAATTGCAAGGGAATTAAAGGAAATCTCCCACGATCCACAATCGGAGGCAGCCGCACGTATGATCGAACATCGATTATTGCTCCAATTCTTGATAGGACTACGGGAAGAGATCGGACGATTTGTTTTAATTTGGACTCCAGCCACGATGTTAGAGGCAAAATATTTCGCTCTCCTGGAAGAGGCGAACGTGCGGAATTACGCGCTCAAGCAAGCCGAAGTAACTTCACGGCAGCAATGTTATAATCTTCGCGTTGGGCAAGACAATTTAAATAAGCTCCAAAAGGTTTTTTCCCCCCCAACTTACGCTACATCAAACTGACCACAGAAAAAGAACATACCTGCCAAGATACGAGTAATTTTTGTTCGGGAATGCTGTTGGACGAGCCAAACCGTTCGGATATCGAGGAACACCAGATTACGACGCAGACACAATGATCAGCAGTTTCAGCCAAATTTAACAGGGGTAACAGCCATAAGAAATAACCATATAAATACGGAAAAAAACCTAAATGAACAAAACGAAGAGGATGAATGGAACCAATTTTGTAGAAATAGACTCTTGGGTAATAAAGCAAAGGAAAAAAGGTGCACAGAAACAGGCGATGATAACGGCAGGCGATCAGTAGATCTACGTGGAATTTTGAGTGAAAAGACCAGGGCCGGACCGTAGTTTCCATGCAAAACAGTGAGGAAGATTGCGTCGATATGAACTCTGAGAAAATCCATGTGGAAGAAAATGGTTCCCCCATATTCGATCGCGTTGGTTGAGGCAAGAAACGAGCAACTCGCAAGAAAAGAAGTTCTTACGGGAGAAGGTTCTCACGAGCTGATGATGATGCCCGTGTTGGCGAAAGTTTCCTCGGAGGGTAGGGCCCCAATATTACTATGTAATTTCGGAGGTAATGAGCAAGTGTGGTGGAAAGGTGACCCCGCCCGAGTGGAAGTTCCAGGAGAGGAAGATGCAAAATTTGACTTTGTTCAATTTGACAATATTTGGCGGGCTTCAATGGATGCAGAGTGGCCGCAGATAGACGTTGGGAGGTTACTGACAGATGCAGAGGATTCACCGTCGGATGCGGAGCGGACACCGAAGGATGATGAGCAGCCACCAAAGAAGGCGAGGCGGCCGTGGAGAAGGGGAACAAAGCCGCGACCCACGAAACAGCAGAAGCGGAGGTTGGAAAGCCGTAAGAAATTAAGGAGGCGAAAAAGAAGCGGTATTTTCGTCCCCTCGACAGTTTCTGCCTCAACTGGACGGATTCTAAGGAGCGGAGAAGAGGAAAGGGAGACAGCCGCAGCAGCTCTGCGTGATCCTTGGTTTGGTGCTTCTCTGGCGAGCAGACATTAGTGATATGACATTAGTAATTGTGATAAGTGAGTGAAGTGTTTCCTTATTAGGGTTTGTAGTGTGTTTTGTGAAATTCATTCATTCGGATATAGTATTTTTGGCCAGTAGCTTAGTATCATTTTTCTATATTTTGTGAATATATCGGCGTATGAACAATCTCGGTGATAGTAAGACGGTGGACTATTTGTGCCTTACCAAACACCACGTTTTGCGGACATGAGAGAACTGAATACTATTTTTTTTAATTTTCGAGCCTGTATGTTGTTTACTATTTACTTTTGTGCTTTTGTACTGTGATTTTTTTTGCCAAATATTCCGGAACTGGTCCTCTCTTCTCCACCACCGGGTCTCAACTGCCATGGGGGTGATGTCGGGAGTAAGGGTAAAGCCACGCGCTGGTCACGTGCATCGCAGCCAGTGCGACTCCTAGCAACGTCATCTACCCCCTCCACTCGGGTTAACCCTGATACAATGTATCGCAGTCAGTGCGACTCCTGACAATGTCATACCCTTTGTTCCCCAGAGTATAAGAGGACCATGCCGAAAGACTAGAGCGGGCACTATTACTGAGCCCTCCGGTCCGCCCGTTCCACCTCTAGCAGGATCGGCCAGCAGGACCGCCCGCCATTCCGGACTATTAGGCTACTCAATTTAGATAATAAATTTGTTTCTTGGCCAACCTCGACTGTTTCTTTATGTATCTACGACAGCATGGCATTTTTAGCTATCAAAAAGTGTGGGGTGTATACAGTGACATTTTTACCTCGCACCGACCTACCTATGTGTCTAGAAATCTTTTATAAGTTCCCTCTAGACGATGGATGCATACTTGCATGGTGCACCATCTTATTGGAATAACATTTTTCTTTGCGTAAGCAGATCGGTATTGTCAAGCATAAATCGGGGTCATACTGTAAAAAGTTCAAATATGATATGCCAATTAAGCGATCAGGTTGCCGGAACGTTAACAGCTGCCCTTTTATGATTTCGGAGCACAATTTCACGCTAAATATTAGGTTCGCGACAACTGCGAAATGTTGGGAGTTGAAATCATAAACCCGTTGTTTAAAAGAGTTTTCTAAGTCATAATAGCGTAGAGAAAACCAAACGATGATTTCCATTTGCTAAATATACAAAATTACATAAGCGCTATATAATATGAGTAATCACCTCACTGTTATCGCAGGCGATTTCAAGTTTTAGTCGCAAATGACATGTTGTTATCCAAAAAATATTCCTTTTTACTGAAGTAGAATTTTTAGCAATTTTAACGTTTCGTGCTGAAACTTCAAAGCTTCGAGGTAAATATTCTCCCAATAGATAGAATTTGATTTGAAAAGAAAATTATATCAGTAATGTGGGTGTTTCTATCAGATAAAAAGACAAAACGACCCACCCTACTCTTTAACCTACATCCATAAGATATCTGTATATATGGGGTATTTTGACGATTTTTGTCGAGCTGAAAATCCATTTTCCTTGATTAAATCGTACTAAATCTTTAATCTTAAACAACTACCAAGCAATATATATATTTCATTGCAATAAAATTACTTCGAAAACATAGAGAAACCATCTGGAAAAAATGCAAAATTTTGACATTTTTGACAAAAATTTAACATTTTGACTAAATTTCGCTGCCTCAGGACATAATCCGATCGAGTTGAAATTGTTCATTTGTTATAAGGACTACCAACCGCAAACTTTAAGCATTAACCATTGACGGATTTCGAAAAGAACCTTTTTTCGATCCATCGTAGTGTACAGTCTACTCCGATTTTCTCTAGCTTCTTCATCCATGCGTGTAAAATCCTTTGCTTCCTACTCAACGCTCGCAATTAGGTTTATCCAACGCGGATCCTTAATCTGCCTAACAGTTTTAATTGGGACAAACCTATCTGAGCCTTTCCTTAATATTCGTAGAAAATCCATCCAGCTATCCTCAATACTATTATCACTCAAAAAACTACAGAAGTCTTCCCTCTTCGAATTGATATAATCCCTGAATTCCGAAAATCTCGCTCTGCGAAACATATAAACCTGCCGTGGTGGCTTGAGGGATTTTACTATTTCCGCTTTCATAACTGCAGTTATGACATCGTGGTCTGAAATTCCAGCAATAATATTAAGATCATCGATCAAGTGAGAATGCGAAGTGGCTAACGAATCAAGTAGTACTACCTTGACCTTCGCGAATTGTCCTCGTAACCTTCTTATTAAGTTGATCTAAGGCGTGAAGCGAAAACGTATCTATCAATGTCTGCGATATAGTCTTCTCTCTACCGGAGTACGAACTCGATAAATTCTCCCAATCAATATGGGGAAGGTTAAAATTCCCTCCTGCAACTACGATAGGATCCTTCACTTTCTTCCAAATATTCTCTAACGAATCAGCTAGTTCCTCTAAACATCCAACGTTGTCATCCAGAGGCCGATAAAACGAACAAAAGAATACCTTCTTTCCACTCCATCCAAGAACCGAGCACCATACCATTTCGGATGTAACGTTCCCTAAGAAGTCAACGCACTGACTCTTCAAAGATTCCTTCACGGAGATAAACACCCCACCATCTATTCTACAGAGTCAATCTTTACATACGATAATCTGGAGGAAATATCTCACCTGATGAAATATCTTCGCTTAACCAACTCTCGGTTCCTATCAAAATATCCGCAATAGTGCTTCTCGTAAGATTAAGGAATTCAGTCTGCTTTTTACGTATACTTCTGAAATTCACTGCTAAGATTTTTAATTATCTCACATTGCTCTTTAAAATGGGGCTTCTTCTCTTATTAAACGTTGAATTATCAGAGGCAAGTTCCTGTTTCCTTACGCAATTATTAGCTCGTTTCTTTGTTCTAGGCTCGCAACCCTTGCCCATTACTATTAGGTACGATATAAGGCGAGCTAAGGGTCCGGATTAGGACGGAGACCCTTCAAATTTCTACCTGAAAAAAATAAAGGTGAAACCCCCAGATAACTACCTCCTGTTTTTCTCTCTTGTTGTTACAAGTTGTCCCAGGTACTTGGTACCCCATTTACTCTTAACCCCTTCTCTTCCCAATCAAGGGTTTTAAAAACTTCTTCTAAAATGGCTGTGAACAAGATAGGAAATAAACCGTCACCTTGTCGAACTCTCTTCTCAATCTTGAATTCGTCGGTCTCTTCATGCAGCATTACAGAAGCAGTAACATTCTCATAGAAACTGCGCAAGAGAAGGATGTACTCAGAATCTATCCCTTGATTCTTCAGAGCTTTCAGAGTGGAGGAGGTACTTACCGAGTCGAAGGCCTATTCGTAATCCACAAAGCAAAGGACAAGTGGCATCTCATATTCATTCGTTCTGTTAATAATTTCCTGTAGTGTGCGGATATGGTCCATAGTGCTGAAGCCTTCCCGGAATTCTGTTTGTTCTCTAGGCTTGGCTGAAGACATCTTAAGCCGTTCACCACGCCGGTTAAGCCGTCCAGAGACCCCCTTTCACATTATACATTTCATTCTGACAATTAACTATTTATGAAAATATACAGAAATATTATAGTTCAATGGTTCATAAATGTTGTGGCTATTTCACCATCATAATCAATTTTTGATATTTATAATTGATCAACACATACATTCTGTCTAAATTAATTTATATACTGCCATAATGTACCCGAAATAAAGGTATATTTGAATAAATCACCTCGGCTGTAGCCTGAGGGTCGAAATGCAACTTTTCAATCGCCTTTAAGCGTTGCTTTATGAAGCATTTTGCAACGCACAGCACGAAGATGAGCGGGAAAGATGTGACGCTAGTCATTGTCGAGGCTCAAATGAGGTTGTTTTCTTTCTCGATCAACAAGACCATCGCACCGCTCTCGTTTCCAGAGGTAAACAAGTTGGCAGCTGAAAGCCATTAGCGAATTACGCCTAAATAAAAATGAAGATGAGAATAATTACACCAAACGAGTCTCATGAGGGCTCGATTGATCGAAAGGGGAGTCGATTCCAAAGAAGGGATGAGGAGAGAAAGGGAATTGAGATAGCGTTCTGCATTTAGGGAAATAGAACGTGAGATAAAGCAAAGAGACGAATAGGCTAACAACTTAAAAGAAAGTATATGTTCTTGTCAATCTTTCGTCAAATTGATTTTAGAAGCAGGCCAAAAATGGAAAACTTCACGCAGTAGAATAAGTGACAAAGGGAGGATCTGACTAAGAGAGAGGATGGAATTATTGCAAAGAAAAGGAGCGATCGAGAGAAGTAGTTTTGCAACGACTGCTGGGGTCAATTGGCGATGCGAGGGAGGTCGGTTGGAGGGGAGTTAATCGATGGACACATGCGCGCGCCTTCCACGATCCCAGTGTTCCGAAGGACATGGTGGCGGAGGGACCTATCGAGAAATGTATCGGAATGGCCGCCAAACGCACGGTAAGACATCTTTTTCATTCCTTCCTCTTGGCGCACCACCATTCGCATTTGGTTTGGCAGCTCACCGTCGTGGCGTGAGTGCAATGAGAGAAGGAAGGCCACTATTCTGTGTGAGGGACAATTTGTTCCGCTAGTCTTCCATTTTAAGCCTCGCTTTCGAAATATTATCGTATTGAAGTACTAATTGCAATTCCGTCGTCAAATGTCTTCGATTATCGAGCGTACGAACATATCTTTTAGATAACTTCGTATCGTCACATCTCATCGACTTAAGTGTATTGAGGTTCCAAGGAACATAACGGTATTATGTAGCCTCTCACGTTCAGTAATGAATGACGTCCTTTTGCAAATTATTCCATTCAGGGGCCGTGACAGTCATTTCATTCATTTATTTACGTTCAAATCCATGCAACACTGAGGAAAATGTTCCTAAAACAAATCATTCGCGAAGGTAAAATATGTATAGTACTCGTACCGACCAATTTATACTAGACAAGCTTTATTCGATGTGTTATTACTATCGTCCTCAATTTCATCGAACATATTTTCAAAGCTGGGTTCTCTAATCGACAGTCCACATTTGAGCATTTCCTATAAATTAAATATACCCAGAAACAAATTATTCCATAGATGCAATATACCTAGTATTACGTACAAAATAAGAATATTGAAAAGATTAGGTACCGTCAGATCATTTTCTCCGCTGATAGCTCGTCATTTACTCCTAATCGGTGATAGTCGTATTTCTCACGTCAAATACTGATTATCCATTTATAATTCTGAATCCCCCGCAATGAAAACTTTATGAATGAAAAAGACTAACGCAAGAGAGAGGATAAATAGATAGGGTAAAACTTTGGCTGACCCGTAAAATGTTCCTAATTATATTATAACACATCGAAATCAAAAATATAATCAACTTAACGGAATTTAGAACTGGTATAATCTTAAGAGGTTGTTAGGGAGTCCCTGCCGTTGTAAAATTCATTGATTAAATAGATCCTTGTACACCGAGTCGCAAAGACGAAGGGCAGCGACATTCATTTTACCTTCGCCCAAACGAAATTCCACTTTTATGATTTTAAAGCATCGGTTGGATAAATACCTTATCTTCATCGGGTGAGGAATTTTCGCCAAATGAAAAATCGTGGATACCCTGCTACTATACAAATACATATATGCATACAAATACATACATACATACTTACATGCAAATACACACACGTAGATTTCAAGTTAATTTTCTTTGACTCTCATGACTTACTCTTACAGGTGTTCCTTAAGCAAGCACCAAAGTACTTAAAAACGACGACATTATACATGGTGGATGCCTATGTGGATACATTATACTGCCCATTTTTTGCAATTCCCTTCGACAGCTTTCTTTCGCTCTCACTGTTACATATTCTCATCACTCATATTTAGTCATTAACATCGGTAATAAAAAATGGAAGAAAAACGCCGAATGACATAATATCGATGGAGCCGAACGAATTACTCCCGTATAACTGCTTCTGCGATCACGACTTTTTCGCGTCTCATTTCGCAAATCAGAGCGTAGTTATTATTAGGGTCATCGACCAGTAGATTCTAGTAGCTCTAGATCGACGCCATCCGCTACGTCACTGATCCGGGGCAAGCACAAGGGTGCGTGCGCACATAATCGAACGTTCCTTGCACGATGCGGCAGGCGTGATGCAAGGTCAGCGTCATCCCTCCCGCCAGAGGGACTCTCTGCCCATCACTATATTTAAGCTGCCGGAGTTTGTCTCTACATTTGGAGGAGGGAGCGAAGATGAGACCGCAATTACGAAGAAAATGAGGGAAATCCAAGAAATGGAAAATATGAGTGTAAATGATTCGGCGAGATATGGGCGAGCCATATCGATTGCGGAACAAGTACGATTATGTCGAGAAAGGAAAGATGAAGTAATATATTTATAAAGAAAATGACCGAGGAAGTCAACGAGAAAATAGAATAAAAATGGAGGTAGTGAAGATGGTGTATGAAATAGAAAATCATTGCGTGTAAGACAGATAGGGAGAAAGCGAAGAAGATTAGAAGTTTGAAGGAGAGTAAAGATAAAAGAGAGAGGAAAGAGGAGAGAAAGGAAGAATTTACGGAGTAAAGGAGGCTCATTTGGTCGGAGAGAGTATAAAAAGAGGAGGGGGAGGGGGCGCGGTGGTCGGCAGGAGCTCAGTTTCTCTCCGCCACTGTTTGGGGAATGAGAGGCAGACTCTCGCTTCGCTGGTGCTTCAGGCGTCCATCACCCGGTGAGAACCATTTTGCTTTTGCCCGGGTCGATAATCGCACGCAGTTTGCGTATGCTCCTTCGAAACGGTGGAATTTGGGCTGTTGACTGAAGCGTCCAGGTCGGTGCGCGGAATTGACATCGAACTATTGAAGGTTGACCGAAAAACAACGTCTTCGATGCACGGATTTATAAATTTATAGGGAAGAGAGGTTTGAAAATATTATTCCTTCGCTTTATTCTATCGAGGTCCGTTTCCTCGCGCACTTCCGATCTTCAAGTAGCTCAAAATATGTTCGAATGCAGGAGAGCGCCGTCCTTAACGAATTAAACGCATAATATAACCTCTAAAATGACTCAAGTGTGATTTATCTTCCATTAGATGAAATGATTGAGGATTTAAGATGTCATTCAAGATTCGTGATATATTATTTAAGGTTAATCATAATTTAATTTAAGGTTGGCCTTTCTTTTTTTTCTGTCCTGAGCTTCTCGTTGCCACGTTACGCCTAAGCAATTGATGATGTTAATTCCATTTGTTCTTTGGTCGTCTTCTCCATTTCAGTGATCTTACCTCATCTATGATGCCTCTAACTCCAGTCGCCGTCATCACCCAGGTGTTGCGTTTCCTGTCTCTTCTTGTGATTCCCAGCATACAGCGCTCCATGCTCGTTTGTGTTGTCTGAAGTCGTTGGGTTATTACAGCAATTAACACTATTTAATTTAAGTTTCACTACCATAGGTCAGGACAGGAAGAAAGCTTCAGTTGAAAACCTTCTTTTTCAAAACCATTGGCAATCTTGACTTTAGAATGTGCGAGTTATTTCTGAAGGCGCTCCAGCCAAGTTTCATTCTTTTTTTCACTTCATTAATCCTGTTTTCTCTCCAGTTTTTGCCAGTTGTCTTAAGTATGTATATTCCCAGCAAGCATTCAGAGGTTTTCTTTAAGCTTGACTGGCTCTTGCAAAGAATTATACATTACCTGTGTTTTTGTTTGGTTTATCCCGAGCCTATCTTCTGTCCCGCTGTATTTAGTTCTTGAAGTTAAATCTTCTACGTTGGCTGCAATGAGAATTACATTATCTGCAACACGCAGATGACTGATGCAATTTTTATTTACCCGTACATACTCCTCTCAATCTAGGGTTTTAAACCCTCTTTTAGGGCTGCCGTGATGGGCCATTGGCAGTCAAACTCCCTTCTCAATCTTGAATTCGTCATACACATACGCTAAATAAATAATTTCATATTTCATTAGGCTAAGACGACTGACTTTGTAATGTAAGTAAAAGAGATGAATCATATGGAATCAGAAAATAAAATTCGTAAATGCGTTGATATAGAGAAAAAGTAGATCATTAAGGAGTGAAGGCATAATTTAAGAATGAATTGTACAGCGAGGGAAGATGAGCTTCAGGGATAAATTCACAGCAATAAAACACTCAAAAAAGGAAGGAAGGAGGTAAGGAAAATCTGGAAACGGTGAGAATGAATGTGAGGAGATTTTATAGGGATTCTCAAGAAAGAGCTTCGTAAAATTAGACGCGAGCTGTGAATAGTTATGGATGAAATCAAGGAGAATTAGCGGAAGGCAAGAAAGAGAATTTAAAGAAAAAGTGCACGCAAGAAATAAAAATATACGGATGTGTATAACATTAATACAAAATATATCTTTGAGAGGATTCGAAATGAAGTTTATTTTTTCTATTTAGCAAGGAGGCCCGTCCGTCCCCTATTGGACAGCGTTTTGACGGATTTCCCGTTTCAGCCATTTTAAGGAGAAAAACACAGGAAAACAGAAGGAATTCGAGAAATTTAATTCGAGTTTTAAAATATAATGCTCTACTTTACTGTTGGCATTGGCTCAAGATAAATTATTCCTCAGGTCAAGGTATTGTTAATTTTGGATTCGTAATTTTTGGATAAAACCTATTTTTAATATCAATGAGTTGGTAAACGTCACCGGGGACGAAATCTAAGGTTTTCTCATTCTACAGGACTCCATACGGAACGGTAATTTCACAATTCAATCCCTTGGATTTTTTCGACCCCTTATTTTGGAAATTTTCTCTCATCTAAGACGTTATATTTCGATATTCTTCGAAGAGCAGCATAAGCGCTAGAAATTACTATTTTGCGCGTAATTTTTTAAATATAAGTAAACAAGGTTGAGACTGTTCTCAATTAAAAACTGCTGAATGATATTAATACGCTCAGGTACTTTTTCGTCGCTCTACTTTTAAAGACCCCCACACACGGGCAGTCCAGAAGACCAGCTCCAAATCGTCCTAACCTCTTCGTGTGAGGGGACGCACGATCTTTGGAGTTGGGTAGGCCACGCTTCCAACCAAGTCAAAATCCTAGGAAGCAGAACTTGGAGCGGAGGTTTGTTCTGTCTGTGAGTGGGGAATCCCGAAGATAAATCAAGGGAAAAGTTTATGGCTGGAGGTGACCGCCGTAAACAACCGCAACTGAATTTTGGTCCAAGGGTTCGTTTTATGACACACAGATGCGCTTTTTCCGGTCTGACAGCAAACCTTCGTATCGTATTTTCCGCAATTTCTCATTCGAAAGCAGTTATTGCGAGCTAACTTGTTTCGACGATCTTTTACTCTTTGCTTGAATCGTTCTATGCATTCCAATTCTGCAATTAGTTATGAAGCGTTCCCTGTTTGCGCTATCTATAAGGTAAAAATTTGAATTTGCGAGAAAAGCGGAGCTTTTATTTTTCACAATAATCTTCAATGTGAAGCCGATACTGAAATCATACGAACAAGATCATCGATTAAAAATAACACCATGCTATAAACATATTTTTTAAGCATTTTATTTCTACATTGCAAACATCAGTTTCATATTTGCTTACTTTATTAACGAAATGGCAAATCTTACTTTTAGGTCAAACGCTCACCTAAAGAGATGAAATAATCAAAGCAGCATTTATAGATGTATTATACCTCGATGTGCTTCCTAGTGAGAAATTTGAAATGAAATACTACGACAATTTGCGACGCCGATAAAGAAATCGTCTTTCTAGCAACGCTGTCTACACCCACTTGCTAAACATCGAAGTGATGCAGTTAATCTCTCTTGAGGAGTGATAGCTATGGAACTCCGCTTAGTCAGGACATAAGAAGTATCTTATGGTTAGTCTCTTCATCCATCCGTAGGTCCTTTAGTCTATTTTAGGTAATTAAAGGTCTGCAATATCATGCAAAATATTTCGTTTGTAATGTAGAATCTGAAAGGGAATATTCCAAGGCAGGATTTAAAGCCTCAGGGAAAATTGTTAGTTATTATTATTGTACTCCTGAAAATTCAATTGTTCGATTTTATTACATAATTTCCAATATTGTAGTTATCTTTCGGTATTTATTTTCCTATATTTGATGATAACCTTCGCATGAACTAACTGTTTTCCAAACACTCTCAACTAAAGTTGATAGAACTGATAAAGTCAAATTATTGAGTTACCTTCGCCATATTTAGTCATTAGTCACGACAATAGATCTTTCCGAATCGGGAACAAATAATCATGTCGTATTTCATTTGAAGTTCTTCTTGTCACAATTATTTAGCATTATTATGTGGTCGTCTTTATTGGGTCAACCCAACAAAAGAGAATTTATTTGAGCAGCGATTCGAGTTTTAAATTGCTTCCGAGATTAGAACTCCATCGTGAGCTCGTCCAAAATAGCTTTCGTTTCAAAGACTATTTCTAACGGTGTCCATTCCCCCTTTTTTGCTCATGTGACTGAGCTCACTCAGTCAAGTTAATATTTATCAAATACGCTTCTTTTAACGGTGTTTCAGCAAAGTAAGAATTCCTCCGGTTTAATGCGTTCGCTTTCAATTCCATCCGCATTGTTTTTTCCTTCAGTTCTCCCCATTAACTACAATATTATTTGTTACGATTTTCTGCTTCTTATTTATTAGTTTGCATTTATAACTATGGGTATATCTTGAATACATTATATTAAAATCTACCGTTTCGGCCTCTACTTTGAGGTAGCTCTTCATCGTGTATAAGTTTTTTCGTTATTCTTCCTTTATAATATTAAATATATTTTCGGCCATGGATATATATCTATTAGTGTTTGTTCTTATTCCTACCTTATGTATAATGAAACAAAATAGCATTGACTTATTGATTTGCCTTACCCAATTAGAAACGAAACGTACTCTGGTGTAACTGAGGCAGCCGTGAGGCAGTTAAATCAAAACAAAATTGAAATTAATGATAGTTTTGATGAAATGCCAGATCATGGCTCTTTAGAGGAATTAGTTAGCATTAACCAAGGAAAAGTTTCGGAGTGATGTTAATTTGCTTTTCTTAGGCCTCACCGTGAGTATGCATGTAATTGGGAAAAGTACAACGAAAAGTAATTTGTTCTGTAAAGAACTGGTGCGATAAATCAGCGAGCATAACTTCAGGACGCAGGATGGGATATTTAAATAAAGGACTAACTTACAGTTACAAAGTCAAAGTCATTTGCCCCCTCCCACAAGCCGAAGGACATATGAATACGTAAATTAATCATTCAGGATAACTGATAGCAAAAATATCCGACCGTCGAGAATTAAAATAAAATTTTGAACTAAGTTACGTTAGGTAAAGATATTTGAGGGTTGAAAATAAGCAATAATCTTTCAAAATATTTGATCGAAAAATCTAAAATCAATTTGATCGATACTTAGTAGAACATAAGGAGGAAGATATGACAAATAGTTAAACGTTTTACGTACAAAACTGACAGCGGTTTCTCCCAACTGGTGGAACGCAAGCATAAATCGTCCATGTACTATTTTATTCGTTTTTCCAATATTTTGTTTAGCTTATGTCTTTCAATAGTTTCTCTGCTATTCTAAAGCAAATAAAGGATTCCTAAAATAACATCAATCGGTTAATCGAACTCATCGGTGAGCATTGGTTTCCTTCAGAACACTGAATGTGGAACTTCTGACCATGAAGGTTGGGAAACCATACATGAGGATTTTTTATGACCAACGACTCTTTATGTTCATTTCGATAAATAGTAATATTTGATTTAAAGAAAAACTTGCATTTACTCACTGGTAGCCGTCTTTATTACAAAGTATACGTATTTAAATTTAAGATAATAATATAACGTGACACGCTGCTGAAAACACATAACAAGCCAAACTTAGGAGAGCATCGCGAGCAACAATAAATGAGATTAATCTATGAGATTCGACCGTGGAACACCATTTAATAAATAGGAATTCAATCTAAAGGTAGTGAACCACTCCGTCTTGGTTCTGTTGCAATATCCCCTTGTGATAAGATAGAGCAACAGCTCATCCTGACACGTAGTTGCACCATTTCCACATCAACACCGAAAATTGAAAAAAAAATAAACCAACATTCGTCTCAATTCAATACTTATGAAGTTGGTTCTTCTCAATGGATGACGAGCGAGCGTAAACTTTTTCATGTATAAAACCAGTTATAACATAACCAAACACACAGCATTAAGTAGATTTGATACTACGGATCATTTTCTTCATTAGAGCATATTGGAAATCTATTAAAACTGCATCAATTTCATTTACTTCCTTAAGATAAATGGCCCGCAGTCGTCGAGTTGAATTCATTGATTGGTTCGATGTTCAAAATAAATAATATCAGAAAAACGTGTAAGATTTCGTATAAAATCTTTAAAGATAGAAATATAACAATTTGAAGTTGAATTAAAGTAAAATTAGAAAATGAAAGGTGGAGTAATCCAACTCTTTTCACACTCATTTTTAGCATTAATTAAATTTCTAGACGTATTCAAAATAACAGAAATTCTTATTACGATTACTAACATTTTTGAAGTTTTACTAAAAATGTTTTCCTCAATCTTAAGACCTTCCACTAGCTATTTCTCTTCCTACGAGCTGAAATCGACGAACCTATCGCAAATGCTTCGTTACTGATAAACACCTCTCTCTATTTACCCAATTGATTTCCACCTTTGTCCTTACAAACGTAATCTGAGTCAATATTTCCCTTCTATCTTCTTTTATCTTAAATTATTCCTACTATTGAATGTGTCCGAGCGTATCCCCGCATAATTCGAACCATCATTCTTGCCCTCTCTGCATTTCGGTGGATTGAGTTCATTGGAGTCTTAAGTTCGGCCTGGACCTCGGATTTTTAAGTCCAATAACATTAGCAATGACTGTTGATTGATGGTTCAACCCCAATATTGTGAAAACACTCCAGTATTACAATTAGGCTCTTATTAAAATTACATAGGTTAGGATAATGTACAATAAACTAATCAGCGCCAATCCTGAGAATTAATCGAATCCTGTCTCAGTTTTCACAGTCTTCTGTTACTTCTGTCTCTGAGATCTATTTTGATGTCCTCAAATCGATCTCCACGTGATTAACAGTATCAACGAGTAATGAAACTGTGATTTAATGGAGGCTAATCCTTTCCAGCGACGCCGCAATCATGCCACGTGGTGCCACTTAAGTCCTACGGTTCGACTAGTAGTGTCGCCTGGAGGCAAATTTTGATACCATCGAAAATCTCCAATGAATTGAAGGCCGAGAACTAATTGCTAAAATGAATTTTCACTTTCGCTAAAGACAATCTTAAATTCTCGATATTATCAAAAGTGTACTCTGATTTTTCACAAAATTAACCTAGGTTTTTATTTGAGCGCTATTAATTTTGAACATTTAACTTGGCTCAGTTAAAATGGAAAAGCTCACTCAATCTAAGCTGACATTTGAATTCGATCTTGTTCCAAAGGAATTTAAATTTAATACTATTTCCATTAAGAATTAAATATTTACAAATTTAATAACGGGGAATGACCTAAGTTATGCAGAACGGGAACTTCGCAATCGGATTCACTCCGATGAAACAATCCCTCCAATCGGAAATCAAATTTACTCTCGAGAGAAACATTACATTAAAACAAGTGCAAAATGGTTATGTAAAAGAGTTTTTATATTCCAAAAATTGATAAATAAAATTATCGCTCGCGGTTTTAGTGAAATTACGTAATTTGAAATGCAAAGAACTTTCCCAATTCCCTCTTCTCGTCACAGAGCTCTCCTTCGGCTAAAGATAAGTAAACCAATCGGCGACCGAGAATAGAGCTATCGATTTCAAAATAATCCGATTTTCTTCGAGGAAAATGCTAGAGCAGTAAAAGAATAAATCTGGATATACTTCGAGATGGAAACTCTGGATCTATATCCAATTGATTGATAATAATATACTTTTGAAACGTTTCTGAAGCAACATCGCGCAAAATATTGAAACAATTGCCAAACTCGTCACTAATATATAAACCAAAGACACTGAACGTGACGTCACTTAATAATTAAGATGTATCTCTGGGGCTTAAAAGTATTACGTTACTCCGACCGCAAAAGCAAAAAAACAAAAAACATTTTTTAGTCCCATTTCACTTTGAGCAGCCTAATCGACGATATTTAGAACACTGTTCAATAAATGTTCTCAAAAATTCATAGCAAAATTTTCACCAATTCGTTTAACCCAGAACAGCAGCCGAATACGTATATGCTTCGAAACATCGTAATACCTGTTTTTTGGTCATTCGCCGCATTGTGTGTATAATATTCCTACCGATCATTTTCAATTAGAAATGGTTGTAAGCGCCTTCTGGCAGAAATCCAGACAACATAATCCCCTTGAGGTAGTCCTTAGGAGTAGCAGTGGTGCCACGAGAGTATCACTAGCCCTAAAATTTAGATATGCATTGCGTATTTTGATTACATTTTGCTATAAACGCATATAAATATAAGTAAAGAACATCTACTGTACTGTTTTCGAAAGATAAAGGAAATAAAGAAGGATATAATAATTTACTTAGGAGAAACGTCGTCTTAAACCACATTTAAAGTGCGGGCCTTACTTTGACCCAAATCGCTTTCTGAGTTTCCTTAATATGCGGAAAAGGGAATGAAATAAGTCGTGGGATTTCGGAAGCTCAATAAAACCGCTTCCCAGAAATGCTGCTTCGACGCTTTCATGGCTTCTTATATATACCCTACAAACATCCACTTTCTTTTACAGCGGTATGTAAATGACATTAACAAAGAACGATCACACATTCCCTAACCGGAAAAATCCGACTATCCGGGATTCGAACTCGGGACCGTGGAGTTGGAGCGGTTATTTCTGTCTCAAAATGGAGAACTCTTTCCAGAAAATATTACGGAATAATTTTGTACTCAATTCCTACAGAATTTTGGTTCACAGTTATTTGACTACTCCTGGTCTATCACAGCTGTAACTTTAAAGAAGAAATGAATGAGAATAAATCTGCTGAACTCTATCCCGGATCTCCATTTGCCGGGCGGTTGCATCGCAGAGAACTTCACTTTGCAACTTATAACTGCTGCAACTTGAAGACGACTGTCGGAACTACTCAATGAAGCAGAGGGGATAAAATCGGTCTCAGCAAAGTCACAAGAAAATCAGAAAAACCACTAACACTGAAGGAAGAAGATTAATTTGTTTACAGGGGTAACATGGATGGAAGAGTTGGTGGCGTTGGATTCTTGATCAAGAAGAGGGATAATGTGGTAAAAATAGAAATTGAGAGAAGTTACAAACTCGTGCAAAATGAGCATTACTCTGATCTACGCTCTAACAACTCTTGAAGAGGACATCGAAACTTCAACCAATATACCAGTACTGAATATAATGAGGCAATGTAAAGCCATTATTATCAATTTTATCACTCATGAAGGTCAGCTTGGTTGACGATGTTGCCGTAGAATACAGACTGGGAATTGAACGAAGTCACCGCTTGGTAGAGTTTGCAGAATGCAACAATTTGTTCCTGACAAAGTAACACGCACCAATATGTATACACATCTGAAATATTTTCTTCGAGAAGAAGAGAAAAAGAAAGCGGATGTGACCCAATCCAGCAAAATTGAAATAGGCTATATAATGGCAAATCTATATCTTATATAATAATCACCGATGTGTACATATTTATTTATTTGATGTCAGTAACTCTCGTAAGAAATGCGAGGGGAGAAATTTTCGAACATTAATTTGATGGAATTTCCGAGGTAATACGATTATAAATTTTTGGGAGTCGTTAAAAGTCCATTGGAGTATTACATATTGATATTTGTAGGTCCAAAGTATCATTGGTTCAACTCCGGACGACTGGAATCGTCTCTCATTAGAAATGCACGTGATGTTCATTTTGATCGATTGCATTGCACTGCAGACATTATTTATTTTGTAGAATTAAATTAGAAATAATGATTGTACAATATCGAGATAAGTACCAAAAGAAAGGAAATTGAATGAAGATTCTTACTTATGTCGTAGAATGGCGTGTTTGAGTCGAAATTGATAAATTCAGACCAAATTTACGAAAAATTAGTGTAATTTTGGGTGTGTAAACAATTCTCTAACGACAAAGGTGATTGTTGAACTAAACTCTCTTACTGTTGGCGAAAGTTGCGCATTTTGAAATTTTGATTATGTTTTGTTTCGTCCTGCCACTGCCCTAATGAGCGGGAAGGGAACACTCTTACCGTCTCTTGCTCTCCAGCAATGCGAACGAGCTGTCAACGTTCACAATAAAAGTTTTCAAAGGAACTGGCAATTGGGTTACTGTAAAACTTATCGTATCCTCATACACTTACGAATATACGGGGAAAATAGCCTCATAAGACATGTATAGGGAAGTCTCGTCGCTGACACCGGCAAGAGCACGACTAGCAGTTACTCGACCGTTGGTTCTCACGACTGAATTGGTCGTGCACCACTTTCAAGTGGTCTCCGTTACGATCCCATTGTCCCACGAGAAGATCATGTAAAGTTAGTCGTATATTATATTTAAACTGCAAAATTAACGGGAAAGAATCCTTGTATGAGTTTGAGGCAAGTATTGTAGAAAGAGTTTTTTAAGTATTCATATTCATAAGATTAAAGAAAGATTTCGGCACAAATTACGCGAGTACTCATAAGATATTGAGATTTTCAAGTTTATTTTTCGTTTACCTGTCGAATTAAGTAAAGATGTGAGATGTTAGATTCTATGTATCGATAGATTTCCATTTTGAGCAAAGAGGACAATTGTATTTAATTTACTCCCCCGTTTAGAATCGACGGGCGCTAGTAAATTCTATAAAGTAACAATTGTTGAAGTATTGAGCATTTTAATGCAGCCACATACTTGTAAGGTGTAGAATGAAGATCCGACCACTCTTGTGCGCTATTCGTAGACAGTTTTGTGCAAACCTCTCGTTTAAATTGAATTTTTTCGGTTTTCTGTTTTTCTCTGGTTAATTTCAGGAAAAGGCTATTTGGATTGGAAATCGTCGTCGAAGAAATCTAGCGATATTTAATCCAAACTTATAGCAATTTGTTCTTTTATCATTTTGAATATACTGCTAAACCCGATTGGATAAAAGAGGTAAATTGTCGAATTTATTGTTTCGCATTCATTGAGCCAGATAAACCGTTACTTTGGTTTGGATCATTGATGCATTTGGCGAGTTCGTTCGACTCCAGACACACCTGTTATGCGTTGAAATAGAGCACACTCGTGTGTGCATACACGCTAAACACAAACATATCGTAGTCACGCTACATAAATAATTATTATTATATAATAGAAATAAATATTATTTCTTATATGAAAGAATTCATCATCATATTAATCTTTCCGAGATTTTGGTTTTCATAAGTGAATAATTGAAAACGTTTTATTAGTGATATTTGGATTTACAGTTTGGATGGGGCCATTTTTATTCAAGGGCCATTACTTCTCCAAGCCTACTGTAGTAATTATTTTTTTGAGTTCCCGTAAGAATTTATTTGATTCAGAGGAAGGTTTAATTAAGTTCCCTTCAATCCGTGGTGAATGTGAGAAGGAAAAAAGTAGTTATAGTGATTTGGCACGTGATAGCGAAATGTAAGCAATTTAGAAGGTTAAGCTATAATTTGAAAACCCTTGTTGATTTCAAAAACAAAATATGACCAAATGTGACATAGATGCTGGATCAAATAAATTCAATTTCAAATATATTGGCAGGTGAATCGTATTTTATGAAAATAAGTCGGGAGAAGTGCGCCAGTGCACCACTGCGCCGCCACTTCTTTCCGACGTTAGATTAGGGAAACATCGACTGCCCTAAATCGACGTATAAAAGTAATGATCTGAAATTTATACAGCATTTAGCACCAGGTTTAGTAAGCGCGTTGCCAGAACTTCGCAACAAGATTTCTGATGTTAATAAGATTTGCTAACAGTTAATAACAGTTTATCGAATTCATTTCAAGTCTGCAGGTCACGCTTTCAAACAATCTCTATTTATCTTTTGCGTACTGTACATCGTAACTTATTGGATTGCTTTCAAAATGATATATAATTGATAATAGCATTTAATATTATATTTTTAAATTCATTGTATTACTCCGTCAATTTTATTTTCAGACAATACGGAACTTCAGGGAAGAAATCGCCCGTGCAACAAATGGCAACAAGATTAACAGTGATTTTAAAAATGTACCATCTCGAGTAATGAAGGTTTTACTGTGCAGATTTTTAATAGTCCAAAAAGCTCTACAAGGCAAACAAAACAAAGACAAGGCAACAAGTACGATACCTTTAGAATTTACATGTAACTCAGCTTGTGCCCTCCGATGACAACCCCAATATGAGGCGATCACTACACAACTATTTTACTTAGGTTTCTTAGATGGAGGTTTCAATCTATTAGCAGACAGAGGAGAAAAGTGCAAATATCCACGTCGTCTATTTAAATCCACATGACAATCTTCCACAACGTGATCACTGAAACTTTCACTACTCGCGAGCTTTGTTTAACACCCTGATAACAGACACATGAGTTCCCGAGCATTAATCTGTATATTTTCAACGTTTCAGTTCAGTATTCCCTCTTCAAAATTTCTTCGTAAAGTGAACCTTCGAGGAGTAAACAAATCAAACCTTCGTCTCATGAGATCAAACGATTTAAGCCATTATTTTGGATTATGGATTAGGAGGATTATGTTGAAAAGTTAATCATATGCGGAAAGTATTCAAATCCCAACGCCTTTGCTGTTGGATGTTCTGTCATCGTTGGATAAAATAGGGCCAAACTCAAGTGTCTCCGCACAGTGGGAAATGAGCGCACTATCTCGACATCGACTGTATTTCAGTCACGAACATTACACGTCTTATTATGAAGAAAGTTTAATGCCCCTTAAAACCAAGCCCCAATAAGCCAAGACTATAACACAGACTATGAAATGAAAATAATGTCACCAGGTGGACGGAGCAGGTTCTCCTAATCGAAGAATAATGTATTCTCCTGATGTGCATGCGTTATTTTAGAGAATTTGATCCTCACATAGATGGCCAATTTATTTCGTGCAAAACTTTGTTAAATAACGATGTCTAAAGCGATTCTAAATCGATCCATTCGCTCTTATCACCGAGAGGTTTATCACAGATCTCCTTTACGATGTCATCCTGCTGTACGTTTCTCAAAATTTAAAGCTGAGCTAAAGCATAAAATAATCTCCTTAATTAAAACTTGGAAAAATTTGTAGCGATTGATGTGACGTATCGACGGAGCCACGACTCTTCTCTACTCTATTCGGGCGCTTGAGCTGCGGTTAGTACGTCCAGACAACTTAAACTCATACCGCATAAATTCTACAGCAGTTTATCCGTAAGTCGGAATTTGCACTCAAATATTGGATGTTTGCCTTCGCGTGAGATTTTCTAAAACTTGCGATTGAGTTCATACTAAGAAATTGATAAAAGTAAGAAAAACTCATTTTTGAATTTTTATAAAGGCTCTAGAGATTTCCCGAGAATGGCAGATTAAAAATAAATAATATAATAATATTATTATTATAAATTTATAAGCATAATTGTAGCAGTTTTATAATTGTAATTTCGTTATTTAGTTCGACGAAGGTTCTGAGCTAAGTTTACTTGAGAAAGTGATAGTAATATACCGATATACAAAATCCTTTAAGCGTATATCTGATACGCTCCTAAATCTTATGGACTGGAACTTGGAAAATTCGATGTTTACTATAACGATTTCGAACTGCTTGGATTGTGGAGGAGATTCGCCCGGGTGCTCAACATTTATAGACTATTACTTACGAGACTAATTACCGGCTTAATGCATTTTTCTACTCTTGTGGCTCATTTAGAACGACAGCAAAGAGAGTTAACTTTTCTTTCCCCGAACACGAAGAGACTGCGATACATAAGGAATCATCAAAAGATAACCCCACTGGTTTATCAGCTATCTTACGATTAGATACTATAGCACTCTTTTAGAAGTTTACCGTCCTATGGGTTTGATAGTAAAGTAAATTCTTCTACAAACCCTTTCAATTACCGACAAGAAGGCATGCTCTCAGGTTGTGGCGTTAGTGGAGCGACGTTCAGTTGAAGCGGTATTTGGGGGATGAGCTATTTCGGTGAGGGAACAATTGAATACATGTATTTAGGGAATGGGGTCGCTTCTCCATTTCCCTTCCACGGCGCATGCGTGCCTTATATTTATAACAGCATTCCAAAATTCCTCGATTTTTAAAACCCTGCCAAAACCGACTCCTTTGGGCATTGCAAGGCTTTTTATAGAGGCGTATTAATAGAAGCGAATCACCGACACAACGAAAACAAAACATTTCAACTGAAGCAGTCGACTTGGTGTAGGACAATATGGAATTGAATGAGGAAAATATTTACTGTGCTGCATAAAACAGAATAGAAATTAAATCATGTAGGTACTGATTATTTGCTTCACATCGAAGACAAATTTTCATGCGATTTCTGTTCGTCAATTCGAATCTCCTCATTTCCTTACTCAGGTGGTCAGATTAAAGCAAAGTACACCGATCAATGAGTGTGTCACTCTTTTCCGGTTGAGTCCTCCTCCTTCAATTACCATTCACGATTACTTCCTCCCTTGTTATCTCTCAATTTATATTTCACAACTTCGGTATAGCCAATTTCCAACCGCCATAAACGTAGTTCTCAGATGGTCCATGGGCTTCCAGATAGAAATGAAAGACGCCTTTGATTGCGTAGCACATTTGTCAGCCGTCGGTTTATCCGACTTTCGAAGAGAATCAAGTCTATATGCAGAATTACAGACGTGAAGATTTATTACAATTATGATAATTTACTTACATCTCGTATTGAGCTTGAGTCTGCATCAGATTTTGTAATTTAGAGCTATCACACGACAGTGACAGTTATGAGTTGTCACTACCAAGCTTCGATCTCGACCGAAAACAGTTATCATGTGATAACTGCGATTTCAGTGGAATCTGTCACTGTCGATCGACTCGAGAGCAGTCGGTCGAGAGGGACGTTGCCAAATTTTACTTATCACCCTAGTTCGCGCATGCGCAATTCCTATTTCGAATGAGAACAAGAAAGGCAAGGGGGCTGTGTTTAAAAACCTTGGTAACAATTCATTAGCCCGTTCTACAATGACATCCTAAGTATTAATAGAATAAGTGTCTTAATATGCTGTAATTGAGAAATCAAACTATTATTTCCATGTATTTTATGTATTATCTATACTATGTTCTACTTTTGTATGTGTTACAAATACATACAATACAAATTATAAGACTTGGATGCTGCGAATATTATTTTTTCAATTGCCTTACTTGAGAGCATATGCGAATGGCATTACGTGATAATGTTACTGTTATTGCTATCGAAATCCGATTAAATGGACATGATTTTGTTCTACTGTTTATTATCTTATTGTTCTTTATCTTTTGTTATAACAGACACCTTTAAAAATGATAGACTTTGTCGAGACTCAACGAAAGGCAACTATTTAAGGCAAAACAACTGGTTCAGTAACTCGTCGAAGTTATCGTATGATTTCCCGATGTTTAATAAAATCTATTGTGGCAGGCTTTACCGTGTGGAAATCCATAACAGAGGATGTTAAGAATAAGGTTTAACAAATACTTTTTTCCACAGATTTATTTGCAAAACGACCGGTTTCGGCACAGATCGGCCATCTTCAGGTAAGGAAGTTACATACAACAAAGCTTATATAGGGAAAAATGAGGGGTAAGGTGGGTGTAAAGAAACAAAGCATTTTGAAAGGGTAGGGAGAAGGGGGGGAGGGGGTGGAAAGGAAGGGTTAGGTCTTATGAGAACTATCCGGGGGGTAAAGGTTGGTCTTATCTTGGAGAGAGCTTTTTGGGAGAGTACAAAGAAGTAAGGGAGAGTAAGATACTGGAACTATTTTGTTAAATACGTTCTGGGAAGCAATTTTAGACGTTAAAATTTCTCTCTGCTCCAAGAAATTCATTTTGGGACCTTTTCGAAGGATATGCAGAATTTCAGGAATGAAAGATGAGGAATGGTGGGAATCATTTAGGTGTTGAGCAAAGTGAGAGGCGGGAGTATTATTTAAAAAAGAATGATTGTGCTCTTTTACACGGATATTGAAATTTCTCCCGGTTTGACCAATATATACGGATTCGCAATCGTTACATTTTAATTTATAAATACCTGATTTCAATTTTGTTTCTATTTTGTCTTTATTGTTTACCAAGTAAGAACCTAGGTTGTGGTTATTGTAGAATGCAGGTTGAATGGTTTCTTTAGGGAGGATATTGGCAATTTTTAATGAACAATCATCTATGAAATTAAATCTTCGCCATTTGGGTGGATTTTCAGGTTGGATGACAGGTGGAAGAAAGATTCTGTTAATTGTTAATTTCCGGATTTTTTTGGAAAGAAGTTTGTCTATTAATTTGAATTGGAAACCGTTTTTTTCAGCAATGTATTTGATTGTAGACAGTTCCTTATTGAAATCAACTTCGTTCATTGGGATATGCGTTAGACGGTGGATAAGGGCATGGAAAAAGAATGTTTTTGAGCGGGGTGATGGTTTGAGGAAGCAGGAATGGTATGGTCAGTATAAGTAGGCTTACGGAAAATGGAGAAGGTTATTTTGTTCTGGGTATGGTAAAGGGTGAGATCCAGGAAATTGAGTGAATGATTTTTTTTCTAATTCTAAGGTGAACTTGATAGTAGGGTGAAGGGTATTTAAGTAATAATTAAATGATGAAAGTTGTCTTTCCGTACCCTTCCATATACATAGAATATCATCAACATATCTAAACCAGCATTGAACATAAATTAAATATTTACAATTTGAACTGAACAATTTGGATTCCAAGAAGTCCATAAAAATATTGGCGAGAAGAGGGGATAAAGGAGATCCCATAGCGAGACCCTCGTTTTGACGGTAAAACACGTCTTGAAATTTGAAGAAATTTTGTTTGGTGCAGGTTTGAATCAGTTTTTTAAAGTCACATATAATATCACTGCTCATGTTGGCACTGCGGAGGCGGTCTTCAATGACACTTATCACTTCACCCACTGGCACGTTGGTGAATAAATTACAAACATCAAAGGATACAAATTTGGAGTTATGATTAATATTTACATCTTTCAGTTTCTGGGTTAGGTCTATAGTATTCAATATGCCATACTTCTGAGGAAATAAATTGGAATTTTTTAAAAGGGAATTCACTTTATGCGACAGTTTATGGGCAGGGGAAGAAATAGAGGAAATCACAGGTCTGATTGGGATGTCACTTTTATGGATTTTGGGGAGTCCGTATAGCCTAGGTGGTTGGGGGTTCATTTCACAAAGTCGATTTTTAGTAAAATCATGAATGAGGTTTGTCTCACTAATTGTTTTACGGACTACTGATTGGAATTCAGGAGTAGGATCTTTGTTAAGAAGTTCTATGTTGTGGCTATGGATGAAGTTTTGGCACTTTTCAATGTAGTCACTTTCATTTAAAATCACCACACACTCTCCTTTGTCTGCTTTGGAGATGATTAGTTTGTTTTCATTCACTATTTTTTGTATTTTTCTTACGTTGCGATGATTTCTTATTTCACTATTGCTTGGTGGAGGGAGGTTCTCAATGTGGTGAGATATAATGTCTTGTATGTAACTTCCTTACCTGAAGATGGCCGATCTGTGCCGAAACCGGTCGTTTTGCAAATAAATCTGTGGAAAAAAGTATTTGTTAAACCTTATTCTTAACATCCCCCGATGTTTAATTTACGAAAGTTAAAGCGGATGAGTATTGTCAATGAACCGTTCAACTCAATAAGAATAAGTTGCTGTAGATATTTAGACTTTTGTATAGAGTTTAAAAATATTTTCCCTACGATGACATCTTTAATAAACTTTGAGTATCTTTTCTGTATGTCCTTTGAAATTGAAATATCATAGAAAATTGCATTAATAATGACTAAGATTATTAGCGAAATTCCGAAAAATTATATATTAGATTCCATTGAATATTACGCTTTTCGTGAGAATCAAAGAAACCCACTGCTTTAAAATCTCTGCTATAAAATCAAGTTTGCGTTAAAATTCTGTCTCTCAAAAATCTTCCTCGACGTAACATTTCTTCGTCATCACCACAAACGAACGTATAAACGTCCTTTTGTAGATCGGTTTGATAAAGAAAAACTGCAAAATGTCCGTAATTTAGTTCCTGCTATTTAAATATCCTAGTTTACATTCGCTGAAATCTCAGTAAATTGCCTCCTCTTTCTAATTCTAACATTAGTTCCTACCATTAGTTCGGCATGTACACACCTGGCCAAAATTAACGCAGCACCTAGCTAACGATCCCTACCGGCCACCGGAAGAACTGTCAGAACAGACTTAATATGGCAACAGTGGTCAGAGAAGAGGATGTTTCTGTGCGATAATAATCTCGTTAAGAACAGAGCAATGAGATAAGCGCAGAAAATTGCCGATGGATATTCTAGCCGTAAGAAAATACTTTTCAAGGCGTAGTGAGGATCCTCGTAGTTCCGCGTGAGTCCAATGAAGGTTCATTACGGCATGGACCATGAATATTCGGCTGCGGAAGTGATCGAAGATTTTCATCGCAAAGCTATTATTTAAGGTGTGGTCATTGAGAAAAGAAGGGTTGTGGTTATGAAGAAAATGTATTTACATTTAAGCGTAAACGAAATTGAGACATAATTAGAGATACGCTCTTCGTCTATGCGAATCAAGTATTCTAGTGTATCCAAAATGCCGCAGTGAGATATATTTTTAATGTTAAAAAATCGAATACGTTTCATAATCATACACTTAATTATCCTGGTTAGCATTAGAGTCGCAGAGAAAGAATTATATTCTCGCCACTACTTAGAGCACCTTAAATGCAAGGTTTTCGCACAATTGTTTTCACGTTTTGTTTCTTTCGATAAAATACATTATTTAGAATATAGAAAAATACAATATTTAGAATACTTGATTCGCATATACGAAGAGCGTATCTCTAATTATGTCTCAATTTCATTTACGCATAAATGTAAATACATTTTCTTCATAACCATAACCCTTCTTTTCTCAATGACCACATCTTAAATAATAGCTTTTCGATGAAAATCTTCGATCACTTCCGCAGCCGAATATTCATGGTCCATGCCGTAATGAACCTTCATTGGACTCACGCGGAACTACGAGGATCCTCACTACGCCATGAAAAGTATTTCCTTTCGGCTAGAATATCCATCGGCAATTTTCTGCGCTTATCTCATGTCTCGGTTCTTAACGAGATCCTTATCGCACAGAATCATCCTCTTCTCTGACCACCGTTGCCATTTTAAGTCTGTTCTGACAGTTCTTCCGGTGGCCGGTAGGGATCGTTGGCTAGGTGCTGCGTTAATTTTGGCCAGGTGTGTACTTAAATTCCCCATGTTTTCTTGAGGGAAAATGAATATATCGGATTCAACAATCAATTTGGTCGTCAGGGTGACTGGTTGTTTACTACGGCGAAAGGTTTCGTGTATTTTGTCATAGTTCTCGTAATTTCGATTCATAAGGTGTATTTTACGACAATATTAAGATTCTTCACTTAATTTACCTTCCTTTGGTACTTTTCTTGACTTCGTAGGACCATTATCTCCAATTTAATTCTGTAAAAGTTACAAAGACTGCAAGATACAAAAACGAACTCGGATGCCGGTGTCGTCAGCTAGAGCGATACAGAGAACGAAATGTCTGCTAACCTCCCGCAAACTGAATTAAAACCTCGATCATTATTATGTGTATTCTAAAGCATTAATTCGTTTAGTTTTTACTTGATCAATATCAAGTATGGCATAAAAATTCCTTAATAATCGTTTACCGCAATGAGATAAAGCTACTCTATCATACATTATAATGGCTATCCAGGGTAATTAGAGATTTTCCGTTTGGGAAAATGTTTATTCTAATACATAACAGGAGCTCAATGCGGTAGAAGTTGTCAAAATGACGAATACGAGAACTTCTATACCATGCAAGACCTGCAGGTGCAACCGAGAGCACAATGAAATGTTCATTAAAACGCCGTGGCTTAATACCGACGTTCGTTCTGATTCTTAGAGTTCAGATAATAAATGAAATAATAAAATTGAGGAAGATCCATAGATTTTAGTTTCAGAACATGTTTTAGGGGCAAATGTTCTGACAGCAAAATGCACAGCAATAGACGATTGAAACAGGCACCTGCTTATTTACATATAGAATGTTTAGAAATGTGAAAATAACAAAATAGCTTCGTGTTACACATTTCTCAAACTACATTTTGTGTTCCAAAACGTTCGACTTACTCGATCGAACCTTGATAACTCTGTATCAAAGCCGCAAAATCAAGAAAAAACAATGTATTGGAATAGGGAGATACTAAATTTCACACGTCTACGTCCACTTCTTGTCATTGTCACTACGGCGAGAATTTTTGTTTATTTTGTCATAGTTCTCACAATTTCGATTGAAAAGGTGTGTTTTACGACAATATTAAGATTCTTTACTTAATTCTACGTCCACTTCTCACTTGTCATGCCCAGTTCTCGCCTACTAAATGAAAATCGACAAATATGGCGGCAGTTATCACCTAAATTCTCACTCGATAGTGAGAGCAACGTTTACAAAATCGCAGAACTAGATTTCGGTCGACTAATTTCAAAAGAAGGCCGATTTCTCGACCGATAACTATTGTCGACAAATTACAAAATCGAACCCCAGAAGAGAGATCGTATGCAGCAAAATATACATTCAGGCGTTGCGGACAGTATAAGATCACGGCGTAAATATACTCTAGCGGGCAGATTTGAAAGTTATATTTCACGCCAAAAACTCTGATTTGCTCAACGAATTATTTCGTTGTTAACTCTAAACGATACATAGGTGATCTTATCCAGGCCTAGTGAATGCATGGAACATTTTTCTCGATACTTGGCCCATTTTAATGCGAACTCACTCGAAGAAAATGATTGTGTGATAAAATGCGTATAAGAAAGCAGGTTTGATTGCAACTGCAGACGCATCAATGTACTTTTGAGTAACATTCAGGTAACGAAAGGAAAAGAAATCTTCGTGATACCTTAGGTTAAGAATGAACCAAACGTATATTTTGAGCGACAAAAATACAAAACAATTCCAGGAAAACGAAGTGAATGACGAGTTAGAAATAAAGAATAAATAAAACAAAATAGATCCACCAAGAGTAGGAGTATCCTGGAGAGAGAATTTAAGTTGAGAACGTCATTTAAGATGAAACACGGAGGAAATTAAACAAAACAAATTAATTTTCTTTGATAGTCGAGAGCGACAAAGACCAAAAGAGAGCAACAAAATGCCAAACGGGAATTCCTTTGGTTTGCCGAGAAAACCAAAGAAGAGAATAAAAAGAATTGACACTAACTGCAGCCTTTTCACAATGCGCATCTATTTCTGCGGTAAACTTTTATTTTAAAATAAATAATACATTTCAAATTTTCATTTTATATTGGTAATAACTGACCAAAGATGGAGTATCTCACAAAATTTTGTCTTAAGTAAATATGTCTGATCATTAGAGGTCGGTACAAAGTTTTATAACGTTAGACGCTAAAATCATTAATTGTTAAAATTTAAAGTCGTGCAGATTTCTCTATTAAATTCATACTTTTTAATTTTAAATACCGAACTTAAAATCTCTTATCTTCATGGTAAAATGATTTCATAAACATATTTCTGACCCAATAAGCATGTTATATTCCTAGCTGAGGTTGAATCTCAACTGATTATAGTTAGCCCTTTTTGTAGAGAGGAGAAATAAACATTTCTCAGTTAGTTTAACGGAATAGGTTACCGGGAAAGAAAAATTCCAGTTCCAAAATCTCGATATCTAATCAGAAGTCACTTAATTTGGAGTCGAAATCAATATTCGACGATCAGTAGCGGAATGAAGGGGAGGGGCGGAATGAAGTTCGTCGGTAGTCAAAGGGATGTTGATTATAAGCGGCATTAAGCATAACTAGATTAACATATTAATGAGGCATAAGTCGGGTTTTCATGATTCGGGTGTTTGAGGTTTCCGTTGCGTGGTTTTTGCCCCCGTGTTCTAACTATTGAGGTTTTAGTAAGCATGGAAATTTATACATACTTGTTTACATTACAAATATAGTTAGTAAATGCTTGAAGTACGTTTAATTATCTTTCGTGTAGTTAAGAGTTTGTATTCGTATCTTCCTCCCTTAGCTGAATCGGGTCCATGAGGCAGATCGGGCAGAATGGAGTCCGCAATGAACTTCTATCGATTTCAGATATGTAACGTCCTACTTTATGTGTTCGCAAACTAGAAGCAACATCTGGTGTAAGAGCCATTTTAAAAAGTAGCAGATGAGGCTATCCCATAGCCTCTATTCAGCCTATATTCCGTAGAGAGTGAATGTTTTGAATAGGCTTGAGAAAAGGAACCATTAAATGACACCTGTGGTTAACCCTATATAGTAACTTAAAACAATGTGAATGTAGAGTTAAGTTATATTGTCTGCAATTGCACTACTTTTAATTGTTATTACAGTCACTTATCTTTACCACCGCAAGCTGCCCCGTACCCGGGGTAGAACGAGCAAACCGACATAATGTTTTGTTTTTTAAAACAAAAATATCGGTCCTATGTTTTCTTACGATATCGTTATATTTTTCTGATTATTAAACTACAATGTGTTCATAAAAAATGTCGATTTTTCAATTAACCTTTATGTACTTTTAAAAGGTATTCTCGACTTGGTATCCCGTTCTGCCCCGAGATCCCCTTTAGAATTTGTACAGAATTTATCACTGCAAATAATAGAATAGCCCGTTGATTTCAAACTGGAAATGGCAATTTATAAGTACCATAGGAACTAATTGCGATTCATTTGACTCTCAGTAAAATAATTGATCGCCAATTTAAGGAATTTACTCGGTGTACGAATAACAGATTAGGGAAGTATTGGTGCCATGCAGAAAGACGGCTCAAAGGATACATATATAGATTTATTCAATCAAATGCACGATCTTGAATAAGCTTCATATTTTAGATCACGATTGGGTATTGAATGGAAACTGAACTGTATTTGAAGTAAAACGCAATTTTAGCGAGAAAACCAAACATGAACAGAAACTATTATTAAACATTTATTTTGCCCCAATTTTCGGTTCATAGATGTAATTAAGAACTCTCCTCACTGTGAAAATCCTTCCTCATTATATAATTGAAAGTGGTATTTTCATTCCAGACAAGTTTCACTACATTGTATACGTCTGGTGGTCCCTTTTCAAATTTCATTACAAACCCTTCCTGACATCAAAACACAGCATCAACCGTTGCTTCTTCTTTAGCATCATAGTTTACACTCTTTAATTTACTTTAGCGAAAGAAATAAAGCCTGCAGGATGTGAAAGTGAACTTTATAAACATCTTTTATGAGAAATACTTGACCTTGTCTGGAATCGAACCAAAGACTAGATGGTACATAGCCCATAATCTGCGTAGGGAGGAGATTTAATCATATAGATACCCAAATTGAAAGTTGGGTAACGTTCGGTTGCAGAGTTTTTGAGGAAAATACTCCTCCCTTACCTCCCCTCTCCACTTCCCCTCTTCAGATCATTTAGGTCCATTTTCCCATCGAAAGATGCTACTAAGGCTACACTTGGAAAGATAAGTTACTAATATTGAAACAACGGGACCCAGGGTG
This sequence comes from Sympetrum striolatum, assembly GCA_947579665.1. Classification (NCBI taxonomy): domain Eukaryota; kingdom Metazoa; phylum Arthropoda; class Insecta; order Odonata; family Libellulidae; genus Sympetrum; species Sympetrum striolatum. The sequence continues at coordinate 9,278,216 of OX388342.1, forward strand.
AGTGTCGTGCGGTGATGGGAGTAGGAAATGGGCAAAGTAATGAGGCGATGCTAAACCATGCAATTGAGGGTACAATTCAAGGGGAAAAAACAGAGGGGAAGACAAAGAGAAAAGGTGTTGGACAACTTAAAGGCTGGGGTAAACTACCATGATGTTAAGGAGATGGCGTTGACAAGGGATTTTTGAATTTTAACTATCATGCACACACTGACAGGTCGTCATTTCACTAATGTCTTGCTATGAATTCCTTATCTATTTTTTCTTGAGAGCTCAGTCGGCCGCAATTGATATTTTATTGATCAGTTTTTACATCCCCGTTGAGAATCTAGGGAAGTTTCCACTGTTCTATGTTATAGCTGAATGTGAATGATTATATATTTGTCTAATACTCGAGAAAGAGAATTTGCAAAACTCGCGACCTTACATATTACTAACAGTTGACTTACTTTCATGTGCACGTTCCTCCGGTGCTCCGGTTCCTCCCCAATAGCGCTTCTATTAAAAAAGGCACGCACATTTCATTTTAACGTTCTCTTGCTCTATTTCTATAGCAAAATTAAACTAAAAAGACACATCGCACCAAATTGAGAAATGTTGTAAGAATAAAATTTACAGAATCGGGCGAGATATGGTAGACATCCATCATGCGAAATGAAGGAGATAAATTGGTACTTCTTTCTTAAAAAAATTAATAGTACTACTACTATTAAAAATTTTTGTGGAAAAAGTACCAATTTATCTCCATTTCGAATGTTGTAAGAAGTAAAATCTGCAAAGATTGACATTCTTATCGTTGCCTATGGATTTCGGCAACAAAATAAAGAAAAACGAGTAAGATAAAAAAATTGCTTTCGATACCGCATTTCATTGAAATAAACTAATCTGATAGGTGTTGAGAGATTCTATTGAGTACAAATTGAACATCCATATTTAATCATACTACTTTTTTCCCGTTGAATATCATCGATCACTTCAGCTAGTTCCTGTTCTAATATTCAACTCTTTCAAGGGCAAACGTTTATTACCATACAGATAATTTAAGAGTACGGGTTGTTTATAATCACAAAATTCAACAAAACAATTACTGATTTTATCAAAATCCTCGCAAAAGAGTAGAATTCCATTTTCAGTGACATAAATAATATATCGTAATCAATTACCCTTCTTCAGGAGACATTTAATTACCTAATTTTAAAGTTTGAAAAATAAAAAATTAATTGCAGTAGCAAAGTTCGTTTAGGTTGCAATGATTTGCTTTATTTCTTGTCGAGGTCGTCCTAAAACTTAATTATTTATTCCCTCTTTGAAATATAAGGAAGAATACAAATGGTGCCGAAGCCTCGAACCAATGATCATGAGGTAAAAGAGAAACCGTTTTTATGTAACATTCATTACTTATGTTCACATGCCTGACCATAGAATTTCCACCTTCTCGGTAAATGAATCATAAAAAATTCCCTTCATATATTTCTAATGAATGAAATGAAACATTTCCGCCAGGTCTCGAACACAGGACTTCTTGGAAGATGTGAATACATATTACGACCTGCAGGGATTAAAATTTATTTCATCCAAAGTTTAAGGTCGATGGGAACAACCTAAAACAAGTGTTTATTATTCCCATCTGCAAAGCATACGGTCATGTCGCTCGAACAATGGATCATTAGGGAAAATTCTTCTTATTTACGATTTCTATTCATAGAAGTAGAGCTTTAAGCCGAACTTTACGTTTGCATATTATAGGGAAAGGGATTCAAAACAATTCTTCAATATGGCCGCGATGCGTTTTAAATAGTAGAATTACGAGTTCGACACCCACGTGGTGACGAACTCACGCACCTTTGGTGAAATTTTTATAGATATTGATACAGAAAAGAGAGTTATCTGGGAACTCTGTGTTTTTGAATTCCCTAACCTACAGGGATGTAGCTGAAAATATTTTCCATCTGTATCATAAGTAATTTGGAATTCCCTCCATACATTTTAGAAAGTAAAGACGCCTGGTGTCTTGCCCAGGATCCTTTGGAAGATGTGAATAAATGTAACGCCCTGGTTGAAATAAAACTTATTTAATTCAAATTTTGAATTCGATATCATACCGGGAAGGTTGTAAAATCAGACTCCGTTATCCACATATAAATGAATAGGGTAACGTAAATTGCTCTCTGGGATCGAACCAAGCACCATGAGAGAAACCTTAAATAGCACATATGAATTTTATTTATAATCTCTATTCATATGCCAAGTTTCAAGTTTCCATGTTAACAGGAAAGGGTTTTTAAAAAATCTTAAAAATCGTAGCAAATTCTAATTTTAAAGACCCCTGGTGTCGAACCCAGGACCTATTGGCAGATGTGAATACACATTATAACTTGGTAGGACTTGACCTTATTTACTGCGAAGTTTGAAGTCGATATCATACCGGAAAAGACCTAAAATGGGATCCGTTATCCCCATAAGAATGCATTGAGAAATGTAAATAACTCATCCAGGATCGGACCAAGGACAATCAGCGGAACGTTCCACATAAAATGTATCCATGATCTACAAGCCGAGTTTCGTGCATAATGACAACTGGACGAGGGAGTCGCTTTTTTCATTCCTCTGGAAGTTCCCTCCTGCGCACCAACCTCGTTGCTATTTTTCGAAGCAACATCGAAGAACATGAAGTTCATTAATCCTGAACGTGTTACAATAAAGAAAGCTGCTGAACTCACTCATCTTTGGCGATTTTTAACATAATATTCTCATCGTTTTGGATGATTCATTCCTACAGATCAAACTTACAGAACAGTACAAACTTGACATTCAACAATTTTGTCGATATTAATATCAATACGCGTCGCCAAAGAAGACTTTATGAAGGGGAATAATTTTTTTGATTTGAAAAAATCTAATAATCGTCAATATTAACGATGGGATATAAGAAACAATAAAAGCATCTATAAATCTAGCGCTAGATCTTGTTTTTACTCGCATATTGAATAAGATACTTTAGTTAATGGCTGAAGTAGCACGATGTTATGACTAATCTATTTCGTTTCTCTCCTTAGGGAATGAAGTTTACAAGGGCGGCGCTGAATGGGGGAATGGATTCGCAGACGCCGGGGGCGGGCAGGAAGGAGGCGAGCTGGAGGGGGCGGGCGCAGCTACGGACGACCCTCCTTACCTCCAGAGACGGGTGGGACTCATCAGTGGGGTGGCTCTAATCGTAGGCACGATGATCGGTAAGAGGACATCGAATTTGGTCGATCTATTTCGGCCAATTCGTTTCCGAATTTAATATTTTGAGAGAGCTGTGCTGGGTGAAAAGAAATCATAACCTGTAAGCGTACGACGGACAAAGAGTTAAAAACTGTTCAAAATGAGCGTGTTGTGCTTTCGAATTCCTCTCAAATTGACATCTCTCTGCTCCCGAGATCACGGCCATGAAAACTTTCAATCGAAGATAGAGGAATAAGATAGCTTTCTTAAAAGGCTTTACAGAAGGAAAGATAAAATTGGAGATTCTAGCAGTAGGGAAAACCTCGTACCAGTTAGGTGAAGAGGCATGTTTGCTCCGTCGGGCCGAGGCACAGTCACTGCCATTCAGTCTCACTTTGGATTGAGCTCCGCATTTGGCACCAAAATTAGACAATCTTTTCTCCGAAGAGCAAATCCATACACCGATGTATGGAGTTGAAATTGCATGCACCGTAAGTCGTCGGTAATCATCGTTATCATCACAGGGTAATGTCTAGGGCTCCCTGGGTTCGAAGCAAGAACCGTCAGGGGAACGTTAAAAAGCGTATATAAAATATATTAATGATATCTATTTACATGCCGAATTTCAACCTTCGGTATCTACCTTGTAGGGAAAGGATTTTTTTAAATCTTAAAAATCATCGCAATGCATTTTAAAAGGGGAATATTTTACTTGACCTGGCTTCGAACCAAGGATGATCCTAAAAGATGTGTTTATAGATTTCGTCGGATATCCACGGATTCTAACGATCCCTTAAATTTCAAATCTCTAATTTTCCGGGAAATGCCTCAAAAATATTTTCGAAAATCCCCACAATGCATCTTTATGGAGAAAATCGCGACTTTGGGGCCTTCTGGAATCGAACCTATGACACTGAGGTTCAAAATCGCCTTTTCTATGGCGGTTACACGTTATGGTCAATACGTCGTAAAAATTTCAAGTCAGTGGCACTTGTGAAACTTGGTTAGAATTTTGATCGCTTATATGTTGGTATAACCGGAGCAACGTCCATATATAAAAGATATATATACGAGTAAAAGTTGCTTGGATTCTGCAAGCATATTGATAATACAGATTTCAAGTCGATATGTTATCGAGAAGGCCCACAAAAGAAAAAAAGGGATTGAAAATATTCTTAAAAATGGATGCAGTTTATTTTAAATAGGAGAAATTTTCACCCACCTGGCGGCAAACTCAGGCACATTTGGTTTCAGTTCCATAGATATAATAAAGAAGAGCCTATGATTTTGTATTCCCTCTTCTACCAGGATGAAGCTTAAAATATTTTCGAAACCGAATACATAATAATTTTAAATTCCCGCCATACGTTTCAGATAGTAGAGACTTTCAATGTCAGTTTAAAGTCTCAATCTTATCAGGAAGTTATTTAAAAAAATCTTAAAAATCGCTGCAATGCAATTTAAATAGGGGAATATTTGCCCTAATGTAGCGTCGAACCAAGGATAATCTTCTAAAATGTCTTTATGGTTTTCTATGGATTTGCAAGGTGTCTAGCGATCCCTCGAATTTCAACTCTCTACTTTTCCGGGAAGTGCCTCAAAAAAATTAATAGATATTTGAAGGGAATTTGGGTCCTCGAGGGAAAAGAGTGGGGAGGGGTTGGTGAGGTCGTTGCTTAGGTTGGGGTTAGATTTCGATCTTCTCGAGGGCATCCAACTTCCTTCCTTTGTTTTGGCGGTGGTCTCGCAGCGAGGGAATGTCAAGGTTAGGGCGGCAGAAGATGCTTCAGGTTGGTAGATTCCTCCTCCGCCTTTGCTAACCACCTCATAGACAATGGACATAATAGTATGAGTAATACTTATTAAGGATTTTTAGCGATACAAATAAAAATATGATAGAAAAAATTCCATAACCGTGATTAATTATTTTGATATCAAACAAAAATGAACCTGCTTAAACCTAACTAAATAATCTACTCGCGTAACATTTAATTGTTTTACTTCCATAAGAGAAGAAGTAAACGAAAATAGACTTTAGACTTAGATAGAAAATAAATTATATTTGAAATTTTAACAGCCTACATTTCTTGTCAAAAATACATTGAAATCTGTACAAATTTCGGCGTGCAAATGATTCGGAGTTGTTTCTTCTTAGGTTCCGGAATTTTCGTGTCTCCTGCTGGCCTTCTGGTTCGAACCGGCTCTGTGGGCCTGTCGCTCGTCGTGTGGATCGCCTGCGGAGTGCTCTCTCTTTTAGGTGAGACGCCAATTTTGCGTACTCCCAGAATGCTAATGACGCTTTCATGGGCATTAGCGCTCATCTCACCATTTGTATCCCGTTTCTTGGCATAAAATGGTCCTAAATTTTGTTATTTGGCTATGTTCAAACAATCTACACATTCCCGTGAAAATTATTCAACCTCAGCTAATGAGAAAAAAACAAAAGAGAAATGAAAAAGTAACACATAAAAGTCTTTGACGGCTAAAATTTCTCTCTGTAATAAAGATTTGAAGTTTATCCCTCCCACGAGTATATCAGATTTTTTACCGAAGAACTCGTTACTTCGTTTAAGAAATCAATTCATAAATAATTTCTCTCTTTTATTTTCCTCGACTTCATAAATTCATTTGGAAGTTTTAAAAATCTGTTCTCACGTATAAATAACGGATGCTATTTTAAAGTGAAATAAGTATCAAACTCATTAAGCCGTCAGTGTAGAATCGTGTGGTAGTTTCAATTGCAAAACCTTTGCATCAGTTTGTGAAGTGGTGAAGGGAATAATAAATGCTTTGCAATTCAAACTACAGCATGATTCTTTACTGACGGTTTGAAGATTTGGTTCTTATTTCAAACAGTGGATGACTATTCAGATAAAGATAATTTGAGATTTTCCTCAAAATACCAAGAATCCAAAAGTCAACTAATGTTGTTAGCCTATAGATTCTCGGGGTCAATAACTGAGTTGCAATCCGAGATCCATTAATGCGTAGTATTTCGTTCGATGGTCAAGTTCAAAGATTTTCAAGGTCGATATGGTGTTTTTGCCACAGGCGCTTTAGCTTACGCCGAGCTGGGCACAATGAATACATCATCCGGAGCAGAGTATGCGTACCTGATGGATGCGTTTGGTCCTGCCACGGCATACCTCTTCTCTTGGACGTCAACGCTCGTTCTGAAGCCGTCGCAGATGGCGATCATTGTCCTCAGCTTCGCCCAGTACGCCGTGCAGGCGTTTTCGGGAACCTGCGATCCGCCGCCTCACCTCGTCAAGATGGTGGCTATTTTCGCCACAGGTTTGTACACAAAACATTTCTCTTGATCTACGTAATTAATAGCACTATGAGTGGCGTCTCAATTCATGAGAATAGATGATGGCACTAGAAAATTAAAAAAATCTTCATTAACGAAGATATATAGGAATTAGTAATGTAACTCTTAAATCAATTCGGTAGTTGCTACCAGCAGGGATTCAAACAGCAATTCTTTTCGTTCTCCTCTTCGATTCATTTCGATCCATTTTATTCAAAGAGAATGTCCGTAGGAAATTGTTCAAAACGTTTCTTTTGCACTAATCAATGGATTCCTGAAGCGGACTCGAGTTATTAGATTGTGAGGCCTATTACCAGGTCATATTTGTCTTACATAGTGGTCTGCTGAGGGAACAAATCTCTGTGTTTCTAACTAACTCAAAGTTAAGCCAGAGCTCAACAGTTGTCGTTTGTAATTGATTTGATTGAATACATTTATATTGAAAAACTACATCAACCGAGAATCTATTCCTCTTATGATGATTTCAAGAGCCGATGGTACGATTACTGAACATGATACTTATTAAGCGATGAAAAAAATCCAACCTAATTGAAATTCCAAACGAAATAATCGTCTACAGCCTCGGCTCCAAAAATATAACATTTTGGTTCAACCTCTCTTTCCTTTCCGACCAAGAATAGGAAAATTTTCTGTTTCAAGTATTGAAGTAACTCGGTGATTATTCAATTTTAGATGTTTTTTGTATTAAGGGAAATCCAAAACAGCGGATATGAAATTTATTTACGATTTTTATTCACATGCCAAGTTTTAAGTTTCTATGTTATCGGAAAGGGGTTCAAAAAAATCTTAAAAATCGTAGCTATTTCTAATTTTATAGACGCCTGGTGTCGAACCCACGACCTAATGGCAGATGTGAAAACACTATTATGAATTTGTAGGATTTGATCTAATTTGATGCAAAGTTTGAATTCGCTATCACACCAGGAAGGACTTAAAATAGGATTCTGTTATCCCTATAAAAAATACATTAAGGCATGATAATGACTCTCAAGGATCGAACCAAGGGCAATCAGAGAAACGTTAAATAGCGTACATAAAATATATTTGTTATCTCTGTCTTTATGCCGAGTTTTAAGTTTCTATGTTATCGGGAAGTGATTCTAATAAAATCTTTAAAATCTTCGCAATGGATGCTTCAAAAAAATTTCCGAAAATTGCCGCAATGCATCTTTATTAAAATAATCGTGACTTTTGGACGTCCTGACATCGAACCCGTGACACTGAGGATCGCCTCTTCTCTGGCGGTTATGGCCGTCGTAAATCGTTCAGTTCAGTGACAATTGAGGAACGTGGTTACAGTTTTGATCCCCTATGAATGAATGAGTGTATGTATAGGCATATCCGGAGAAACGTCTATATATAACAGATAGATAGATATATATATACACTGGGGAACAATATTCTAACCATTTCGAACCTCAGTGTCATGAGTTCAATGCCAGGAGGCCCCAAATTGACGACTTTCTCCATAAAGATAAATATATATTGTGTATATATTTTCGAAAATATTTTGAGGCACTTCCCGGCAAATTAGAGAGTTGAAATTCAAGGGATCGCTAGAATCCTTGGATATCCGACGAAAACCGTAAATAGGTCTTTGATGATTATCCTTGGTTCGACGCTAGGTCAGGGCAAATATGCTCTCATTTAAAATGCATTGCGATGATTTTTAAGATTTTTTTGAACCCTATCCCGATAACAAGAAAAGCTCAGCATGTGGCAATAGATCATGAACATATTTATGTACAGCTAACAGCAAAAAAAAGTTACCACCCCTGACCCGGCAAGATATTCTAAGTCCAAATTTCGGGCCGGCGAGCCTCTCTCTCGAGAAGGGAGGGAGAGAAAAGAATGATGGAGAACATGGCATGTTACGCTAGCTCGGCTCTCGCGTTTGGTTGGAGAATTTTCGTTATATATATAAAAATCATTTACTACTATCCATTATCTGCCGCAACATTTGATGTGGTAACGCGTACGATTGAATTTGACGACGATCAACTGGAAGATAACTAAAGAAATGAATCGAATTGAATGCAGCATTCAAAGTCACTCTCACTTTAATTTTCGATAACAGATTATTAAATCATTTCCAGAACGATACAAATGAATTTAACTGAATACAACATTCGGTATCAAATTAACTCACATTTCGTTTTTCGAAAATCGATCGTTTAAATCACTTCCAACGATTGATTATGCTCATCAATGTGAACGAAACCAGCAACTATTCTCTTCTTCTTAATTTCAAATAGGCCAAAAAGCAGGATCTCGGTTTCAACAATGGCATTTGTCGTCAGGGGGACCGGCTGTTTATACTCACAAAACGTTTCGTGTATTCCGTAAAAAATCTCGAAAATTCAATTCGGAAACAACAATAAACGACCAAAATAAGGTTTTCTATTCATTTACTCTGCTATTGGTTCTTGTCTCAATCTCGTATGACTATTATTTTTAATTTAATTTTGCAAAATAAATGAAGCATGCAGCGACAAAAATGAACTTTACGTGCATTTCTTACGGAAATGCTTTGACTCGTCTGGGATCGAAGCAAGGACGAAGTGTCGCCATTTTTTACAATATAAACACTTTCGTATATATATATTTGAATGCAATGTTCTATAAAAATTTCAAGTCAATCGACCAAGTGATTTTTGAGTTTTGCGGGCACAAACATATGCAGGCTGATTTTTTATACATAAGATATGTGCATAATTCGGTGGATTATTATAATTTAATTTGATTGCTTTTACAACCCTTTCGTTCAACTTTCGCAATTGAAAAGCGTTCTATCATGAAGAGAAATAACTAAGGAATAAACACAAGGAAATAAAAGTTCCACATCTTACACACAAAAAGTCGTGTAACTTTGACAAAGTTATTTACTTCCTTGTGCTTAGTTACCTATGGAGTTCCCCAAAAGTTAAAGCTCATTTGATTGATTTAAATAAGGAATAATCTTTTCTAGATTACCATTTCCCCTTACTCTCGTGACTCCTATAGATTATATAATCCAAGAATTTGTAAAATTAAATTATCCTTATAACAACACTGTAGCTAATTCTCACAATTAGCTTTGACGTTTACTAGCACCATCTTCAACATTTACATAAATACGCGATCCTCCATATGGCGTGTGCCTTGAAAAAGAAGAAAGAATGAGAGGGAACAAAAGTGTGTGTGCAGGTGAAAGGGTAGAATTCTTGGAAAACTGTTAAACAGGACAAAACGAAATAGGTGGGGGAAAAGGACAAGATAAACCTTTTGTTACCGAAGGGGAATGGAAAGGAAAAACTTTCTGGTTGTGAGAAGAGGACTGGTTGCAATTTGCTCGATTCATTTTGATTTTATCTAAAATAATGTGTCCGCTAGCCTTCTCTGATATATGTATAATTTTTAGCTCGCAATTAGAAGAATGACTCGAAGAAATAAATCTCTCATAAAGTGGGACTGCAGAGCATCAGATTAGAAACTTTGTATGTTCTTCAGCCTATAACTTACGAAATCTCACTGTTTATCTGATGTGGATTGAATGAAAATAATCATAAATCGCTTGATGAAACTGCCGTTCTAAAAATTGGATCCATGGATTCCTTATCGTTTCAGAGTAATGGCTTACAGTAAATACTGTAGTATAAGGCCAGCGGTAGACGTCCTTCTGGTAAAATTTTCGAAATTTTGTTTCTCAAAAGTTACTTCTCTCACTTTTTAGCTATTTACTGATCCACCAATCGACTCCGAAGAGTATTACAATTTGTTTATTTCGAAGTTCTCAGTATTTTAAGAAGACCATCTTTTATTTTATTAGTTACGAAAAATGTTAAGACCGCTATCCGTGGAATTGTGACTTCTGCATGACAATGTTAATCGACGTCTAACCAAATTAAAGACTTAGCTAGAGTATGAATTATTAGTACTCGACGCAGGATGGGCAAGTTATCGCGTGTGTGTTACAGTAATGACTATTATAATTGTGTTTAAATGCGTATTTAAATGACATCTTTATTTTGTATTTTATAAACCAAATGAGATTGACTAGCAAATTTTATCAGTGAATCAAGATGAGTTTAACGTTTTGGCTATCATCAACACTGAGAGAAAAAATGTATTCACTTTCTCTTGGTGGTTTTTTTATATTAATTTTTAAGGTTCTTAAAATCTACGAAACTAATAACTGGATCTAACATTTACTGGGTAAAAGGATTGAAAACACTATACATTCAATGATAGTAATGGAAAAGAACCAAAGGAACGCTAGTTTACGCAAACAGCTATTTCTTAAATTTTCCCGTTTTGTTGTTGATTGATTTCTAAGGGTATCTTGAAGGTTTATGAAAATCATTGGTTAGAAGAAAAAGCCTGAAAAGATGAATGTAAATATTGAGAACGTAATTTTGGAATTAGAATGCTCCGAAGCTTAATTTCTTCGGGAGTGATCTTTCTACGGTTAATATATGCTTAATTCTACTCCTGAAAGCATAGACGGTCCGAGACATGGGCAGTCTGGGAGACCGTCGACAGCATTTGTGGGCTCTTCTCAGATCCCTTGAAGATTCTCAATGATAAAATTATACTCGTTACTATAGCTTAGGTAATTTTGACGATTACACCCGGTCACATTATTTAAGTAAACTTTTTTTATCCATTAAGGGGAACTAGTTCTAAACGTCTGCCTGCCCAGAATGTCAATAATCTTCAGATTACCCCCTCCCAAGGATTGGAATCAATTTCCTTCGCAATGGATGCAGCTTTCTTTGGTCCTAGTTCTCTGAGTAATTTCCTTTAATTCCAATTGATTGAAGAAGCCGTTACTTGGTGAAACTGCGTTATGTAAGAAATTGTGATTCTTTTTCCTTAGTTATTTCCACCAATCCTTATAGTCGTTGAGCTATGGCTATATTTTTACGGAAATTACATTTAGGAAAACTGCTAAATCAGGCGTAATCCATCTGAGTTGCCCTTACACCCGTAAATGCTGTTTAATAATTAAAATTTAGCCTTCGTATTTTCCCTTTCCTTTTTTTAATGAGAGGCCAGTTTAGTCCATCAGCGATTACTGAATAAAGCTCTAGAAATACTGACATCTAGTACTTATTATCTATGATTACTCTTAAATAAGATGGGTAAAGCTTCCTTTCTTGGGAAATATGTCAGGAGAATCTATTACTACTGAATCTTAATGCTGCTTACCAAGCCTCACCTATTCTTCCTTAAAACTTCTTGGTTTAAAGATAAGGAAGACATTTACGATATCTTGAAGGTGCAGAAATTTAAATGTGTGAATAGCTCGACATTTGTGTGGGATCAACTGGCGGAAGCTCTAATTGTATGCATGAATGTATGCACATTGTATGCATATTCTTATATGCCTACATGATTATATCCTACCCTATGCCAATAATTTTCGAAGCAAAATAAATTTACATTGATAATAAATAATTTCGACTATGATAGGTCTATTGTTAATGGTGTATGAATTTTGGATGCAAATGAACGTTTTAGAAGTAAGTTCACATAAAATCTAATTCAGTATGTTAGGAAAATGAAACTTTTTCGAATCTTTGATCTAATTTACATTCCCTCTGGCTGAACCATTGAAAACATATTTTTCCGGTCACCCTCTAACCTGCATTATTTTGTCTTAAAATGGCTTGAATCGTTTTCTCAATCTTATAAATAGCCAACATCCCAGGATCTCTGCACATCACTTTTGAGCCTGTTTACCACATTATCTTCATATTTTTTAGATGTATGCCTTAGAGTTGAAGAGAATAAACATTATTTTCTTAGTAAGCATAAAATATTCCGTATTCCCATTGTTTATTTTCCTATCATCGTCTCCATGAAGTAACCCATTCATATTCCTTCTTCGACGAACTTTTCTTTATATCACCATCCATGACGAAGAATGACATTTTCAGGTAATTCTCTCTCTCATACAAAACCCTTAAACGATGCCTCGAAAATTAGAGGCATTGAAGACGGAAGTAACCTGTGACCGCTCCATTGAAGACCCTTTCTCTTTCCTCTCTCACCCCCACAGGGAAGCTCCCTTTGTTTTCTTGAGAAGGAAGGTATGCATGCTACCGATTAACCGTTATGTAGACAAAAACATTAAAAGCAGACGTAGCACCAAAAGGTGGGCTTGCCACAGAGATCCTTAGCAATAGATTTAAATGTATTTTTCATGCATGAGCGTTTACGTGCGAATATTTAGAGTGGAGTTGTAACAGCCTAAAGTTGTTGGCTCATACCTATTTTCTATGTTGAAACTCTTAATCGTTTTAGCATTTTAAAATTTTTGACGGAGGTTTAAATAAAGGAATTCAATATTTACAAGTATATTATGCAATTCTTTTTGCGCTTTGCTCGACTCTGCACGACTAGTCCTTCTGATTTCATTACCCAAAATAAATTCTCGCGCGTAAAATATAAAGCTGTTTGTTAAGAGACTACAGGTTAGATAGCAGTGAGTCCAAAATGATCGGAGCCCTCCGCTGGGTATCTTTTAAGAATATAACTATGTAAAGACAATAATTATTAGAGATATTCCTTAGCTGTGATTTACATGACGAAATACGCGACGACATGATCCCTATTCTCAACGATCGTTATTTTCACAGCCAGATGGTGAAAATATTACCGTGATTTAAAAGCGAGGACAGATGGTTTATATTGTTATTATCTTACATATATTATAAGGTGTGTAAATATGTAAATTATTTAGATAGTTGAGTGTTTCACATTCTCTGCAATAAGCCTTATGGAGGCTCGCGGATAGTCAATTTAAATGTATTTCTTACTTAACTATTTTTCACAAAGCTGCAACACCATTATTATATTTATAATATACGTTTTTTTCTTATTTTTCCTACTTTCGTTGACCTGATTTACAGTAGTTCATATTCTATTAATTATCGTATCATAATTAAGCATAATCTTTGCGAAAACGATCATCCTGCGGGCATGTGGAGCATTAACTGAAATAACCAATTTCATTATAAATCTGCATTGATGGAAAATGTTATGTATTATATATGTTAGGACGAACTAAGAGCCGCCAAAGTAATTCTTGTCCAATATTTTAAGAAGAAGAGCGAATTACGCTTGAGATTCGAGCCGATTTAACGAAATACGAATTTAATTATTTCATAATACAGTACTACTTCTACCGCAGCAAAAGTAATGACTATTAGCGAGTATTTATAAAATATATATCATCACAAAAGCCTTCAAAACGTGCCAGGCATAAAGAGGAAGACGAAAAGCGCGCTCAAAACAGAGAATCTGAAAGACTCGCCCTTCTCGAGTTATGCTGGTTGTATCTCAGGTGGTAACTTTTTTATGCTGTTAGCTGTACGTTGTTCAATGTATTGCTGATGGTCATTGGTTCGATTCCAGTGAGTTATTTACATTCCTCAATGCATTTCTTATGGGGATAACGGAATCCTATTTAGATGTAACAAATACTGTCTCCTCGATAACATCTCTGTATGTTCTCAGCCATTCCTGCGTTCATTAACACAAGGAACTATAAATAACTCCAAATATTTACATACAATCATAAAAATGATTCTATAAGACATCATTCATAAGGACGGGACAATTGATTATATTTCAACATGTTTGAAATCATGCGTATCAGCCCTAAATTAATAAAATATCGCTATATCTACTTTGAGCGTGATTTAGCTATGCAGCTACATTATATATCGTACCTAATAGTAATGGTCAAGGGATGCGAGCCTAGAACAAAGAAACGAGCTAATGATTGCGTAAGGAAACAGGAACTTGCCTCTGATAATTCAACGTTTAATAAGAGAAGAAGCCCCATTTTAAAGAGCAATGTGAGATAATTAAAAATCTTAGCAGTGAATTTCAGAAGTATACGTAAAAAGCAGACTGAATTCCTTAATCTTACGAGAAGCACTATTGCGGATATTTTGATAGGAACCGAGAGTTGGTTAAGCGAAGATATTTCATCAGGTGAGATATTTCCTCCAGATTATCGTATGTAAAGATTGACTCTGTAGAATAGATGGTGGGGTGTTTATCTCCGTGAAGGATTCTTTAAAGAGACAGTGCGTTGACTTCTTAGGGAACGTTACATGCGAAATGGTATGGTGCTCGGTTCTTGGATGGAGTGGAAAGAAGGTATTCTTTTGTTCGTTTTATCGGCCTCTGGATGACGACATTGGATGTTTAGAGGAACTAGCTGATTCGTTAGAGAATATTCGGAAGAAAGTGAAGGATCCTATCGTAGTTGCAGGAGGGAATTTTAACCTTCCCCATATTGATTGGGAGAATTTATCGAGCTCCCACTCCGGTAGGGAGAAGACTATCGCAGACATTGATAGATACGTTTTCGCTTCACGCCTTAGGTCAACTTAATAAGAAGGTTACGAGGACAATTCGCGAAGGTCAAGGTAGTACTACTTGATTCGTTAGCAACTTCGCATTCTCACTTGATCGATGATCTTAATATTGTTGCTGGAATTCAGAATATTAAAATACCTCAAGCCACCGCGGCAGGTTTATATGTTTCACAAAGCGAGATTTTCGGAATTCAGGGATTATATCAATTCGAAGAGGGAAGACTTCTGTAGTTTTTTGAGTGGTAATACTATTGAGGATAGCTGGATGGATTTTCTACGAATATTAAGGAAAGGCTCAGATAGGTTTGTCCCAATTAAAGCCGTTAGGGAGCGTAAGGATCCGCGTTGGATGAAACCTAAGTTGCGAGCGTTGCATAGGAAGCAAAGGATTATACACGCATGGATGAAGAAGCTAGAGAAAATCCGAGTAGACTTGGATCTTGTGTGGCAAAAATATGCGGAGGTGCGAAGATTGTTTAAGGATGAATCGCAGAATGAGTTTCAGGAATATAGATCTAAAACCCTTTTAGAGTCTTTAGGAGGCGACCAGAAGGAATTTTGGTCATATCTGTATATCCGACAATCTCGAGGAGGTCAGTCTTCAGTACCCAGCCTTGTTAATGACAAGGTATTAACGATTACTTAATCGGTATGAAAAGCGAATCTAATTAATCGACACTACCAGGAAAGCTCTACTTTAGACGATGGACGCGCGAACGAATTTTCTATGCGTGTTGATTCAGAGATGGAGCCAATACCATCATCTCGGCTCGTCAATCAAACACTGGCGAATGAGCTTGCACCCCTTCTTTTCGTATTCTGTTAGAAAACCTTGGACGAAGGCGTTGTACCAATGTCGTGGAGAAGAGCGTATATCACTCCGATTCCTAAGAAACGAAGTTCCTCGAAACCGGAAGGTTACCGTCCAATATCTTTAACGTCAATTTTTTGTAAGACTACCGAGCACATCATGGAGAGTTCAATATTGCTAAGTTCCTAAGTGTCAAATGGGCAATTAGTCAATGTCAACACGGTTTTCGTAAAGGTAGGTCATGTGATACCCAGTTAGCCCTTTTTTCTCATCGATGTAGTTAGAGCAGCTGATCAGGGCATAAGAACAGACGCCATATTTATAGATTTCAGAAAAGCTTCGCATGAAATTAATCATAATGAAATTAATGAAAGAGTATCGCATGTGAAATTAATTCATAATTAAGTTGATGGCTTACGGGATGAACGGAAAAGTAGTTGAATGGATAAAGTAATTTCTCGAAGGCAGATTTGCGAGCGCAGCGAGTTGCGTTGGACGGAATTTTATCTGATGAGCTTGCGTCACATCTGGTGTTCCACAGGGAAGTGTATTAGGACCAATTTTGTTCCTGATATATATTAACGATGTTTTAGATAATGTTAAGGGAATCGTTCAGCTTAAGAGGAAAATGGAAAAAACGTTGAGGAATTGTACGAAACGGACATGAAATCTAAAATAGAAAGGAAGCAAGAAATTAAAGAGGACGATGTAGGAACTAGAATATATGGCAGTGAAATTGACAGGAAAGGGAACAAAGCAACAGGATATGACGAGTACCCTAAGATCATGAGGGAGAAGGGTAAGAAATATCTATGGGATTTACGCATGAAATTTAAGATGTAGGGAAGTGGCCAGAATATTTTTACAAAAACGAACCTGATTCTGTGGGAGAAAAAGAATAATGCTACAAAATATTATTATTATCGTACAGTAAATATAATGGTTTTGATGGATTGGGGTGAAAATAAACGTAAGTAAAACTATATTAATGAGGTTTACCAAAGGAAAGAAAGCTAAGTTAATTATTGGGATAAAAAGACTGACTAAAACAGGTGGACATACGAGTCTAGGATATACGATACAAGGGCGTCGCCAGCCACTGGGCTAGGGGGGGGCAAGCTGCCCGATAAAATGGAAAATGCCTAACTCACAGGGGCTAGTTTATTCATGCCCGCTTCTTACTACAATTATGTCAAATCTTTCAAAAACTAACTGTATTGAAAACTAGAGGAGTTTAACGCTTACATGGCCAACTCATTAAACTTTCCAAGATAATAGTTTACATAAGCAAACTATTGGAAAATCATCATAAGTTTTGTTTGGATTTCTAGTTTGGTTACGTCCAATTTCTATTAAAAATGAATTTTTTTCGATGTTTAACTATTTTGATGCTGTAGATGTATACTTCCCGAGTATTTGAGAGTTCTTTCTTCCAAGAGGTTGCCAAGCGTAAAATGGAAAAAAATAGTTACGGTTATTTGACAAGCGATATAAAACGTCTCAATAAATCACCACATTGGTGCACCCATCCTTATTAGAACATCTTTCGTTATAAGACTATATCATCAGCAGCTTTCTTAGGAATGACTTCATCAGTTGCTTTTAAAATTACCTTCTCTTCTAAGAAACAAAAAATCATTTATATCAGATGAAACTTTCTGGTAGGCTTACAATTAAGCCTGATTTCGTTATTTATGTATTAGCCAAGTTTTCAATTGAATGCGTCACATACCGGAGAGTAAAAATTCGGATGCATTAAAATATTCTGTAGACTCTTGATTATAGTTGATATTATAATTGAATTTGCAGAAATCAAGTTATATACCAAGGTGGAAAAAATGAAGAAGTCAACTTACAATTATTTAGACTAAGTAATAGGTGGTTTAACCAGCAGAGAGATGATACAAAACCCAGTCTTACGCACTGAATGTTCAAAGGAAACAAAAGTTTCCACATATTGAAATTTTGAATGGGCATTGCATAACCAGATATGAGATTCGTGGGATTCTATCACAAGAGAAAAAATTGACTGCATTAAAAAGGAAGCTGAAGAATTTAAGTCACAGTTTTAACAGTTTCTCAAATTTACTTCAAGTCATCAAGTCACAGTTCCGATAAATATGTGCGTAACTTACGCGCACAATACCTTTCAGCTGACTGATTTGCTTCCAAAATGGTATATTATTAATAATATCATCGAAAATTAATTTTTACTGATATCTTGTATTGCTCCAATACTTTTACAAATTTCTACGGAAACCCGGTTATTGAATTATTTTCGTGTAACTATACAGCAAATTAACGGGTAATTATGAAATAAGGATCAGTATATTTTATATCATCCCGAGTAATGAAGAGTCTACTGTACAGACTTTTAATCGTCCAGAATGCTTAATAAAGGAACAAGTAGCTTTGCAATTGTCGCTAAACTCATCTTGAGATGTGCCCTTCGATAACAGCCCTAAAATAATACAATCCTAATTTATGCAACTAATAATGGTTATTTTACAAAAAACTACATAGACATAAACTTACGTTTTCCCGATAGAGGCCTCGAGCTATTAGCGGACTGTGAAAAAAATTTTCGGATGTCCATCTGTACGTTATGAAATCCAAACTTAACTCTCCTTCGAACTGTTCCCTGTGAATTTCTCAAATGCACTATTCACGAGCCTAGCTTTGCATTCACACCTTCAAAACAGTCACATGCAACAGATCTAACTGAGCGTTTTATCAACCTGTTTGTCTCTCAAACGTAATCTTAATCTCTGTTTTCAGGATGTAAGTTTCGAATTACTTCTCGAATGTTCCCTTGTGTTTTTGCGAGGAGTAAACGAATCAGCACTTTCGAATTCTTCTCATGGGAATCTTATCTTATGGTGTGAGTCATCTAACAAAAGGATATGGTTAAGAAGTGCATGCGTTGAACATTGTGTGCGAAACACTCGTAGCGTCCCATTGATATCGATGTCGGCTCTAGGCCTGCTCTGCTACCGAAAACATCAACTTAGCTGTAATCGGAGCCATATTTACTGGCATGCAAAGCTTTCGCTGAATTTATCAAGCAAATGATTGGGGTTTTGAACTCTTCAGCAGAAAAAAAGCATAGAGCTAGTCATAGGACTTGACTCTTGGGGGGGGGGGGGGGGTTGAACCCCTAAACTTCCCCCCTCGCTGCGCCACTGCTTGGGCCTATTTGCAAAATTTTCACCGCAAAACTTTCTTATGTCCATTTTGAAGGGAAAACGAAAAAAAACAGAATCCTTTGTCTTCTGCCGGCGATTGTCGGACGATACTCAAGGTAGTTTGAGAGAGAGGACATAATCGCATAACCTCGCGCTCTGATCGCATCGAGAGGCAGTTCTAACTTCATTGTTCACCCTGAAACCGAACTTTTCTTCTCTTGGAAGGGAAGGGGCGAAGGAAAGGAGGGATGGCTGTTGACTCTGCGGCAAAGTATTGTTGAAAGATTTGTGCTGCGCTGGAGGTATAAATGAATTTCCTACGAGGAAGAACTTTTCCCATCACTGGTGTTTACACGTGCCAACACTTGACTTTGTTTGGGGTCTAAATTCTTTTCAAATACGCTCGTGCCTAAAAATTATTTCTGCAAAACATCCCGAACCAAAATACGAATGGGTCTCCATGGGGGGGCAGCTGCCCCCCCCCTGGCGACGCCCTTGATACGATATACTCGTATTTCTTTCATACTTGGGATGGAAGATACACAGACGAAGTTTGGATAAGAATAGAAGTTAGCCATAGAAGGCTTCATGAATTGAAAGGATTTGATGACTAGAGGTCTCATTAAAGAATCAGGAAAACATTGGTAAAATTCTTGGTGTTGAGTGTTTTACTGCGTGAGTATAAAATATGAACCTTAAGAAAAGAGAAAGTTGAAGGTTTGAGCCTTCCAAGATGTGGCATAAAATGGAAGAAGCTAAATAAATAAAAGGAAAATAAAACAGAAGTGTTAGGAATGTTTGAAGAAGAGAGGGTTTTAATCAAAGTAATTGATCATAGAAAAAGGTGTAATGGGTGGGTCAAATATTGAGGAGAGTGACTGCAAAGAAGAGAAGATAGAATGCTAAGGAGTGAAGGGCATTGAGTAAGGTGTATTGAGGCACATAAACCAAAATAATGTTGAGCAACTTATGGGACAGGATACAAGTATACATGTACTGTTTGTGGGACAGGATACAAGTATACATGTATGTATGTATACTGTATGAAGATGTAAAATTGAAATAGGGAATTTTATTGAAAATAGCTGAAGACAAGGAAGGTCCATTTTCCCAAATATTCTCTTCTTAACTTCCTATTAGACAAGGTTTCTCAACTTGGGAAGATCAAAGTCCAGCATTATATCACGTTGTTTATACATTGAGTAGTAATGAAAAATTATATTGTGCTATTAAGGCAATCCAAAATTTGTTAAAACAGAGAACTTTTCCAGACAAGTCCATGGAGGTGCTCTTCAGTAAAATTTACCATGATATTCAATGGAAAATTATTACTTACTATGGGGATTAAGGTCAGTATAGCTCATTAAAAGCCAGGGGGGTACAGAAGCCAAAAATATTGGGGAATCACCATTTTAGACTAATGAAGTTTCAAGAGGATTCTGTGCAATTAACATTACTTGTTGAATAGAATGAGCATAATAATTATTGATTGGGAAAATATAAATTCAAAATTAATACTTTTAAGTATTACCGGCAATACAGAGGAATTAATTTCAACCTTAAAAAATGTTGCCAAAGTACTTTTCCATCCACACACATAATCAAAAAAAATCTGATATGGCCAGCACATGACTTTCTCCATAAAAAGATGTAAATATTTATCTACGACAGTATTTTTGAACTCTATATTCCATCTAAACTTGGAAGATATTTAAGTGATTCATTTATATTATCGTTTACGTCACAAACATCATAAATTATGTTTTTCGGGACGTGTTGTGAAAAACGGTGAAATTGGCCTTTTGAGTCTACTACAAGCACCACTATAGGATGAATCACAAAACTGATTATGATAGGCGATGGAAACGAAATCAAAACATGAACGAAGAGCAAAACAACGCAGGAATAACACAAACTATGAACAAAAATAAAGACTATATATTTAAACAGTGGAAAGACTTCTGGTTAACTGATTTACTCCAAAAACTAATAAACTCTAACGACACCAACCAAAGTGCTATGTATGAAGTTTGGTGTAGATACAACAAATATTTTTGATGTTAGAGTGCCCACAAAGAACATAATCAGCTACTTCCGGTTTATCAGTATTTCACGAATAACTCCTAATCAACCGGTGATACAAAAATTTGTTTCATACAAATGTTATAGTAAATTAAATGTTCTAAAAGTTTTATAAATAATAGTATATACTTAAATATCATATTGATGGAGAGTTTTACCATCGTAATCAAACACTTAGTAACTTCCTGGAAGTTACTAAGTGTTTGATTATGATGGTTTATACTGAATTCCACAAAGTAAGGATAGAACATATTAATTATATATAATGGAGAGTTTTTTTTGCAAAAACAGAAATTTGCTTTGAAGAATAAAGCTCAACTTCTGATTAACCTATTTACTCCAAAAACTAACCAACTCTGACAGCACTCACCACAGTGCTATATATTAAGTTTGGTATTGATACGACTAAAAGTTTTCACGTTAGAGCACACACCTATAGAGCCATAAAAACATACACATATACACACAGACATCATTCCGAAAATGGTCTAAACCTGTTCTAAGGACCACGAAACATGTATTTACATCGAAATCTCACAGTTGATTTTTTCATGAAAACAATACTTTCTCTACACTACGTATATGGAGAAAGTAATAAAGTAGAAAAATGATTTTATAAGGAGTGGGATTTATATGAGAAATACTTTAGAGCATCTCAACCAGATAAAATGTGTACAGTGCTTTCGTGAAAGTGGTCCTGGGGTTGATTCCTGGTGGAAACGCACATGACCAGGACTGAAAAATAACCTAAGCTGTCGAAGCCCTTTAAACAATACTACTACTATTGGCAATTCAATATCCATATAATGATATATTACCAACAACAAATCACTCCAGGTAAAGCCAAAGTATCAGTAATTTTGGTATTCTTACATTAACAATCGGTGATAAGATATAATCATTTCTAGCTCAGCATATGTTTGTAATATTTGATAATATATCATATTAAAATAGACTAAAGCACAAATTATAGCTAAGGTAAAATTCTGATTTTTTTGCTAGCTATATTAGAAGGGAGTTGTTTCATGCAATACTTCCAATTGATTTTAACTTAAGCACTAAAGTCTCTTTTACTAGCATATTGATGAAATATTACTGTGCATTTCTTCCAGTTGTAATCCTGTTTATCAACTGCTACAGTGTAAAACTAGCCACAGGTGTGCAAAATGCATTCACAGCAGCCAAACTGGCAGCAATCCTCATAATCATAATTGGAGGTGCCTATAAATTTGCAGAAGGTAAGCAAAGTGGTTGAAAAGGTAGTATTTGACTAAGAAATATTTGCCAAAGTAGGGTGTTTCAGACTCTCAGGAAATAAAGATGATCAGTTGAGGAATAGAAGCCATTGTTCAAAGAGAAAGTAAGGAAGACATTGGTGAATACTAGCAGATCATCTTCAAATGGAAAATTCATAATTGGGTATGTATTTGGGTAAGTAGATCCCTTCTTATCATCTTGTGGCACTCGACAAAAATCAGTAATAAAAACCAGAGCAATTACCCCTTGTATTTAAGAGAATTCAATATGAAAAAATACTTTTTTAAATGTGTAAGCACATACACAGAGGCATGCATGTATATGTATGTATATGTGTGTGCGCATATGTATGTATATACATGTATGTATGTATATACCTGTATGTATGTATATACATGTATGTATGTGTGTGTGTGTGTATATATATATATATATATATATATATATATATATAAAACACTATATATATAGTGTTTAAACAGAAATAAGTTGTTTTTTTTTCAATATTTATTTTTTGGATTAATTAAAGTCTAATTGGAATGATCTTAATAAAATAATTCCGTATAAGTATTCCATTATTAATTTAATATTTACTGTCTCATTAGGAAATACAAAGCACCTGGCAAATCCATTTATGGGAACAACGAATTCCCTAGGAAGTATAGCAACAGCTTTCTACACTGGTCTTTGGGCATACGATGGATGGTAGGCATAATTGTTTGTACTTTAAATAAAAACTTGCTTTATAAAATAGAATAAATATAAAAGTAAATATTTTTCAGAGTTTCAATGATTTCAAAACTGCTATAAATATGCAAAGTTGAAAGGAAAATCAAACATTCAGCTCCTTGGCTGCAGTGATTCTGAATTGGGGCATCTTTCCCATTCCTTAAATCAGCCCATATCTTAGTCTTGGACCTCAAATTGTAGATCTCAAAACCACACCAAAATAAGTTTGCAGCACTCTACATGTTGTACTTGCTATTATAATTTTGCTACATTATGACTAAAATATTTTAAAACAATGATAAAGAAAAAGTTTGAATGCTACTGTGACTTCACATAATCCATAACTTTCTCAGATGGTATATTTGAAGAGGTGTAAATTTAACACTAGAAGGACAGAAGTTTTGCTCCTTTCCTCCTCTGAGACATTTTTTTATATTTAATTTAGAGATGTCTATACTTACAGCAACATTCAATTTGTGTACTATTTCATTGATCTATTGTAAAATTGAATTCACTAGATCCAGCAAAGAGTTCATCATCTTCACATTATAGAGCTTTGATAAGTAATCACATTCTAATTAATTTATTATGAAATTTCATTTATTTTCTTAAAATACAATACAATGGTCTATTAATGTAAAAATTTATGGAAAAATCGGAATTGGCTTATATCTGTTTGGCAAAATAAAATAATTAGCTCATTTCCGACAAATGGTTTTTCAATATATTTTTTATCCAACCATCCCTCTAGGTATAACATCATGTAAAAATACCACATAAGTGTAAACAAATTTTAATTATTTCATATTAAATTTGGGATGGTATCTCATAAAGTCAATAAGTTTCGAAAAATTTAAAAATATTTTAGTAAAAAGTTTTATGCAAAACTCTGTATAGGGGTCAATGGATTGCTGCAGTCCTTCTAGCGTTAATCTATTTAGTTGTTTATCGATGGGTGTAATTTTTGATACAAAGTATTAGATTTGTGTCATTGAACAATGTTTTAAAAATAGCGCTCCAGGACTGAGATCTATTGCCTTCTTGTCTAATATATGTATTTTAATGGTTTTTGCCAATATAGTTTATCATATCAAAATAAAATCCAATACTGTGACTTGACTGTTTCCTAGTGAAAGATTGTCTGTTGAAGAAAGCCTTCAGTGGCTATTGTTGTTTGTTTTTATTGTGTCGGCTTCACCCAATGCGAGTTGGATAAAAACTCAATCTCCAGACGACCCGTCTCTGGCTTTTGTCTATGATATCACCAAGAGACTGGGAGCTGAGCAATCAAGTTACCACAGCCCAATAGAAATTATCATTGAAGAGGAATATGGCAAGACAGACCAGAAATACTACAACCTAGCCCAATCCAAACCAGCTGTAACACCACTGTTATGGTCCTGTAACCCAGATCAAATTGTCATAAAACTCTTAGGAGAGACTATTGATGAAGCAACAAAGACAGTTCTTACAAAAGGTCTTAACTTCCCTTCAGCTCTCAGCAAAATCCCCTATCACAACTTCATCTGCGGTATAAAACGAGCTATCTGGAAGCAGCGGAGGAAATTAGAGACCAGGTCTCATACATGCTAAAGAAGGTCATCCCTCCAAAGCCTAACTTGTCAAGGGATAGGAAAGCAGCAATACAACAGCTCAAAGCAAGATGAGATATCGTCATTCCTCCAGCCAACAAAGGGAATGCTACAGTTCCGATGAAAACCAAGGCCCAACAAAGCAAAGATCCAGGCCTTGCTTAACAATCCTGCTTACCGTGAGATAACATGAGACCCAACTGGAGCCATCATAAGGAAAACATTAGGGTTCCTCTAGAAATACGGACTTCCCATGAAGATCTGCTGATCACTAATCCCCCAGGCCTCAGTTCCACCCAGGCTCTACACTCTCAAAAGTCCACAGAGAAGGAGTCCCCCTTCGACCAATAGTAAACAGAATCAACTCACCAACATACCTACTAGCCAGACACCTGAGCACCTGTAATGGGAGAAAGCAACCACCTGGTAAAGAGCTCCACGGAATTCATGAAGACTTTAAAGCAGCTGAAATTGGATGAGGAGAATATGTTGGAGGCTTTGATGTGGTATCACTCTAAACCAAAGCACCCATTAAAGACAGTCTCAACTTAAAAGAAGCCAACTTTGGAGAAGACACAGTGGCCCTCTTATGACACGCTTTAAATCAACTTTTCCTTACCCAAGGGAATTTCTATGATCAAACAGAAGGCGTAGATATCTCCAGATGTGGCAAACATCCTCATGGAGCATTTCAAGGAAGAGGTGCTCGAATCTGTAGTACTACCACCCAAATACTTCTATAGATACATTGAGGACACCTTTGAGGTGTGGCCACATGGGAATATAAGAAATACACACAAATATACGATTCACGAAGGAGATAAAAGAGACTAATATCTCTCATTTCTTGATATCCTGATCAGACACAAACAGGATGGAACATTAGGCCATAGCATTTACCACAACCCAACACACACTGACCTTAATCTTCACAGGAGCAGCCACCACCACCTGGCCCAAATAAAGGCCGTACTATCAACTCTGGCTTGAGCCTTGGCAACTCTCCAATGAAGAGATCACAAATAAATGAAACACCTGAGGAAAACAATCATACAAATGGCCACTGCAGAAAAAAACATAGATTTGACTCTGAAAAGGGCCATTTCCAGAAACGACAAGGAGTCAACAGACAAGGACAAACCCACAGCAACAGCATGTATTCTATACTTTGCCCCAATATTTTTGAAAATTTTCAAGAATGCTAGGTAGACACGATATTCGTGTTATTCAAAAGCCCCTCATAAAACATGGAAGTCTTATAACAGATGTCAAATACAAGCTAAAATTGAAAACGGCCGGAGTCTACGAGGTGCCATGCAAGAGTGGGGATGTTTTAGCAGACCGTGAAGACTTTCTTCAAAATCCAATACTGCCTATAATTACTTAAAGATTAAAATTGACTTCTTTCAAACAATTTCTCCATTAAATTAATTGAAGGCAGGAAATACATCATACAAGTGAGCCATATCATGTGGCCTAATGGTACTACTACTACATTCAAAAAGTATCCGAACTTATAATCATTGTCACTAATAAAAATAAATTCAGGAACCTTTTGAACGTATACGTAGATTCTAATCAAATAAAAATCCCCCCACCCCTGCTTTAGGGCTACATCAAGCTCCCTTATTAAGAATTTAACCTTAATTACCGCATATGTACCATAAAAGAGATAACCAAGCATGATGCTGAATTTTATGATTCACTTAATTATCCTTTCCAGGAATAATCTCAACTATGTGACAGAAGAAATTGTGAATCCTTCTGTGTAAGTATCAAATTAAGTATTTGAGATAGTTGGAAGGATTGAGTAATTTCTTTCTAAATATTAGTGGGTTTTATTTTACTGAACTATTATTTTTATAGGAATCTTCCTCGAGCCATAATAATTGGAATTCCATTGGTGACCATGTGTTACTTCTTCATCAACATCTCCTATCTGACAGTAATGTCTGCAGCGGAGCTAATTGAGTCAGAGGCAGTGGCAGTGGTGAGTGGCAGTAACAATACAAGTGCATTCTTTTTCACCCACTATAAGCTTTCTTTTCTCACTTTCCAAGAAATACTTAAAAATAACTTTATTGGTTTAAGTAAATATCCACGAGCTATTTACACAATCAATAATGCTGAATGTATATACATTTATCCAAAATACAGAATTCGGTTGCTTAGAGAAGACTGCTGATAGTAGCACTGATTTATGAAATTTAACTGAAAATTGCAAACTAAAGAACTACACATGTATGAAGATTGTCTGTATTCAGCCCAGTCAGTCATCCACTATCAGAAGCAACCAAGAGCTAGTAGGAGAGGATGAGGTTTACTAGGCAGGATGAGGAGTGAGGTAGTTTGCCCTTGCTTTCCATACTGAGCCAGATTGTCTGAGATGTCCATAGAAATGAAACAAAATTACAATTTTCTTTATTCACTATCTCCATGGTCATGCTACTGGTAACAGATTCAAACCATTCTTCAAACCTCCTGCAATCTATTACGTCATGGTAGTTCCCTGTATTTTTATTAGCAAGATAAAGTAGTTTAGTACTGTCCAAAAATCCTCTGTAACTCTGGGCAATTGCAATTACAAATTGGGGCCCTTTTCCTGTCAGTCTCTTTAAGCCAGTAGGAAGTCCTTCTAACATTACTTGTTTAGGAGACTTAATATTAACATCTTTCCATGATTTGGATGTAGTATGTCCTACATTCATCCAAGTTTTATCCAAACAAAAGATTTGCCAGCCTTCTTCACAAATTTTTCTAACTTTCCTTAAATAAAGATGACACATGGCTATAATGTCACTTCTTTCAACCAATAGAGCCATATTTCCCTTTTTTTTAATCAAAAGCTGATTTCATTCAACAAGTTCCAATAGGTCGATTCTTTGAAATTGGGAAGTAACACTTCATCTTTCACTGCTAGCAATACTAAATCAATGGCCGGAGGAATATGTCTAAAGGAGAAATAACAGACCTGATGACATATAGCATTCTGCACATAATTGTCTTATCGCTCTGCTAGATTTGCACATTTTCCCAGACATCTGAACTACTCGAGGAGTGACAAGTGGTCCTGTACTGATCTCTTTTGCAATTCTAAAGAAAGTACTTTTACCGACACCAGTTACCTCACATGTTCTTCCTATGGTAGTGGTGTCACTTTTGTCCGGAAAAATTCTACTCGAGTATTTGTAAGCTGATAAAGCTCTTTTCTTTTCTCCACCTCTGAGAATTTTTCCTTTTTCCAATAATTTGTGGCATGAGAACTATATAAATTCATATGGATGAATATATTCTACATTCACTTGCACTCAATGAAAACACAAAATGTATTTCACTGTTCTAAAAAATCTTAATGAACAATCCTGCACAGAAAACCAAGGTTGGAGTTACCTCCATAATAAAAATTCATTTTCTGACAATATCAAAAAACTTAAAGGATTTTCATATAGAAAATAAATTAAGCATTTCCTAAGAAGCTTTCTCTTAGGAAGTTTTTTCCTGTGAAAATAGAACAAAAAGTATTAGGCAACTACATTTCTAAATGCATTTTCCTAAAAAATCTAAACACTCCCACCCATTTGCCATACACGTTTGTCTCCAAAATTTTCAACAGCAAATTGGATAGCATAGTTGAAAAGTACATATAATGAGCCAAATTTTGATATCAAGATGTAATGCGTTACTTGAAAGATGGTCCCTAAAACATTGGTTCAAATGAAATCCCAACTCATCCCCAATTTTATTTACAGTAATGCTTTCTAATTTTTCTTTTGATTATGACAGAATTTAATAGGTTTTAAATAACACTAGTTATTCAGAATCTCTTTCATTCTATGAAATTGGGTTTCATGTTATCTCACAGTAAGTAGGATTGTTAAAGCAAGGCCTGGATCTTCTAAGAGTGTTTCTAATATCAATTTACACCAAGTTTACTTTTATTTGCAAAATTTGTAACAGCTCATGCCATGAGAAATACATGGGGCCATAAGAAATATGTATTGTCTTCATAAGGCTGGATGGAGTATCTATTATATATAGATGCTTCTCCGGATTCATTCATATATATATATAGATAGGTATATAGATAGGATACTAATTCACAGCCTAAACCACAAGCGTCATCGGCTTGAAATTTTTACGACGTATTGGCCATATCGTGTAACCACCAGAAAAATTGTGATTTTGAACCTCAGTGTCATGGGTTCGATTCCAGAGGGCCCCAAAGTCCCGATTTTTCCCATTTAAATGCATTGCGTTGATTTTCGGGAATTTTTAAAAAATACTTGCCGGATAGGTAGGAACTTAAAACTCAAGGAGCCGATATATATGGTCATGATCTATCGAAAACATAAATGAGTTTTACGGAAAATATCCTGGGTTCGATGCTAGATCGAGGCAAAAATAGGCCGTTTAAAATACATTGTGGCGATTTTTAAGATTTTTTTTGGACCCCTTCCCGATGATATGGAAACATGAAATTCGGCATGAAGTTGTAGATCATAAATATATTTCAGAATCAAATTTTGTATATTCGCTGATGGTCCTAGGTTCGATCCCAGAGAGCCATTTACATTCCTCAATGCATTTATTATGGAGATAACGGAAAAAGGTTTTAGGTACTTCCCGGCATGATATGGACTTCAAACTTTGTTTAAAAATAAGATGAAGTCCTAATAAGTCATAATGTGCATTCCCAGCTAACAATATTTCCGGGGTTCGACACCAGTCGTCTCTACAATCAGTAAATTATCCGATAATTAGGAATTTTTTTGAACCCCTTCCCAATAATATTAAAACATGAAATTAGGTATATAGATAGAGAACATAGATACATTTCAAAAACATATTTTAGATTTCCTAGATCTTACTTGGTTCGAATCCAGAGAGCCATTTACATTATCGAAAAGTAGGACGTCGTTTGAGGCAGTTGGAGCCAATAATTCTGCTTGAATTTTCACGCATAGTAAGAGATGGTGATTTTCTGTTGTGCCGCATATTACGTTCACCAGGAAGGCCTAGGTTCGATGCCAGACGCTTAAATTGCAGCAAATTTTAAGAACTTTTTCAATCCCTTTTTATTTTCTATTGAGGGCCGTCCCGATATGATGCCGACAAGAAATTAGTGTTGTCGATCTGCTTGCAGTATGCAAGCTACATTTTACTCGTAATAGATATAGACGCTTCTCCGGATATACCTATATATAAGTTATATAATATATATATATATATATATATAGGGGATCAAAAGTTTAACCATGTTCCGCAAATGCCAACGACTTGAAATTTTTACGACGTATTGGCCATGACGTGTAACCTCCAGGAAAAAGCCGAAATTGAACCTCGGTGTCATGGGTTCGATTCCAGAAGGCCACAAAGTCACGATTTTCCCCATAAGGATACATGGCGTGGATTTTCGAAAATTTTTTTGAGGCACTTCCCGGAAAAGGAGAGATTTGAAATTCAAGGGATCGCTAGATGCCGTGCATATCTAAAGGAAACCATAAAGACATCTACGAATATTATCCTTGGTTCGATGCTAGGTCGGGGCAAAAATCAGCCGTTTAAAATGCATTGTGGCAATTTTAAAGATTTTTTTGGACCCTTTTCCGATGGCATAGAAACTTGAAATTCGGTATGAGGTTAGATACTATAAAAATATATCATAATCGAATTTTACGTATCCGCTGATGGTCCTTGGTTCGATCCCAGAGGGACATTTAAATTCCTCAATGCATTTCTTACGGAGATAACGGAAACAAATTTTAGGTACTTCCAGGCACGATATCGACTTCAAACTTTGCATATAGAAAGATCAATTCCATACAAATCAAACAGTGCATTCACAGCTATCAATGTGTCCTGGGTTCTACACCAGGTGTCTCTGCAATCAGAAGTTGATCCGATTTTTAGGAATTATTTTGAACCCTTTCCCAATAATATAGAAACTTGAAATTGGGTATATAGATAGAGATCATAAATATCTTTCATAAACATATTTTAGATTTCCAGGATCGTCCTTGGTTCGAGTCCCGAGAGCCATTTACATTCGTGAAAATTAGATCGTCTTTTGAGGCAGTTGTAGCCAATATTTCTGCTTTAATTTTCACACATGGTTAGAGATGATGATCTTCTATTGTGTTCCATAGTAGGTTTACCGGTAAGTCCCGGGTTCGATGCCAGACGATGAAATTTCAGCGAATTTTAAGAAAAAATTAAATCCTTTTTTTTTTTTCTTTTGAGGACCTTCCCGATATAATGCCGATATGAAATTAGTGTTGTCGATCTGCTTGCAGTATGCAAGCAACATTTTACTCGTACATTATATAGCTGCACTTTGACAACTGACGCTTAAGAAATATTTGTTAAAATTCCAAGATGAAGGACTTCTCTCTTTGCCTTGTTTCAGAAATATAACAAGAGTACGTTATGCCTTCCCTTGTCATGATATAATTTTTATTCTTTGTCAAAATGAAAGAGAATAAGGTCTTAGTAAAATGAAAGCTTCACCCTCAAATAAAATCAACAGATATTGGCAATGTTTTACGGAAATGGAAAGAAGAATGGAAAAGTTGTGTTTTCTCTGATGAAACCTGGTCATGTTTATACTAAATCCCAGGGAAAAGTACAATTTCTCTTTTCTTTTAAACATGGAGTTCATCCCCAATATTGTGCTACCTAGCGTTATGCATGGCTTCTATTGTCAGCCCAAAAGATAAAATTTCAGAAAAAAATACTATCATTCTGCTTCCTGTGAGAGTTTATTTTATTCATAGTCAAACCCAGACACTCCTTGTAATTCTTATTCCCTATCTATTTTATTCTTTTATTTATTTATCAATGCCCTACATATAGCAAAATGCCGATTTATAGTAGGGTAATAACAGTAACAATAGACATATGATCATTCCCTAACTACAAAAATTTAGATAGCAGAGATTCAAACCAGGGACCTTGGCATTGGAGCGTTATCATGTTTTTGAAGGTTGCAAGTGAAACTGGCCTTCGGACTAAATACAAGCAGACTCAATTCATGATGTTCTCAAAGTTTGCCTCTCTTTGGACAAACAGATACACTAAATTTCCTTTGATAGGCTAATTTGAAGCTTGCTTTAGTAAATTGTGATTTCCTCAGCAGCACAACAAAATTAAAATTTCACTGGAATACATTGTGCTTTTGCACATTCTTTTGCAAAAGTGGATGTCTCTTAAATGTACAAAAAGCTTTCATTGTTATAGATTAGGATAACTAAGTAACAACTTTCAAACAGTGCTACTTTCAAAGACTGATTTCTATCACTTAGCTTAACAATTAGTTATGCTCTCAGCATCATATCATTTTCATAAGCAGTAAATATTTTCTATCTGATTCTATAAGAAGAGTAAAAATATTGATCAAATAGTTATGATGGACTGATGGACCTACAATGAAACCGTATCTATAAGATTCTAATAGAGAAGCAAATTAAATTCACTTGTAAAAATCTGGTAAAAATGATTAACTTCCATTGATTGAAGAATATAAAAAATTGCTAGAGTATTCCAAGAAGAACTTTTTTGATTGGTCCATCATTTATGGAATATAAGTAAACTGGGAGAGTGTGTGGTGGGGGTCCCCCGAGTGGGGCCCCACCCACCCCTCCTTCCATGACTGGGTCTGCCTCCGGTCTTTTATTCTGCCCCCGCACGCCATGCCTGGGTCCGTGACCACTGAAGACATTTGGCAACAGAATACTTGGAGTCATGGCATGGCTAATGCCACTCTCTGTCACTATGTCAACATTTGGAGCTGCCAACGGCACATTATTTGCAGCTGGTCGGTAAGTATCAAATTCCAACGAGCCCAATTAAAAGAAAGCCCACAGCCCTCCCTCCTTTGGTGGGAGGGAAGGCAGAGGGCCAATCGACCTTGTATTCCCTCCATCATCATCACCAGCCTCTGCTTCGCTGCCAGCCGAGAAGGACACCTATTGGACATCCTTTCACATGTTCATGTCCGAAGACTGACCCCTGCACCGGGGCTCATTTTTAACGTAAGTCTGAGCTAAGCGCATCTTTTTCTTCTTATTTATATTCCAATGAATTTGAAAAATACACCTTATCTTAAATTTGAAGCCAATTGACAAAGAGAGTTCCAATTAAAGCTACTATAGTGTCATAAAAATGCCAAGTACACAGTTTTCATATTACTTAAAGTCCGTTCCATGATTCCTGCTCACCAATTAATAATCAACAAAAGCCTTACACATTGAACTGCATGATTAATTATGGCATATCATTTCTGCAACTGTAAATCAATCAGAGGAAACTCTATTTCTTGGGTTGCCAAAACAATTACTGTAACAAATATTGAAAACCGAAAACATGATGCAAAAGTTAAGTTTAAATAAAAAGTCCTCTGGATAAAGTTTGTTGGTAAAAATTAGCAATTAATGATTCACCACATCAATGCTAAATTCTATATATTTAAATGAACAATATTTGACTTGACAAATTACTTATATATTACTGGCATGGACTTCTGTTTTCAATAAATATGGAGAAAGTCATGTGTTGGCCACATCAGATTTTTTAATTATATAAACTATTTGGATATATAGATTATAAAATAACGATAAACTATATTACTATTTCCAGTAAAGGAAAGCCTTGGAGTTCAAAATTGTAATACTCTTTTCATTAGAAAGAAATTCTATTTTCTTGAGTAATGACCCTCTATTCCATTTAGGCCATCATCACATCTGCAATGGTGCTATCTGGGACTATTGACAGCCTCATTGATTTCTTCAGCTTCGCTGCCTGGATATTTTATGGAAGTTCCATGCTTGCTCTCATTGTCATGAGGTTCACCAAGAAAAATGCTCCACGCCCATATAAGGTATACTTAGCTAAGCACTCTCGTATTTTTCACTTATGGTTATTTTTATTTTTACAATTTATTTGCTCTGCCACTATCATAATCTTTTAATTGTGTCAAACAAATCTCTAAATGCATATAGTTTCCATTTGATTGCCAAAGAAGAAAAATGTTCTTATTTCAGGTGCCTGTAATCATTCCAGTGGTAGTACTTGTGATTTCGGTGTACCTGATAGCAGCTCCTATCATTGACAATCCACAAATTGAGTACCTATATGCAGGACTCTTCATAGTCGCAGGCCTACTCCTCTATGTTCCATTTGTGCATTATCGCTATGTGCCCTCATTCATGGGTAAGTAAACACACTAATTATTATACACTTCAGATGCACTAAAATGTTGTATTTAAAAGAAATATTGCGGATTTAGATATTACATAGAGACAAAGGAAAGGATCAGACAAGAAATCTCCAGGTATAGATTTCATGGATCATAACGGTTAGCACTCTGGACTAAGACATAAAATTAGGTAATAATAACTAAAAATATAAGAGTTTAAGAAAAATGGTAATTTCTTTATCTTTGTATTCTATGATGCTTATCTTCTTTTAAGTCATAATTACATCAATTGACCAGTTCTTCTACACATAGACCAATGTCTCAAGATTTTTCAAAAGTATTTGTTTCCAAGAGAATTGTTTAACATAAATACTACAAATTAGTTAACTTTTGATTGATCCATCAATTTAATCTTTTTATTATCAACATATTAATATTTCACTTGAACTGTTTGTTTTAATCATGGTTTGCTAGTTCGTAAACTTTTAACTAAACTTTCCTCAAATCAAATGCACAACAACACAAATTGGATTATTATCATCATTGTATAGCTAGGGCCAAAAAAATGTCACCACCCAACTTGAAAAACAGACTAAGAGAGTTTCTGCCATTCCTGGCCTCACTCTCAAGAAGAGAGAATATAAATAAAGAGGAAATGGTCTGTTACGCTAGCCCAGCTTTCACATTTGGATAGAGATTTTATTCATTATTTATGTAAAAATCATTTACTACTATCCATTGTTTAGTGACCTAAACATGGCAGAGAATTATTATAACAATATATAAGCCCTATTCCATACATTCGGTGATTAAATAGTTGCTTGTATGAAATGGTGAATATTAGCACGTTTGGCAGCTTCGGTATTATTTCCATCAACTAGTCTTGAATGACCTTTTCCACAAGAACCCGGGTTTCAGAGATGCACAGAACAGAGGATCTAAGGGTCCTTCCTCCCTATGAGCTTAAAATCTTATTAGACAAGTGAAGAAGGGAAATTTCCACTAAGTATGATCACGCTGAATGAAAAAGTGTAGCCCTGAAACTTACTTTGATACATTCCCTAATGATTTGAAATTGTAACAGGTTGCATCGTTCAAAACATTTTTTTGCCTATAAAATGATAGACATAAGGAATTAAATGTAATTCCCAGCTTAATCTGAGTCTGTGTAAATCCTATCATTACAGTATATTCATGCAAATTGGCCATGTTTAAACAATTGGGGAAGAAAGAACAACTTTCACAGGAAAACTTAACTTTTAGTAAAATAGTATGTATAGAGTATAGTTCTGAAGCATTCTCCATGATTTTGAGATTTTTCAAAGGATATAAAATTTTTTAGATATATATATTGTTACGGAACAAAATCATCCGCCACATCTTACAAAATAAACAAAGTAATTAAATTAATTATTGGGTTCCCGAGTTTGGTGACGGAGGGCACCACTGCCCCACCCCGTAAGGACAAGTCGAGCGTGAGTTCAAAAAATAAAATTTAGAACCCCAATTGATACCTCATGCACAATTTATTATTCAATGAAGTTAAACAACAGGAAAATTAAGGATTAACAAGAATACATTTAGAGCCATTTACAATATGGCATCCAATGTGGAGCCGCTCAATTCCGAATACCAATAATGCGAACCACTCGTTGCGATCTCTTTCCTCTGCCGTGGTCTGGTCGCGGTATAGGGCAGGCCGGCAATGACCTCGGCGGGCTGAATGCGGTCCTAGAGGCAGTGTAGTGAGCTAGAGAGTGTCCTCTTCACCTCGCGATCTCAGTCCTTACATGTCTTTTTTCAGTCATCCTACACGGCACTCACACTAATCGCCTTTCTGCTGGTGCTTCAGCGCCACCAAATCCAAAACATTTCACCGAACATTCACGACGCACCACAATTTAAATAACTTAAACCTACACACCTTAATCATAGGAAATAACGGGCCTCTAAAAAATATTGCTACAATATATACATAGCCTCTGGCGGCTCGTGGGCTGTACACTCCTGGCCAAAATTAACTCAGCACCTCCCTAGCGATTCTAACGGAAGGTGCTGCGTTAATTTTGGCCAGGAGTGTACATCTATATGTATATCTATAGTATTCTTGTCATGGTCCTGTCACAACCTTTGCTAAATGTTAAAGAAATCAATTCGAGTGTTACTTGGTGGAACTTCATTTTTAAAAACACCAAAAAATAAAAACACAAATACACTTGTACTAATTCCACAAAATTTTTAATGTAACTGTTTACCGGTTTCCGTGTCACAGTACCATCCTCAGAACAAGAAGTTAAATTAAAGAGCAAGAACATATATACAGAACCAAAAGAAGGGGAGGGGTAGGAGGAGGGGTAAAAAGAATACTAAGTTGCATCACGAGGGGGAGGGCAAATGGGGGAAAAGAGTCTTGAGGAGTGCGGACTGGCTGTTAGAAAACAAAAACTCGTTAGCTAAAGGAATGGAGTAAAATTGGTGAAGACGTATGTAAAACTCTTCTAACCGGTCTAATTTGGTACCTTTTCATCCATGGTTTAAAATGCGGGGGGAGAAGTCGGAAAAATGATCCTCGTTAATCAGATGATCAGCAAAATGTGATGAATTAGAAAGATTCGTAAAAGATCTTTTGTGCCCATCCAACCTTATTCTAACATTGCGGGCTGTACGACTAACGTAAACAGTGTCACAATTGTTGCAGGCAAGTCTATATATTCCTGATCTGGTCTGGGGATCAAAACGGTCTTTGGTGTTGCAAAGTAACGACCCGAGGTTCTGACCGGTATAAAAAGCAGGACGTTTCTTGTCTGTGGCCATAGTTTTGGCTAGTCTATAACTACAATCATCGACAAAATTAATGGAAAACCAACTGATTTGATCTTCGGTTGAATTAGGTGGTGGGTTGAAAATATTTCTTAAGGCTAGAATTCGTTGCTTCCTTTTTAATAATTTCATAATGAGGTCAGGAGTGTATCCATTCACGGAAGCAAGATAACGGATCATATTAAGTTCTTTATTGAAATTCTCATTTGATAACAGAATATGCAGAAGTCGGTGAATTAAGGAGTGAAAGATGGCTAATTTATGAGAATAAGGATGATTGGAGGAAGAGTGAATGGTATGATCCGTATAATTGGGCTTTCTAAAAATGGAAAATGACAAAGCGGAATCAGAAATTGAAATTGTGACATCTAAGAAATTAATGGAATGATCCATTTCTACCTCATGAGTAAATGAAATTGAAGGGTGGATGGAATTTAAGAAAGACACAAACAGAGTTTCTGTGCCTTTTCAGATACAAAGAATGTCATCGACATATCTGAACCATGCAATAACATTAGTCAACAGGTTAAAATTTGAATTAAACAACAAGGATTCAAAGTTATTCATGAAAATTTCAGCCATGAGAGGGGATAAGGGTGAGCCCATAGCAAGACCTTTATCCTGCTTAAAAAATTTACCATTAAATAAAAAGTAATTGTGACATAATCAAACACTCAACAAGTTCCAAATATCTTTCACAAAGTAATGAGTCCAACTGTTTTTGAATAAAATACTTTCCACAAGTGAGATAGTCTCATCTACCGGAACCTTAGTAAACAAATTAGACACATCGAAGGACACAAGTTTGCAATTGGGTCGTAACGTGAGCTTCTTAAGTTTGTCTGTCAAATCTAGGGAATTTTTGACACTATAATCCGATTTGAAAAACAAAACCCAGACTCGATAAAAAAGTATCCAGCTTGGATGCCAGCTTGTGTGAAACTGAAGAAATACTTGACACCACGAGATGCACAGGTAGATCAGGTTCATGAACTTTAGGGAGGCCGTACAGCCTCGGTGGAAGAGGATTCATAGTAATAAGGTGGGGTTTTACACAATCACCAAAAATAATGGATTTCTTCACAGCTTCTTTTAAAAGGGATTGGTGTTTGGGGGTAGGATCACGTGGCACTTCACAAATGTTGTTATTCCGAATAAAATTGATGCACTTTGAAACATAAGTCTCTTTCTTAAAATGACAACACAGTTACCTTTATCGGCCTTGCTGATGACCAGATGTCAGAGCACTTTACTTTAGAAACCAAGTTGTTGGAAGAAGCAACATCACAATGGTAACATCCAAAGCAAAGCAATATCTATGGCAACATCCAAAAAATTCTTAGCCGATTTTGGGAGATGGGGGTTATATTTTAAGCCCTTTTTTAGGAAAGTAAGTTCTGTCTCAGAGAATTGATGTTTAGAGAGATTAAGAACTCTATCATGGAACTTATGAGGGGGCGAAGAAGCACTAGGGATAAAATTAGGTTTTTGGGAATGAAACTTCTGTTGACGAAAAAAGGTTATCAAGTTTTTTGTTGAGAGACGCACACTTTTTCCAGGTGACGTCTTCCATAAAAGATCTAACATCATCGTTGAAGAGAGACCACTCAATGTAATGCATACTGCGTAAGTTCAGTCCGTAAGAGGAAGATGTTATAAAATAGATTATTGCGAACTGCATACCAATGTGGCAATTGGTATTTCAACCAGCAAATCTTGGCGGTATGGATAGCGCGTTGAGCAGAAAAGGAAGTCGCTTTCGTTTTGATGCTAATATAATGGGGAAAAACACTGGATTTTAGACAGCGGCTGTTGAAGATCTTCAGGGACGTGAGGCGTTGCTCCAGGAATAACTTCTTATACAAATACACTTGATATGCCGTATCAGCATTACGAATTAAAGAAATCAATTCAAGATTTCCTTTTACCCCTCCCCTTACTTTGGTTCTCGTATATATGTTCTTGCTCTTTGATTTAACTTCTTGTTCTGAGGATGGTACTGTGATACCGAAACCGGTAAATAGTTACATTACAAATTTTGTGGAATTAGTACAAGTGTGTTTGTGTTTTTATTTTTTTGGTGTTTTTGCTAAATGTGTTAATCAAAAATCAATCACATTTTTCCAGTTTCATTACATGTGATTTTTCACTGTATACCCTTTAAATAATTTCCTCTTTGAATAATTTTAAATGCGAATGAAATCTAGATGATCAGGCGTTACTTTGTACACTGTTACACTGTTTTTATTCATTATCTAATTTTAAATACCTTCACCATTACCAGGAATACAACTTCTTTGGCTTCATTGATATTCTAGTAGAATGTATATGCATAATTCAATGGATTACAGTAATTTTGCTGTTTTACTAATCCTTATGTTTAGCAATCGTTTAATTATCCCAATTGAAATGAGTTCTATTATCAGGAGAAATAAATAAGAAATAATGTTTTCAAGATAAACAGATTCTCTTTACTCTAAAGACTTCTATAGATTCTATATTCAATATCTTTAGATATTTAAACTATTATTATAACAAGTCAGTACAAAAATTCTCACGACTCATAAGCTCATCTTCAACATTTACATAAATACGCTGCAATCCTCTATATGGCTGAAAGATATCTTCCTCAGAGTAGATACAGCACTTATTTAAGTTCAGAGGAAGAAGGAATAGGAAGGAACAAAAGGGTTACCTACAGGTCACAAATGGTAGAATTCACAGAAAACTATTAAGCAGGACAACACAAAATAGGGGAGGGCAAAGGCCGTAAGCAAGGGGAAAGAGAAAGGAAAAAGATCTTCATAGGAAGAAGAAAACTGGGGTTTCAATTTGCCCAATTTATTTTGATTTTTCCAAAAAAATATGTCTATTAACCTTCTCTTAAATATATACAATCTTTGGCTTGCAGTTTGAAGAATGACTAGAAAACAATAAATGTTTCATAAAATGAGTCTGGAGATAGTCAATTTAGAAATATTTTGCACGTACATTAGTCCTTAACTTAGGATATTTGACACTTTATCTAATGTAGATTGAATGACAGTCCTCAATCAAGTAAATCCAGTGGCTTTAAAAATAAATCAAAGGAATCCTTATCATTTCAATCAAATTTTTTCCAGTAAAGATTGATGTAGAAGGCTATAGAATAAACGTCCTTTAGGTAAAAGTTTCCAAATGTAATTTCACAGATTTCCTTTCTTTTTACTGATGAATCGACTCCTGAGATATACGAATTTGTTTCATACAAAGTCTTCAGTATCTTAAGGCGACCATCATTTATTTTAACAGTTATTTAAACTTATAATATTGCAAACTGCAGAATTACCACCTTTATATGACAATAGATTAATCTATGTAGTACGTATGCAGAAGTATACTTCTATATACATACATATATGTATCTAGAAGTATGAATTATCAGCATTCGAAGCAGGATGGTTACAGTTGTTATAGGAGTATTAAGGTATTGACAATTGCGTTAAAAATCCATCTTCAAATGACATCCTAATATAGAATTTCATAAACCAGGTGGGAACTGGAAAATTTAAATTAACAACTTTCATCAGTGAATGAGTTCAACATATTGGCGTAGTATTTTGATATACTTGGTGGGGACGTCCAAAACCAGTTTAGATACTGCGAACCGCCAGACACCCGGGGTGTAATAACACCATCATAACTTAATCCACCCAATTGGCCTCTCTAATAGCTTTGGGAGAAAACGACCAAAAGTAATTAACCCTTTTTATGATCACTTCCCTATAATATTAGGTCGATTCCTCTGGTATATCGCGTTCGTTCTTAACAGACACTAAAATTTCATGTACTTCATCTATAAGTTCTGGACGGATAAACTTTTCAAAAAGTTTTCATCAGTAATCAGATCTTATCACCTGGAGTGAGTTCCAACAGAGGGACTCTATCATAGCTGTAACACTGCTGTCAAACCTGTAAACCCCACTAATGAATCGAGCTGCTGTATGCTGGACCATCTCTAAATCTGAGACTAAACCAACTCATGCAGATCCCAAACCATACAGCAGTATCCTAGACTCGGCCGAATAAGAGAAAAGTAAGCGATTTCTTTGACTCTTGATGAGCATCCTCTCAACGTTCTACAAGTCAATCTTAGCTTTATATTCGCCTTTCCTATCGCATCTTGAGTATGTTCTTTAAAAGATGAGTTACTGCTAAACTCCTAGGTATTTGCTGTCGTGCTCTAACTCTAATGAATGTCCCAAAATTTGATACTAAGCGGGAATAACGTTTGTGGAACAGGAAAAACTCATAATAACGAATTTATTTACATTTAAATTGAGCTTACAATCTTTACACAATCCTGATATCAGGTCCAGAATCAACATACTTTCTCCATTAACCAAAATATTTTCTGTACAAAATTTGTCATCCAAATAAGATCGGCTCTTTCATCCCCTTCATAAAGTAGCCCATTCACATTCAACTAATTTTTCCTCATATGCCTCCCTCTAAATTCAGATGAAATGCCTATTTTCAAGCTGTTTCATGCATCCACCCAGAAATAGGCTCCAAAATTGTAGTGTAATTGTAGAGTAGTTGCTGTTTCCGCTGCTCTATTCCCTTTCCTGAGACCCCTTCTCTTTCCTTTCTAACCCCCACGGTTAGCCTCCTTTTCTTTCATCAAGAAGGCTGGTATGACTGGTACCAATATACAGTTATGTAGTCAAAAACATTGAGAGCCCAGTGGTAAAGGCCAAAGGAAATTTGTAATAGAACACCCTCACCTGATTGTAGTTTAAATTTATTATTCGTGCATGAGCGTTAACATGCAAATATTAAGAATGGAGCTGTAAAATGATTGCCTCAAACGTTTATCCAGAGTTGAATATCTTAATTGTGTTAGCATATAATATCAAATTAAAAAGGAGGTACTGGAAGTAATTTAATAATAATAATAATATTTTTTATTAATCGAAAGACATTACAAGAACGCATAGGACATGTCAAGGTAAAAATCGTATTCTAAATCCTTTTAAGTATTCCTGTACAAATTAAGAACATTTTT
The DNA here is from genome assembly GCA_947579665.1 of Sympetrum striolatum. Classification (NCBI taxonomy): domain Eukaryota; kingdom Metazoa; phylum Arthropoda; class Insecta; order Odonata; family Libellulidae; genus Sympetrum; species Sympetrum striolatum. The sequence continues at coordinate 9,319,842 of OX388342.1, forward strand.
CAATTAAATATTTGTGAATGGTAATTATAATGATTAACTTATTCAAGGTAAAGTAGAATGGGTAACATCTAAGCAGTGGTTGAAAAGATTACAGCAGCAAATTAATTAAACAATTACTAAAACAAAATTAATGTTAACATATGGTTAATAATAAAAATAATATTGTTTATTACGGGTTTTGACCCATTTATAGTTTAAAAATCATAAATATGTATATAAACATTGAATACAAAAAGTAAAAATACATATAAGTATAAGAAAGTAACATAAGTTGAAAAAAGCTAATGTCAAATATAAAAATTTTTACAAAGCAATATAGTATATGATACACACAAAATTATTTTACAGAATGTAGAAATGAATCATAAAAAGTAAGTGACATAAAAGAATGAGAATAGAAATTTAATGAATTATAATAAGAAAAAATATAATAATACATACAAGTTTAATTCACAGTCATCACCAAAAGAATAATCTTACCCATAGGAAATACCAAGTTTAAGAGAAAAACATCTCAATATCACAAACTCTCAATTTTCTTTTTAATGATGCAAGACTAATATTATGTATATCAAATTTATCACACAATAAATTACAGTTTCTCATTGCTTTAAGTATAGGTGAATTGTGAGAATAATTCCTTTTTGTATGCTTGGTTATAAATATTAAATTATTCCTTGTATTCTTTTGAGGAACACGAAAGCTTAGCATGTCTGTAATTTCACATGAATCCATCATATTATTTAGAATTTTATAAAGAACAATGATGCCATGGTCACGTCTTTTATCCAAGGGTAGTAGTTGTAGCTCCGATGAGATGCGTTGGTAGTCCAAAGCCATGTTAAATTTATAAGAGATTAGGCAAAATGTTGCACTTTTTCAAGCTTATGAGAATTATAAAAAGGAGACCAGACAATTGAACAATACTCCAGAGTGAACAGGACAGGTAGATCAGGGTATCCCTGTTATTAAAATCTCTTTTAATTCTATGCACGAAACCAAGTGGCTTTTGCAATAACATTAACAATTTGAGGTTTAAAGCTAAGACAAGTATCTAAAATCACCCCTAGATCATTAATAGTTTTTACCCTGAGTAATTTATTGTTATCAATGTGGTAATCAAAGTCGATTGCAGAGTGAAGCCTATAAAAAGATATAACTTGGCATTTAGACATGTTTAATATCATTTGATTTTCGTTGCACCAAGCAGACGACTTATCAAGACAGGATTGTAAGGTAAAGCAGTCTTCGATAGATTTAATTCTATGGTATAACTTTAGATCATCAGCATACAGTGAGAAGGATAAAGGAAGTATATGTTTGCCAATATCATTTATAAATAGGTTAAATAATAAAGGCCCAAGATGAGACCCTTGGGTAACTCCAGAAAGAGCTTTAAATCTATATGACTTATACCCATTCACACAAACAATTAACTCTCTATCAATAAGGTAACTAGTAATCCAATCCAACATGCATCCACCAAATCCATTTGCTTGCAGTTTGGCTACTAGGATAGAATGGTTAACTTTATCAAAAGCCTTAGAAAAATCTGTATATATTGCATCCACTTGGCAGTGATTAGCAAAAGCATTAACAATAAAGTCATGGTAACACAGTAAGTTAGTAGAAGTAGATCTACCTTGGAGAAATCCATGTTGCTCTTTAATTATCAGTGCTTTGACATCAGAGAAAATTTTGTCAACAACTAAGCTTTCAAGTATTTTGGCCAATGAAGACTGTATAGTGATTGGTCTGTAATTTGATACATCTGATTTATTACCACTTTTATAAATAGGAGTAATGTTGCTAAGTTTAAACAGTGAGGGGAATATTCCACTGCTCAAGGATTTGTTATATAATATAAAAAGAGGGTATACTAAAGGAATATGAGAATTTTTTATCACAGAGGCTGGGATGCAATCAGGCCCAGCTCCTTTCGATATGTCCAAAGATAGTAACTTCTCATCAATTTCTTTGCATGTTACATGAAGTTTGTTAATATTAATATTCCCATTAGGGAATATTTCTGGTATCATAATATTTTCTGGTTTCTTATACACCTGTGAAAAATGATCAGCAAATAAGTTTGCTATACTACAATAATCATCTGCTATAGCATTCTCAAGGAACATTCTATGTGGTAGACTATTAAGTGATTTTTGGTTTTTTTACAAATGTCCAAAAATATTTAATATTCCATAAGATGGAATATTAAATATAAGTTTGCTATACTACAATAATCATCTGCTATAGCATTCTCAAGGAACATTCTATGTGGTAGACTATTAAGTGATTTTTGGTTTTTTTACAAATGTCCAAAAATATTTAATATTCCATAAGATGGAATATTGAATATTTTCCAGGTAATCTTTATAGCACTGCCTTGCTTCTGCCTTGCATTTCTTCCTGCAAAAATTAAAATTATTATAATCCATTGGGTTGTTGGAAATTTTATATGACTTATGTGCAGCTTTTTTGAGGCAAATAAACTGCTTCAGTTGTGTGGAAAACCATCTAGGGTAACTTAAATCATAAATTTTTATTTTAGGAGTATATAATGAAATTGCCTCATGCAGAACCTTGTAAAAAATCTCTATACCTACATTAACATTTAAATCGCAAAGTAATCCAGCCCAGTTTATATCACATAAGTGCTCTGCCAGAGAAGGAAAGTCACAGGACTTGAAGTCATATAAGTCCATGGAATACTTAATTAACTTGATGTCATGGTGTAAGTTCAGCACACAGGATAATGCTGGGTGATGTTTATCACAAGACAAAATTGGATCAGGTACAGAAATACAGGATAAATCAGAGCAGGGTGTAAATAGTACATCAAGAATGTGGTTATTATGATTAGGGATAATGACACCTATTATGCTTTTAAAATAAATTTTATACATTTAACAATTTTAGTTGCATTTCAATAAAAGCAGAAACTATCAACTCACATATTAGGGGTTGCAAAAAATTACAGTCGAATTTAAATTAGCATTTGTTTCATCAATAACTACCCCTTTAAGTATATATGATCTAGTTATTGTTTCATCCAAAACCAACTTTCATTCCGTGTTTTTTTTACATTTTTGATTACTGTTTCCTTATTTTTTCCACAAATAATAATATTTATCTTACATTCGCTTGTTTAATATAATTTGGTTTAGAGAAAGGAAGCTGCTCTATAAAGTTGATTAATGGCGCATATTAACATCATAGAACAATGGTTCTGCAAAAAACCTTCTGGTTATTGAAGGCTCTTGATAATTTTAATACTGAGTTAACTTGATGAAAAGTTACATCTTGCAAGATCATTTGAGATCAGACAAATCAAAATATGAATCCGTGCGAATATGAATGGGGGACAAGCAACTTTCATACGTTTGTTTTCAATCTACACAAGCACTCTCTTATGAGCCCACCTTTGTTATTTATAAGTTCATGTATTCTTTCATTTGAATTCACTCTGAATTATCATATCATAATTAGACTGTATCATTTATTATTTTACAAAAAAGTTCATTCGGCGAACATGTGAAGCATTGACCATAACGACCAAGTTCATTCTAAATCTGCATTGATGGAAATTTTTATGTTGCGAGAAAATATGAATAACTTAAGTTATTCTTCTCCAATATTTTTAAAGAAGAGTAAATTACGCATGAGTTTCCAGCCTAATTAGGAAAATGGGAATTTAATTCTTTCATAATACTATACTGTTTCTACAGCATCAAAAGCAATGGCTTATAGCAAGTATTTATATAAAATAATAACATCGTGAAAGCCTTCCAAACATTAGAAGGAAGACAAAATCAAAACAGAGAAGCTCATAGACTGCGTTCGTTATGCATGTTAGGTAGTAACTTTTTTTGGTCCTAGCTGTACAACTACTAAAATCATTATCCTCATTGTTTGATCATTTGGTCTACTTTGCACATAAGTATCTAATTTTTCATCTCTGCCCCAACCATCTCTTAGAAAAATTATATTTTCATAATTACCACATACTATTTGTTGGATCATTCAGGCCATGGCTAAGGAGGCTTTTTGATGAACAACATGAGTGGTGCTTTTGCATACACATGTTCATACGGCTCTGAATCAAAATTTTAATCAAGTAAGCGATTTTATTCACTAAAAGAACATAAAAAGATTGTTTTCTCTCAATATAATTAGCAAAACTGAAAAACAAAATAAGGATTATCTGAGTCAGTTTCCATAGAAGAAAAGGCAGGATGAGGTCTGAAGAATTCCTCATCTCAGACTTAAACGCAAACTTATTTTTAGTAAACATACTCAGAAGTGACATAAAAGATTTGAGCATACAATTGCATAACACACAAGTGAAATTCTCTTTTGATTTTTTTGCAGAGAAAGTAACAGTTTTCTTCCAGTTATTATGTGAAGTTGCTCCAACAACTATGACATTGGACTGAGAAGTTGAAGAGGAGAAGGTTGGCGGATCCATTCCTGAATCAATTCCTACGGATGGCAGTGATTCACAGACGTCTGATACCAAAACTGGTCCTGGCAGTCCCTCCTAGCATTGTATCAAGCAGCATCCAAATGGATCTGCATCATTCATGTCACTCATCAACATCCCAGAAAGGACAAATTTTTATGGAGTTTTGATAACCATTGATATTTTACAGTCTCTTTTTTGCCTAATGAGGATGGATATTGAAAAGTTTCTTTTCCAAAAAATGATGATATATACATTTATACGCATATATAACTGATTTTCATATCCTTTTATACATATTTTCCTTTTTTTAAAAAAGACTTTATCTTTTACTCTGAGTATAAAATGTATTGTGTTCTTCCAATGATTCCAAGAATATTTTCACCCTAATGAGAGTTAGACGTAGCAAACTTGCTTCTTTAGGATAAGTGTAACTGGTTTGTCGTTACCCCTTGTTAAAAAGCTGTATGTTGCTAATGATTTAGGGGGAAAGTATCAAAGGATTGTCAACAGATGCTAGATGTTTCCACTCACTCGGGGAAATACATAATTATAAGATGGATTGAAAGAAAGAAACAAACTTCAATCCTGTTCATAGAGCCAAAGGAATGGAAGATATGTACTAGAAGTCAACTTGTGTTCCTCTCTATTATTTATAAGGTGGAAGCTACCTTAACCTTCAATGTACATTTGCCATTTGTATAAAGTGTACCATAGAATATATAAAGAGGAGTCTAAACTAAGAGTTTTCTATTAATTTATCACTGTTCGCTTGAGAGAGGTTTAGTGAAGCAGTTTATAATGCTTAAGAGTGAAAAACCAACAAAACAACAACCAATACTAATAATTCGTCATTATTGTTGGCCATCTTCTAGTCAATGATGATCATTCTTACTATGGACCCAATATATTTTTAGTAACGCACGCATACAACCATGCCCTACCCAGGATTTGAACACAGGACCTCAGCGTTGCAAGACTAGTGCACTGCACTGCACCACTGAGGCTGGTAATATAAACTGAAAAAGTACAAACATCAGTAATTTTTGTTTACGATTGAGATGTGAAGAATAAATTATGACTAAATAATATTAAAAGAAGAAACTTTCACCATTCATCCCTGATGTTAATTCTAATTAAATTTTTAAACATACACGGCTAAAAAATCAACAACATCGTAGAAGTCTGAAAGTTTATCAGTAGCAAAAAATTACTCGATATACATTTACCCTCCGTCTCAATAAATATTCAGGCATATTTGTAAAATTCCTGTAATGCTTTCAAAGAGCTCTGCAGAATTCGTAGTCAAATAGAAATGAGTATACCAGGTGTAGAAGTATAAAACTGGAATTTCCCTACAGATGGTGCTCGCTATCAGTTTAAAGACCATAAGACCGCTTCTGCAGCGCCATCTTCCCCCTCTAACTGCTGACAAAGTTGTCAACATGCAATAACCTAAGTTTCATACACAGGTATATTTTTCTATAACATGTCGAGTTTTGTGCCTACGAACTATGATTTGCATTGGTTTACTGCTATCATTTGAAGAAAACTGCTGCAGAATCGCATAGAATGCTTGTCGGAGCATACGGTGAACATGCTCTTGGCAAAACTCAGTGCTTCGAGTGGTTTAAAAGTGGTGATTTTGACGTTAGAATTTGGGCCTTAAAAATTGTTCATATGGTGTGGCATTCATAACCTTCTGGAGAGGTGGAAAAAAGGAAAAATTCCATGGGAGATTATTTTGAATAAAATATTTTTTATACTTTTCAAATAACAGACGCGTAATTTTTACAAAAAAATCTGGTTTCGTACTTCTGCACCTGGTAATAACTTCTAGTCTATTAATACAACAAGGATTACCTTAAAAAGTACTATAAGCATTATTTTCACAGCTTAAAGTGTCTGTCACTCTTAAATATTAAACTCAAGATAGAATGATTCAATTTTAGAGTGATGTTAGAAAGAAAACTTCAACAGCTAGCTAAAGAAAACAACAAAGAATTTTAATGAATTGCACAAATGATTTCAGAATGCCTCTCATTTTATCATTTGAAGAGGATATTTAATTTCTTAGGAATCCAAAGTTAGATATCTATATTATTTGAGAGTTAAGACAGTGCTACATGGAGCAGGGAATAGTCAGGAAAAGGGTTACAAGGAAATAAATGATTGCCTTTAAATATTGATTCTCATCAAATTGCTTTTCTTTTGGTAAACAGTCATTTGATGAGACATGCTGAAAAATTACCAAAACCATTTTAAGGCAATTATTGTAATTCAAAAAATATAACAAAGCAATTCCATACTTTAATTTTTCAAATTTTTACATGTACATCACCTTTACAACCTGCTTTTTTTTCTTTAATCAACTTCCTGAAAAGAAAAGGAAATTTTTGTGAAAATCTAAACTGGAAGGCAATAAATCTTAAAAAATAAACTGTGGCTCAAGATAAAGAACATTAATACATCATTAAAATATGAATCTAAGATATGCAATAGAAAAGGAGAGTGAGGTAAGTAAAAAATTTAGTAAAAATAGCATAGGTACACAGCTAAAATACAAAATATCACCACCTTAATACAAGCAAAAAAACAGAATCTAAATAATAATCAATCCAAAAATGCAATACCCATAATTTAATCTGCATCAGTCATACATTATACGTGGATCATTTACAAAAAGAATTATAATAATTATAAAGGTGTCAAACCCAGGTCCTATTAGCAGATGTGAATAGACGATATAACTTGTTAGGAGTTGATCTTCTAATATGCAAAGTTTGAAGTCTATATGATGCCAGGAGGTACTTTACATTGGTTTCTGTTATCTCCATAAGAAATGCATTGAGGAATGTAAAAAACGAATATTTGAGAATAGATTTCAAGACTTTAGAAAACACCAATTGTATTTCAGTATATTTGTTACTCCATTCTCTGTTGACATTAACACATTGACTGCAAACTTGCAAATGGAATGTGTTGATTTGCAATCAGATATGCAACTTCGAGAAAAATTTATTCAAGTGACTCTATTGGACTTTTATAAGTTCTACCTGTTCATGACGTCTCTGTTGGGGAGTACGTACATTTGCTATCAACTTTTTTCCCGTATGAAGCATACCAAAAGTAAAGTTTAAACAAATATTTCAGATGAGCATCTTGAAAATACTCTTCCCATCTCAACTACCTCCTTCAAAGCAGATACTGATGCACTGGTATTGAAAAAACAGGCTCAGTGTTCACATTAAAAATGTTATGTTCTTTTGTTTGAAAAATAAATGTTGTTTTACTATGATCATTTGTATTTGGGTTACATTGTGATTAAATATTATATTCTATATTCTTCTACACTGTAGAAAAAGTAAAAAGTTTTTTTTCTTTAGTTTCGTTAATATAAGGGTTGCCTAAATCAAGGGGTCCTTGTTGGCCTGCAGGCCTGAGAAAATTACTGTATTCGACAGCATATAAGACGCACCTTTCTTCCTAAATTATGTCTCGAAAAATTTCCCTGCGTCTTGTATGTGAAGGTTCAACCTCCAAAGGTTTACTTTCAATACTGAATGCTATTTTTAGCCCAGATGGCCTATACTACCTATTTCATAATTGCATTCAATGATTGTGTTAATATTTGGCTTTTACGAAACATAACAACTAAAAGAAACTATATTTTAAGTTATTGTGGTACTGCGCTTTCGTATGGACTTTTAAAACTTTTTTCCTTGTGAGTGCCAACTTAATGAGGGTGCGTCTTATATGCCGGTGCGTCCTATATGCCGTCAAATACGGTAGTAATGCGGCCCTCCAGCACCAAAAGGTTGGACACCCCTGCACTAGGGGGAAAATGACTGTGTTAACAATTGTTCTTATTATTGTTGTCAGCAGAAGCATCTATAGGTTCAGAAGGAATGTTTAATGTCTTCAATCGTCTTGAAGTCTCAGGTCTGCTAACAGAAGCTAAAGAGTAATTAAATGGATATCAATACATAATAAACTTCACAGAATCAGGCATGGTGCTGTGGTATCCATAATGGAAAGAATCTAAGAAAACATTGTACAGCTCACCACAAAAAAATCGAATGGCATACCCGTAGCTGCATAAGATTGAGGGGCTTTGAAATACAGGGCTTGGCAACACCATAAGATAAGGTTGGCTCTTATCTTGAAGTCCCAGGGAATGCTATAACAGTTATTTCTGGAACTTTTTCATTAAAAAGTAAGGTATTATACTTTGAAAAGGGCAGTGGCTGTAAGTTGGAAACAGATTCCTCTCTATTAGATACGAAGAGACCCAACATTTCACAACTTCATAAAATTACCGGCTCCCTTGAATATTGACTACTACAACACATATATATCATAACATTTATTGTTAAATTGAAGTATAAATTACGTTGAATTAGTCAGATTTTAAAAAAGTTAGGAAGGTTCATTTTGTAGGAAACCCTCATTCTTAAAACATGGTTCGTCTCTTTAATTAAAATACTTGTAGTTAAAAGACTACGTCATATTTTAAAACGCATGAGGGTTGTGGATTTGCTCAAACCACATTCCATAAATAAACTAATTTAGTAAAATATTTACGCTACGATTATCTGAAGAAAATCACAATCACGCAAGGCATATTGATAACTCAAAGTTCAATATTTCTCGCTTTTATGTGTAGTAGTATTTTATAAGTGATTCGACAGTGGAGGTCATTTTGCTCATAATGTCCTGCTGGGAATTGAACCCGGGACCGCTTTCATCCGAGTCAAACGCGCTGCCCAATCGGCTATCCCAAGCCTCTCTCAATCTTAGCATTAAAAGCCTTAGAGTGCTCCATTCTGACTGGGCCTGTCAATATAATTACAATTATTTCAGAAACCACTTACTCATTTTGGCAAATACCATACTGCCCGGGCTGCATAAGACTTAAATGGTAAATACGATTATTTTAGGTTAGATCTTTGACAGATTACGACACCTCAGGTAGTTTTAGTGCTCAATTCTTGCAGTAAGTGACAAAAATGTGAGGGAAAAATGAAAATTCGGAGAAACTTTGCTGGAAGTTGCGAAACGTTACAGCGAGTTAGTTTCAATGTTCAAAGCTCGAGTTCACAATTCAAATAACACTGAATTTAAAAAAGTTATAAAAAGTCATGTTTTAGGAAACCATCATTTTTAAAAATCATTGTTTGTCACATTCAAACATAAATAAACTAATGTAGTAAAATATTTACGCTACGATTATCTTAAGAAAATCACGCATATTTAAAATATTCAGCAATGGGTTGCCCTAACACTTTCAAATAAGCTGCATTGATTTAAACACATCTGGCCTATGAAATAAAACCATAATAACCTAGCTAGATGTATTTCTTAAACATTTCTTAACAGCTTAAAATTATTGATCAAATATGAACAAAATTCAACTTTTGACAGGATATTTTTCAAAGAAGGAACAATTTCTCAGCCTTAATATTTTTTGGATTGTTACACTATATAGTGTAGTTATTTTTCATAAAGTATCAATGTTGGCAGGATTACCATTTAAAAAAAACTTTAAAAAAATGCATTTCTGAATTTTTTTCAAATTTTCACTTGCAATATCTTGGTTGGGGGAACAGATAAAAATATGACAATTGCACACATTAAAGGTCTTTATCATATGAAACTTCAGTATAATTTCAACTTTGAGATTCCATTGCAACATAGTAAAAAAAGATTGTCAATTTGAGCATACAATGCGATATTTTCGCCTTAGCTAATAGGTGGCTTTGCAGGTCTGTGGTGTCTCCACCTGCCCACTCAGTTAACTATGAGCTCTTGAAGTGGAAAGTAGTAGTACATGGCCAAAATGGAGATTCAATGTTTTATAGGTGTTCTTATTAATGAAGCATTTTATAAAAGTGTGTATGGAGTGTTTCCTAAAGACATTAAATTAATTGAAGATTACAGAGAAGAAGAAAAAGTGTTGTTTTCTTTGAGACTTGGCTCAGACGTTAAATCATCTTGTAATTACCATGAATTGAAACACTTGAAAAAATTTCATCATCTCTTTGGCCAGTCTTGCTCAGACCCTTTGAAGAAACAAAAAGTCTATAAAAAAAGGTCTAAGAGAAATTACATTTGATCATTATTCTAAAAATCAAAACCCTTCAGTCAATCGTACACCAGGAAAATCATTGTGCCCGACATGTTATTCTAGAATATTAGTGCTTAACAACAGTGATAACAAGGATGGTTATAGTTTAGATAAAGAATTTTGTGACATGTCAGAATCTATAACAAAAATAGATTCAGCTTGTAAAATCCTAGGTTTATCACCTGCTTGCAATATTAGAAAACTAAGCAAAGAAAAAAGATCAGCAGCCTTGAAAGCAAAAATTGAGAAATTCAACAGCAGTGAGAAAGAATTAAGAGGTTTCATTTCAAAGGCAAATTCAAACTTCTGAGCCCGGCAAAAACCCTCAAAATTCTGAGTATGATAATTTAATATAAAAGCTAAAAACTAAATTTTCTGTTTCAAGTAAAGAGAATAAGATTAAAATTATAAGCCTACTGACAAAATCTTGGAGCAGAGCAAAAATTTGTGATCAATTTGAAGTTTCAGAACATTTTGTTAAATTAACAAAGCATTTAGTGAAAGAACAGGGTATTTTACCTGAACTACAAAAGAAAAATGCAACCAATTTGATAGAAGAAAACATTATTGAAAAAGTTATGTTTTATGAAGATGATAATAACAGCCGTTTGATGCCTGGTAAAAAAGATTGAATTTCATTAAAAGAAAATGGTACTAAGGTTCAAAGACAAAAAAGGTTAATACTGTGTAATTTAAATGAACTATTTACAGAATTCAAAAAAGAAAATCCTGAAATTAAAATTGGAAGGTCAAAATTCTGTGAATTAAGACCCAAGTGGTGTATTGTTGTAGGGGCATCTGGCACCCACAATGTGTGTTTGTTTGCATCACCAACATGTCAAATTGATGATAGATGGGGCCAATCTTAGAGTCAATTACAAAGACCTTTTGGATATTAAGGTATTGACAATTACAAACCACAAGCGTGATTGACTTGAAATTTTTACGGCGTATTGGCCATAACGTGTAACCACCAAAAAAAATGCGATTTTGAACCTCAGTGTCATAGGTTCGATTCCAGAGGGCCCCAAAGTCCCGATTTTTCCCGTTTAAATGCATTGCTTTGATTTTCGGGAATTAAAAAAAAATACTTTCCGGATAGGTAGATAATCAAAACTCAAGGAGCCTATATATATGGTCATGATCTATCGGAAACATAAATGAGTTTTACGGAAAATATCCTGGGTTTGATGCTAGGTCGAGGCAAAAATCGGCCGTTTAAAATACATTGTGGCGATTTTTAAGATTTTTTTGGACCCCTTCCCGATGGCATGGAAACTTGAAATTCGGCATGGAGTTGGAGATCATAAATATATTTCATAATCGTATTTTACATATTCGCTGATGGTCCTTGGTTCGATCCCAGAGGGCCATTTAAATTCCTCAATGCATTTCTTACGGAGCTAACGGAAACAAATTTTAGGTACTTCCCGGCACGATATCGACTTCAAACTTTGTACAAAGAAAGATCAAGTCCATGCAAATCAAACTGTGTATTCACAGCTATCAATGAGTCCTGGGTTCGACACCAGGCATCTCTACAATCAGTAACTGATCCGTATTTCAATAATTATTTTGAACCCTTTCCCAACAATATAGAAACTTGAAATTCGGCATGTAGATAGAGATCATAGATAAATTTCAAAATCATGTTTTAGATTTCCAAGATCGTCCTTGGTTCGAAACCAGAGAGCCATTTACATTTGTGAAAATTAAAACTTCTTTTGAGGCAGTTGTAGCCAATATTTCTGCTTGAATTTCCACACGTAGTTAGAGATGGATATTTTATGTTGTGCTGCATAGTAAGTTTACCAGGAAGATCCGGGTTCGATGCCAGACGATTAAATTGCAGCGAATTTTATGAATGTTTTCAATGCTTTTTTTTTCTTTTGAGGACCATTCTGATATGATGCCAACATGAAATTAGTGTTGTCGATCTGCTTGCAGTATGCAAGCTACATTTTACTCGTATATAATAGAAGATGTAGATGCCGACATGAAATTAGTGTTGCCGATCTGCTTGCAGTATGCAAGCTACATTTTACTCGTATATTTTATAGGTATATCCGGAGAAGCATCTATATATAATAGATATTCCATGCTTTGTAAAATTATATTATTATTATAAAAATAGTGTAGAAAAATTCACTTAATTAGTTTTGACGCTTACAATCATCATCTTCAACATTTACATAAATACGAGATCCTCCATATGGGGTGACTGGAAAAAAGAAGAAAGAATAAGAGGCAACAAAAGGGTTACCTGCCAGTAAAAGGGTAGAATTCGTGAAAAACAATTAAACGGGAAAACACGAAATAGGTGGGGGAGAAGGACAAGATTAACCTTTCATTTCCAAAGGGGAATGGAAAGGAAAAACTTTCTTGTTGGAAGAAGAGAATTAGAATTTAAATTTTCTTGATTCATTTTGATGTTATCTAAAATAATGTGTCCGCTAGCCTTCTCTGATATATGTATAATTTTTAGCTCGCAATTAGAAGAATGACTCGAAGAAATAAATCTCTCATAAAGTGGGACTGCAGAGCATCAGATTAGAAATATTGTATGTTCTTTAACCTATAACTTACTAGATCTCACCGTTTACCTGATGCGGACTGAACGAAACTCATCATAAGTCAATCGATAAAACCACTGTCCTAAAAATTGGATCCATGGATTCCTTATTGTTTCAAAGTAATGGTTTCCAATAAATACTGTAGTAAAAGGCCAGCGGTAGACATCCTTTGGGTAAAATTCTCGAACCTTTATTTCTCATAAGTTACTCCTCGTAATTTTAGCTATTTACTGATCCACCGATCAACTCCGGAGAGTATTAGAATTTATTTCAAAGATCTCAGTATTTTAAGAAGAGCATCTTTTATTTTATCAGTTATGAAAAATGATAAGACCGCTATCCGTAGATCTGTCACTTTTGCATGACAATCGGTTAATCGACGTCTAACGAAACTTAAGACTTAGCTAGAGGTATGACTTATTAGTACTCAACGCAGGATGGGCAAGTTATTGCGTGTGTGTTAGAGTAATGAGGATTATAATTGTGTTTAAAATACGTATGTAAAGAAATTTCTTATTTTGTATTATATAAACCAGATGAGATTGACTAGCAAATTTTATCAGTGAATCAAGATGGGTTTGTTTTGGCTATCATCAACACTGAGAGAAAACATTTATTCACTTGCTTATGGCGGTTTTTTAATACTAATTTTAAAGGTTCTTACAATCTACGAAACTAATAACTGTGTCTATCATTTAATGGAATAAAAGAATTGAAAACACTATACACCCAATGATAGTAATGAAAAAGAAATAACGGAACGATCGTTTACGCAAATAGCTATTTCTTAAATTTTCTCGTTTTGTTGTTGATTGATTTGTAAGGATATCTCGAAGGAAAAGTATCATTGGTTAGAAGAAATAGTGAAAAAAGCCTGAAAAGTTGAATGTAAATATTGAGAACGTAATATTGGAATTAGAATTTTCTGAAGCTTATATTTCTACAGGAGTGATCTTTCTATGGTTAATATATGTTTAATTCTACTCCTGAAAGCAGAGAAGGTCCGAGACATGGGCAGTCTGGGAGACCCTCCAGAGAATTTGTGGGTTTTTCTCAGATCCCTTACAGATTCTCAATGATAAAATTATACGGGTAGCATAAGTAATTTTAACAATTACACCCGGTCACAATATTTAGTTAAATTTTATTTTATCCATTAAGGGGAACTAGTTCTAAACATCTGCCTGCCCAGAATGTCAATAATCTTCAGATTACACCTTTCCAATGATTGGAATCAATTTCCTTCGCAATGGATGCAGCTTTCTTTGGTCCTAGATCTCTAAGTAATTTCCTTATAGTCAAATTGATTGAAGAAGCAGTTACTTGGTGAAACTGCATTATATAAGAAATTGTGAATCTTTTTCCTTAGTTATTATAGCTATGGCTTTATTTTTATGGAAATTGCATTTAGTAAAACTGCTAAATCAAGCATAATTAATCTGAGTTGCCCTGACATTTGGGAAAGCTAAGCTCGACATTTATGTGGGATTAACTGGTGGAAGCTCTAATTGTATGCATGAATGTATGAACATTGTATACATGATTATATCCTACCATATGTATTTGATACCAATAATTTGCAAAGCAAAATAAATTTACAGTAATAATAAATAGTTTCAACTATGATAGGTCTAATGTTAATGGTTTATGAATTTTGGATGCAGATGAAAGTTTTAGAAGTAAGTTCATATTACACCAAATGCAGTAGGTAAGGAAAATGAAACTTGCAAACTGCCACAAAAATCGGAACTTTTTCGAATAGTTGATATGATTTACCTTCCCTCTGGCTGAACCATTGAAAAAACATTTTTCCAGTCACCTTCTAACCTGCATTATTTTGTCTTATAATTGAACCATTTTCTCAATCCTATAAATAGCCTACAGCCCAGGATCTTTGCACATCACTTCTGAGCCTGCTTACTACAATATCTTCATATTTTTTAGATATACGCCTTAGAGTTGAAGAGAATCAACATTCTTTTCTTAGTAAGCATAAAATTTTCCGTATCCCTGTACTGTTTTCCGTATTCTGTATTGTTTATTTTCCTATCACCGTCTCCATGAAGTACCCCATTCATATTCCTTCCTCGACGAACTTTTCCTTATTTGTATCACCCTCCATACCTAAATATGGCATTTTCAAGCAATTCTCGCTCTCATTCAAAAACCCTTAAAAGATGCCTCGAATATTAGACGGACTGAAGACAGAAGTAACCTGTGACTGCTCCATTGAAGACCCTTTCTCTTTCCTCTCTCACCCCCACGGAGAAGCTCCCTTTGTTTCCTTGAGAAGGAAGGTATGAATGGTACCGATTACCCTTTATGTAGACAAAAACATTGAAAGCATACGTAGCACTAAAAAGAGAACTTGCCATAGAAACCCTTAGTAATACATTTAAATGTATTCTTCATGCATGAGCGTTTACATGCAAATGTTGAGAGTGGAGTTGTAACAGCCTAAAATTGTTGGCTCATACCATTTTACAATGTTGAAACTCTTAATTGTTTTAGCATTTTTAAATTTTTAACAGAGAAGGTTTAAATAAAAGGAATTCAATATTTGCAAGTATATTACTCAATTCTTTTTGCGCTTGTCTCAACTCTGCATGACTAGTCCTTCTGATTTCATTATCGAAAAGAAATTTTCATGTGTAAAATATAAAGTGGTACATTAAGAGATTACAGGTTTGATAGCAGTGAGTTCGAAATGATCCGCGCCCTTCACTGAGTATCCTTCATGAATATAAATCTGTAAAGACAATAATTATTAGAGATATTCTTTAGCTGTGATTTACATGACAAAATATATGGCAACATGATCCCTATTCTCAACGATCGGGATTTTCACAGCCAGATGGCAAAAATATTATCACGAGAATATACAAAGGACAGATGGCCTACATTGTTATCATCTTACATTTATTTATTTTTTTTTCATATACCCCACAAACATCCACTTCCTGGGTTTTCATCAAATTTGAGTAATAAATTTTCTCAAAGGCGATTGGTTTCACTAACAGGTAAACTAGTTAAAAAACTGGAAACATCAAATGAAACAAATTTGGCATATTTAGGAAGTTGGAGGTTTTTTAATATTTCACACAAGTCCACAGTGTTCTTTATCGAATAGTTTGGGTGTAGCACTAACAAAGTTCGTAGAACATTGTTCTTTTTATGGGCAAAATTTTGGCAAGGAGAGGAGACACCAGAAACCATGGAACATGGTTTCTAGGGCTCTTCTTAGAGCAACTTGAAATTCGCAAACATACCTATTCTTCTAAATATTCCTTAGTGAATGAGCATCTATTCCCTTCTCACTCCCCTCTGATAAATTCTGTCCTTTCTTACAATAACGACGTCCCTTCCTATATACCTTCTTAGTCTCTAACTCCCCCCCCCCACATTTTCACCTTCTCCATTCCCCTCCCCCTATTAGCTAGCTAGTATAAAAAGGTTGAATTTAGAGTTTCTTCATCAGAAGATGACGATCAATCGTAGTAACTGGTCGTGTTACTGTTTTGGTAAAAAATAAAATTTGTGGAAAAAGAACAATTCTTTCTTAGATTCTTTCCATCGATTCATAATGTTACTTCAAGTGCTTCAGTGTAGAAACCATATAACACGAAGTTTGTTTTCTATACATAGATAAGGACCATTGACCACTATTGTTTCCGATCAAAATGAATTCCTAAAAATTTGTATTAATTGAATAGCGTAATATAATCACCAGTATCAGATCTTACATCATCCCTTTCCCCAAGTGAAGTACAAAAAGAAGTGTGTGTTTTAACGATATTCGGAGTTTAGCTGTAAGACTAACACCAATTAATCACCTGGAGGATCGTTACTCTGTCATTGATATGAAATTTGACACGAGTTGGCCATGTACATATACATGTTCTAAATATTAACACCATTCGTATAAAGTATAGCCTTGTTTATTTCATTTGACCAAGAGATTTTATTTCGATTACATAAAAGATGGGACTTACTTGCCGACTTTTCTTGAGGTAGGTTTTCCGTACGAATCCAAAATCCCTTTCTTAATAGCCTTCTTTCCTTTTAACTCTCTATTTTTTCTCTTCGCCAACTTTTTCTTAAGAGTCACTACAGCGTGATTTTGAGTCTGATCCGTCTCTTTTGCTTCCTTTCTTTGCTGAAGTAGTTCTTTGTAGTTAACACACTTACGTTTCGGAGGAACAGCTCCCAGACTAACGGCAAGTTCTAATTCGGCTTGCTCACGGTCCTGCCTTCTCAAATTAGAATTACTAAATTTCATCACTTCGTATCTAACACGTTTCATATCCAACTCTGGTCTTCCGTCTTTCGTTGTAACAGGTTCAATCCTAGTCTTGGGTAGCTTCGGCGTAACTGGTAATCTCGCACCATCACTTCCGTGCACAACAACTTGGAAAGGAGGACGTTTATTTAGGCATACTTGTGTACACTTGGTCGGTATTAAAAAGGGCTCACCTTCTCCCGACATCGCTAAAAAGAAATGAAAAAAATGAATTTAGATAGATATTTACATTTTCAAAAATACCACACCACCTAATATCCCTTATGTGGAGAAAGAGGTAAATTCCTAGTTTCACACAGTCAGGGAGAAATTCTATATCTCCCTTATTACTGGAGATAATCCCACTTGAGGAAAAAAAAGGCTGACTGTGTGAAACTAGAAATTTACCGAGAAGGTAAATTTCTAAATTTACCGAGAAAGAAAATCACACTTAAACCTAATGAACAGATGCATGACATAGAAGAGAAATGGAAAATATTTTACAGATTGTAATGAGCAGTACAACATTTCGTAATAGGGAAAGTACTTCAAAATTCTTTAAGAATCAACGCGTACCTGTTCTTTAACGTGATCAAAGAATCATACAGTCCCTATAACTTCATAAAATCAGCCTAATAGTGAACTATGTGAAATTGAAAATTTAGCTATCCGTTGATCGGGATGATACTGAACATTCGAAAGTTGGCCATTCGCATTACGCTTTGCTTTTCCGTGAAATTGGCGAAACTTTAGGACAAAGGAAGGTTACCATGCGTAGTAAAGAAAGGCTCGGAAGAATTGGTATAAAAATGATAACATGATAATAATAAATCCAAATTCTAGGTTAAATCTTCAAATTTAATTACTAAACAATATTCATTTTCTTATATGGTGTCAAAATTCGTTAACCTCTTGCGCTGTTAGGAATTTTTAGCGCTACCTGGAATTCTCGCTTCCCTCTATTTATCTCAATCATCATCTCGTTAATGATGATTTTCATCATTTTCTACTCGGATGACGCCTTTATAAGTAAATTAATTTTTTATATCTGAAAAATATTGATATGCCACGGGAGAATGCATTTCATCTTCAAAAACTTCTCCGTCGATTAATTCGATGGAAAATGGCGGCGTTTAGCCCAGTTACGGATTACTCGGATTGGGTTAACCCGAGGAGTTTACTTTGATGAAAGCAATCTAATGTTATCAGTTGGAAAAAAGTTATCAGAAGATGAAGTTTTAAGATCTTCTTCATAACAAATAACCCAATTTAGTGCCACGCATCAATGAATTTGATCGGTTCTATGAAAACGTTGTCGGAGTGTTGATTGAACAATGTCCAGAGAACTCTGGAGAGACTGTGCTGCCTGGCTTACCAGGTGTGATGTGCTGAGGCCTGACCACAAAGCTAATTGGCCTGAAGCAGGGGTGCTAGATTTAGCTTATACTCTAAGGGATGGAGTATTACTTTGTAATCTTCTGAATGTACTAGACCCAGGATGCATCGACTTGAAAGAAGTCAACCAAAAACCTCAAATGGCTCAGGTAAGTAGTTATTCTCTTGTTAATGATGGATTCAAAAATATGATATTAATTTTCTAATATTTTCTTCGTAACAGTTTCTTTGTCTGAGGAACATCAAAACTTTCTTGCACACCTGTCAAACTGTTTTTGGATTGAAAGAAAGTGATATTTTTGAACCTTCAATGCTCTTTGACCTTTCTGATTTCTTGAAAGTGTTGCATACTATATCAAAATTATCAAACTGCCCCAAAGTACAACGAAAAAATGTACCGTGAGTATATTTCAAAAATAATCTGAACGAAGTCTTTCCTTCTTTGTTCTTTTTACTTTTTATTTTTCTTCTTTGTTTTATAATACAGCGCTTCTATCTTTCAGTGGCTTTGCAATTCATCATCATAGGAGCCTTTCCCAAGAAGATATATACCGTAATTTAAACTCAAGGTAAATAAGTATGCACATAAATAACATAAGGAGTAATTTGGCCAATGTTGATGCTTCTATTTTACTGTGTAAATCCATCTAATGTTAGAGTTTTCGTAACATGTAGATGGATAACGATCCTTATGTGTACAGAGGACTTTTTGATCAATAATCTAGGTAAACTCATGTAATGACATCATTGATATGTTCAATCGTAAGTTTGTGGAAAAATCAAGACAAACTTTAATAAAAACATCCCTCTAACTTTCACTAGAGATTTAAATTCGTCCGAACGCTTAAGCTTGTTGAATTTAAACTAATGGAAACTACAAAGTGATAACCTTTTGAGATGGCCCAAATAATTCTATAATTAAGTAAAAATATAACTGATTGTTTCAAGCGACCACAAAGCAAATCTGTAAATTTGTAACTCTAATGAGTAGAATGTATTTTGAGCTATTTTCTCTATCAATTATCGTTATCCATTTGGAAAGTCATGAGAGTGTACCTATTCAGGGACTTTGCTTATAACGTGCGTCTAGAGATATAATTGTTTAGTGGTGATTTAAGGTCAGGACTCGTAAGAATTGAATTTAATAATTCTTTCAGATTGATCTTCTGATCAATCGAGTCTAGGTTTTTTGCTTTTACATTTTGCCTTAGAAACTTCACTCTATTTTGTTATTAATATTATATAAGGGATTGTTTATCTTGTGTCTTTGCCTTGAATTGCTAATTTTAATTTCATATTAACTCATGAAGTGTTCTATACTCTTGTTTGTTTTTGTCATCTAAAGGTTATATGTATTTCTTTTTGTTTTGTGAAATGAAATGTCTTAAAATATTCAAAACTTGAAGATCTGGAGGCATCAATGTGGTGTCATCAACAAATAGGGGTCCAATTTGACCAGTAATGATCTTACAATGCACCTAGTAAATGTAATTGTCGTATAGCATGCACTGAGAAGGAGATCTGCATTAAAGAAGGCTGAATGGACACAATGCAATTTGAAGAGCAGCTTGAAATTACTACACATCAGTACTCAATCATTACAATTCAGTAAAAGTGTAAGTTAGTTGGCAGAGATTAAAGATAGACTTTTTAATTTTATTTTACTACAAAGAATGATTTCATGATGGTAGCATATTTGTGCCTCTCATAAGCCCATTCATACGTAATTGGTAGGTAGTCAAATGTTTGCTTCTCTATACCTCGTTTCCATAATTGAAAAGAAATATTAGTTATTTTGTCATTAAAATTATTTATTGTACATAATCTGGAAAAAATGAAAAGTTTTGCTTAGGGGGGCTAGTGCACATTTGAAAGTAGATCTGATTATGACAAGAATCACAAAAATTTTAATAAAGATATAAATGTTTAATATGAATCACTTGATTGTTCCCTTCTAACTGAACTGAGGTGACATCAATAAATATTAATAAATAGATTTCCTTGGAATCGAATTAAAAGTTTTGGAATTGTGTGTTTGTAGATATTCTTGTTTGTATATTCCCTAGCATTCTCAAAAATTGAAAATCAAGCTTCGAGGAATTCTTAGTTTGCTCATAATTTTATGAAGGAATATTTTTGTGTCTGTTCAGTCAGCCTCTGTGTTTTCATTTAGGAAATATTGGAATTCTGAAATTACTGAATGTACTTGGTGATACAAGTATCTCTGTCATAAGCCAACTTACCTCTCCATGTACTTGGAATTCTATTACTACTGCTCTTCTATGGTCAAGTTAAATAAAACAAAATATAGATTTTTAGTGACAAATTTTTGATGGTTCATCAATATATATTTTTTTCTGCAATTTGTCTGTGGTTACATATTAATGATAAGTATAGTTAACTGAGCAATCTGACCCGAATTGAAATCGAATTTTACTGCAGAGTAAATGCCACAGCTTCACTAATGGCATTTAAATATCTAATCCTTTAAGTAATTTTAGAAGTCTTTTTCCTTGAACTGAAATAATTTTAGGTAAACATTTTTATAATCATATTTTTTACCATCATGAGTGAAGAGGTTTTTGCCTCTCTCAGCACCATGAGTTAGGCAGTCCATCTTAGCATGAGTGTAAGCAGCAATATAACAAAAAAATTTACAATCTTCCTCAATTGGATAATTTTATTCTCCTCAACTTTAAACCTTTTTAAGTGTTTGAGAAAAAGTTATGTAGCCATCATTTAATTGTGTTTAGATAAGTAACAAACTCTAACATTTTACTTACACATACTAATGGGAAGAAATATAGATAAGAAGAAATCGTAATGGCACTATTGATTTTACAATGTAATTTTTTAATTGGTCTTATTCAACTAATCTTGATTCAATCTGTAAGTTGAAAATAATTCTTGGATTAATTTTTCTAAAACTACTTTTTCTGAGGTACATAATTTTTCATTTCTGAGTGTTACATCAAATAGCAAAAATTTATATCTAATATTTCAACAAAATAAATAATATTATGGGAAATATTTCGAAACTAAACATCTCATCCTCTAAATTCATTTTTTTTTTCCTTTTACTAAAATTTGAGATGAAACTTTTTTGCTTAGTCAAGAGTCTCACCGTCTGTGAACAATTTTAGCAATAACAAGCCTGTAATAGTATCTTGTTATTATAAAATTCTTATATTTCCTCAATGTTAATTGATGATGGAATCCATTTTGATCACAAATCTCATTTTTCTTTTTGACCTTGTCCTCAAGTTCTCATCAAAGTTTTGTTTTCCATCTTTAGTGTTCAAATTTTTATTTAGTTATTTTGCGGTCCTATGTCAATAAAATTAATTCATTTTAAATTATTTAAATTCATTTTGTCTTGGGTTTAAAAATACTACAGCTGGAGATATTTTTTCATGATTGTTCATCAGCATGATAGCGCAGAATCTACATTTTCAGTTGATTTTTCTTGATTATAAAGAATTTCTTAATGAGGGAAAGAATCGGAAACAAAAAATGTCTGACTTAGAACATCAAGTTTTGTATGCGCGGTTATCTCGGGAAGCTCTTCATCTCATAACTATTGTCATAACACATTGTCATCCTTGTTAAAGACAGAACTCATTTTCATTTAAAGTCTCTTAATTGTTAGTAAAAGTAAGATTTTTCATTTTTTTGCTTGACTAAACCTTCCTTATAATAACAAAAATTTTAACCTACTAAGAAATTGATTTTCTTCAATACAAAGTTTTATCACTCAATGGTTAATAAATTTCTATTTGCAATCATTTTAGGTATTTTTATGGATTAA
This sequence comes from Sympetrum striolatum, assembly GCA_947579665.1. Classification (NCBI taxonomy): domain Eukaryota; kingdom Metazoa; phylum Arthropoda; class Insecta; order Odonata; family Libellulidae; genus Sympetrum; species Sympetrum striolatum. The sequence continues at coordinate 9,342,486 of OX388342.1, forward strand.
GTATTGCATGCATAGAGATAAGGTCTGCATTGCAGTTTTTTTCCTATATTTATGCCTTATTGTACATGAAGTTTGCTTCTAAGTGTTTCTCTGCTCTTGGATTATACATTTTTAAGTATAATTTTAATTACAGATGTAATTATTTTCTCTGTGCCACCTCAGCAAATCTCCTGCTATTTGTCATTAATTAAATCCTCTGTATTTATGGAATTTATCTTTATCCAGTTGTCAATCAATTAATTATTTTTCGGCTCCCGGACAGTCATGTGGACAGCGCGTTTGCCTTTGGTGAAAGCGGTTCTGGGCTTGATTCCCGGTGGGAGCCAATGTGCGAAATGACCTAAGCTGTCGAAGCACTTTTAACAATACTACTAATTATTTTTCCTGTTGACCTTTACGCTACTTTTTCTCACTAGGTATAAAAATAATTCTTTAGTGTTTGTTTCATCAAATGTTAAAATGGTCCCATCTCTTGAGTTGAAATTTCAATTGAAGAGATTCTCCATGAAAACAAAGTTCGATATCTGAAAAACTAATTTACATCTTTGATTTTTATATCTGTACTCCGTCTTCAGTTTTTCAATATACATTTCCCAAATTCTAGTTTTTGCTTCTCAAATTTTGAGGCAAAGCTTTCGTCATGTGTTCACAAAATGTTTATGAAACAATCTTTGCTTTGCACATATTTTTGTATTGACTAAAACCTTAAAGTAAATGGTTTTCACTGGTGGATTCAGCGATGTTGGTGCTGGTTTGAGTGGAGATAATGCAGCTTCCTGTCCACCTCCGCGCCCTCCAAAGGGGGCATTGGGGTGGGGTGGTGGCCTTCGCTTTGCAGTTGATGAGAGGGAAGATGCCATCTATGAAGACCTCTGCTACCTCAACTTCTCTTTTAAGGTTATCACTCCAAATATCCTTGATGTACCCAGTTCTTCACTTGGACAGCACAAGGAAATCTTATATTATAATTTTTCCTGTCAATTAAGAAACAAATACTTTGAACTTTAATTGTAATATCTGAAAAGGTTAGGAAATACTGCGACCTAGTTGGGATTCGTAGGTGTAACATTACTGTAGGTGCGAAAGTGAAAGATGGAGGAGAAATGCAGACTGAACTCTAACTTACCACAATTTCTTACTCATATTAATTTGTTCTATTTAAACTTGCGCCATATTTTATTACCTTGACATTTTATATTACAAATATTTTAGGTATACTAAGTAGGGATGTATTCCATGGTAAATCTTTTGTGGCTACTAATTATTATTTCTTTAAGGTCTCTAGCCATTTTTGATAGGTTTTGAATATCTATTTATGTTAAATTTTGCATGTCTTTGCCTATCTTTTTCCTGTTCCTTTTTTATCTCCTCAATTTCTTGCTTAACTAACTCATTACAGTAATATATTAGAAACTTTTTATTATTGTAGTTTTTAGTACTTTCTTAATTTATGCTAATCATAAATGTTTCTTATTCTTTTTAATTATTGACAAGAATTTGTGCTTTGGTTTAGGTAAATGTTTTTCAGTTGTACATGAGTAAATGATTTTTATTTAAGCTCTTTTTTTTACTTTCATCATAAATTTTCAGTGCCTAATTTTTTTAAATGAGTTGATATTTTTAGAGTATAATTATTTTTCTAAGTATTTTTATGCAATTAATTAATTATTTTACTTTGTCCCCAAGCTTACTGTAAATTTGATTAATTTATGCATTAGCGATGACGAGCCCCATCACGGGCACCATGAAGAAGTGGAATACGGCAGTTATTATTCACGCATCCACAATGAGGAAGTTTACCATGATTTATGTTGCATTGATGGAGGTGCAGTTGGTGCTGCAGGAAGGAATCTACAGGTGATCATCTCAGTTAAATTTCTTTTATTTTAAAATGTTAGTTCAACATTTTGATTATCTTATATTTTCTATTCAACTGAAATCCAAAACAAGCTGGGAGTTTAATTGATTACAAAGTTTTAACCACCAAATATCATCATAAGTTCAAAGTATTTGTGACATTTTAGAGTCTTAAATGTGTATGAAGCTGTAATGTGTGATATATTTGCCCAAGTTGAATTTTAATTGAAACTGAGAGAGCCAAAATATACTCTCATTTATCTGTTTTACTTATTCTTACGTATGAGTCATTCCATGTCAAACCAACACAGCTGCCAACCCGACCATCTCTGATTTTCATCAAATTTGGTGTGTTTATTGCACATGAGGAGAGAATGAAAAATGCCAAATTACAGAATTGTAGTACTAGTACGAAGAAAGTAATGGCCGCACAAAGTTCTGAAAATGTGTAGAAAATTGAACAAACCCTGCTGACAAATCCCAATGTAACTTCTGCTCTAATAGAGATAGAACTGTGAAACAGGTAATTTTGGAAAGTGTTAAAAACAAGCTTTGAAATGATATACAACTTAAACATATTCAAGCAATGTTTACTATTAAGGTCAGTAACCTTAACCTTTAGCCTTGGATATCTCAAAATACCTCGCCAAAAAAATATATTTGCTTCTTCATCTTACACTATGCAACATCGTAAAAAATTAAGTTGGGATGACATTGGGATTAGGAGATATAGATTAATAAATATAGTCATGTGATACAATAAATCAATTCAAATTGTATGCAGAATGCAATAAAATTATATAAACTAATGAAAAATATGTTGAATGTTAAGCCATACGATTTTTTTAGGAGAAATAGATTTATTTTAACAAAACATTTTAGTTAATAAATGGTTAATATCTCATAAACAGTTTATACAACATTAATGAGATTTGCCACCAGTGAAGATCAGACTATAATAAATTTACATTTTTCTCTAATCCTTTAAATTAATGTAATTTTTTCTAATCTTTATTATTCTTAATATTTTTTTTGAAATTAAATTCAAATATCAACTATATAGAATTTAAATTTTTCTTGTTTAAAACTGAACGCAAACATTCTGGAGATCCGTAGCATAGCTGAGGAACTGAACTCATGGGAGGAGTTGAGCAAGAATGTCTACGTACAAAGTAGTATATTGTAATAAGAATTGAATTAAAGGCACAAGTCAGCCAGCTCTTTAATCAAGTGGGTTAAAAAGGTGATGTGTCTGAGAGAAGAGCTTGCTTTCAAAGCTTGGATGTCACATGTACAGAGAGAATTGTAGAAGAAAATATTGAGTGTTGTGACTGTACTAATCTATGAAGATGGAGAGGAAAAGGAGGACCATGTATTGCTATAATCACTTCAGGGAGGACACAACAGATACTATAAAAGCCTATATAAAGTGCAAAATCAGATGGTTGATATGATCAGTGGCATAACAACAGACCACAAAACATGTGACAGGAAGAAATTAGCACAGATATGAGGGCCTTTGGGAGCACATCACAAACCAGCATAGCTCATCCAACGAGTCAGACGCATCTGTAGTCCCAAATATTGCTTTAGTTGCATTAAATGACAGTTTGATATCTCTTGGTGAATCCCCAGTGAAAAAGAAGAGACTGACAGAGAAAAGATATGCACAGAAAAGGTTTGAGAAAGTATCAGATGTTTTCCAAAGTAGATACATACTATCTGTGGGAGAAAATGCAGAAGGAGAAAAAAATGCGGAATCTGAAATTATAATGCAGTTATAAGAGAAATTCAGCACTAGCACCAGTGAGATGATGAAGAAGCAAATATATTTTTTTGGCGAGGTATTTTGAGATATCCAAGGCTAAAGGTTAAGGTTACTGACCTTAATAGTAAACATTGCTTGAATATGTTTAAGTTGTATATCATTTCAAAGCTTGTTTTTAACACTTTCCAAAATTACCTGTTTCACAGTTCTATCTCTATTAGAGCAGAAGTTACATTGGGATTTGTCAGCAGGGTTTGTTCAATTTTCTACACATTTTCAGAACTTTGTGCGGCCATTACTTTCTTCGTACTAGTACTACAATTCTGTAATTTGGCATTTTTCATTCTCTCATGTGCAATAAACACACCAAATTTGATGAAAATCAGAGATGTTTGGGTTGAAAATTGCACTTTTCTGTGTTGGTTTGACATGGTATACCCATATATTAATCATCAGTCTATTATATTAACTGAAATAAAGAATTATTGCTTTTTCACTTATAATTTCTGGTTTTGTCCCTTTGAAAATTTTTGCATATTGTTGGTGTACTAATTTTTTATTCAAGCATATCAAGATGTCCAGCAATTGTCTTGATTTAAACCAAATGAGATAAATTGTTTAAAGCATACGATAGAAATTCTTGTTGTCTCTCAAAGAATTATGAAGTTTAATCTCTTTAATTGTTTATAGCCTTGATCCACACTTGGGTTTATTCGTTAAACTGATGGTTAATTTAATTTCTAAATACTTAATTGGCCTTGATTATGAATGTCTAATGCTACTTCCAAAATTCTGTTTATCATTTTCAGCCTAACTTTCCGTAAAATTTATTAGTTTTCTTTCATTCAACCAACTTCTTAAAGATGTATATATTATTTTAGTGACAAGTTCTTTCATTTTGTAGCTAAGATTCATTATCTGTCTTAATGTCTTCTGTATTTTATCTTAAACCACAGAGGTTCCAAAAGACGTGCTCTTATATATTAGTAGAACTGTTGCCAAATCTGCATTTGATGCATAATTCTCCCCTTTGAAATACATTGCGGTAATTTTGAAGATTTTTACAAGAAGTAAAAATTCCATTGTGTTAAGCATTAACTGGAGAGCTTCATAATTTTCTTACTCTTGCCATTTAAATGATACATCTGGGATTTAATCCTGTTCTTTAACCCTTTTAGTGCCTCGGTTACATGGTATTTTGCGAAGAGTTCTATTCTATAAGGCCCCAAACTAACAATTTTTCCATAAAATGGAATTGCGCAGATTTCTGGAAATTTATCTTATTTACTTTAGGAGAATTTGCTTATTGAGAATCAGGATATTTTGGCAGATGCGTATCTGTAATGTGAAATGTAATGATTCCGGATATCCACCTATAGATGGATAAGCGTTTGTTCCCTTCGCCAGAGCATTCAGAAGTAACCCTAGATTAGAGACTGCAGAGAAAAACCCCTATGTTCTTCGGGCCGAAAAATGCAAGTATTGAATTTCCGTTGTGATTTTCGAGAATGGAGATGAGTAAGCATCAGAGAAACTGCCAATCATCAGTTTCGCCAGCGGACGAAAACATTACACCCTAACTCTGATTGATCTCTGAAGTCCCATTGATGTCATCGTTGATGATTTTTCCCCAATAAAATTTTCGTCAATATCTTCCTCAACAGTTCTTTCTTTTTACAAGTAGTAGTGAAAGAATCATCCTCCATTATGCATTTGTTAATTAATCTTTATCATGCCAGTCTTTGTGACAACTGCTTTTGCGTTGTTTTCATTTGTCTTCAGCCTTGCTTGATCCATAATGCAAACATGCAGCATTTTCTATTTCTCCTCTTATCCCTGATCTCTCTAAGGCATTTCTCTTATTCTCACTAATCTAATTTAGAATGAAACTGATCCTATTACGGCCAAACCGAATGAATCATTTTGTCTCGGAGACTTTTGATTGTGAAATGTTGACAAATCATAAAGTGGATGCTGAGAGGTCGAGTGGCCATAGTAAGGCAATTCTTATCTTCTAGATAATAATACAATGTACATAATTTTGACTGACCACGAATGAATTTGAATGATTGACCACGGTTCACCAATGCAACTGCTGGCTGCGACAACAAAAATAAATAGTGGACGAAACAAAGAGGGAAGCACTCAGACCAGAAGTAGTTAGGAGTAGCATTGGCAATACGTAATCAATCGAAAGACCTCCGCTCCTAATTACCAAAAATCCCACTTATCACAGTATAAATGCAGCAAAAACCTTCGTAATTGGCATACATCCTCATTGTAATTCATCAGATTGTATAGAGGTCTTATTTATATCGGTCATATAATTTTCCGAGTTATGTTACTATTACAGCAAGTGCCCCAAATTTTGCATTTGCGGTCTCTCCAAAGTTGCGAAAACACAACATTAAGTTCAGCCTTCAAATTAAATGAGAAATACATCTTTTTATTCGGGATAAAGAATGTGAGACATTTAAAGGATATTATTCTAATTAGAAATATGAACAAAAACTAAAAGAAATTTTGACTGCAAGGTAAAAATGTTAATTTTGGAAGAAACAGAAAACAGACATATTTTAATAATACTTAAGAAAAAACAATAATTATCAGCCATAACATATTTATAATTAAAAATTGCGATAGGAATTTAGGAACAACATTAACAACAGAAATTATCAAAAATCTTATTAATTATAAAAACAAAAATGACGTGTTTTGGCAACTTTGGCCAAAAATATATTAAAATATATCACCAAATACACTTTCGAAGATATGACGCCATGCAGACACCGTTCAGATTTGCTAATAGAGCTAGGTAATTTGTTGTGATGAATCAGTAAGCGTTAATCAGATACGAAAGCGTGTGGGATGAGAATCTTTAGGAAATAGAATATAATCAAGGAAAGGGTACTTTGCACTTAAGGGCACCCAGGAAATATCCCGAGGAAAAACAGACTTGTAAGAAGTCTGACAGGGTCGGGAATCGAGCCCGGGATCGTCCTCTACCCGGGAGACTGCCTTACCCATCTAGGCAACCCGGCCAGAACATTTCAACAAGCCGTTTTGTGAACTTTGTGCGCAAGGGCAAGTGTGGTTTCGTCCGACTGTGCGGCATTATCCACGAACCACAATGCACATGTCCACATTGCACACAAAGTCCCCAAAATGACTTGTTAAAATGTTCTGGCCGGGTTGCCTAGATGGGTAAGGCAGCCTCCTGGAAGATCCTGGGTTCGATTCCTGGCCCTGTCAGACTTTTTTTAAGTCTGTTTTTCCTTGGGTAGAATATAATTTAATAATAATATGAAAGATGCATTACTATATACATTCCCATAAAGTACGTTCTCGGAAGACGTAGGGAATATAATGAGACTACCTTGTTATTATTATTATTATTTATACAGTGAGGAAGCTCAGGAAATGTAATTCTAGCATGAATCAATTCAAGAATTAATTCCATCCGCAAACAACACGAAAGTAACCGACTAGGGAAGGAGAGTCATGATGCTTGCCACACACCGGAAGGCGGCTTGTAGGGCTCCGATGTAAACATATACACTTGAATTTCCATGAAATTGTCTTTTAAAGCCCGGATTGTAGCGCATGGATCTGGTTTAAATGCCTGCCTCGCCTCGGTTTTAAGGAGGAGGAACTGCGCTAACTGCCGGATGCTACCGAACTATGTCAAAAAAGCATAACACTTCAATGCATTGACGCGAGTCCTCTAGTATAGTTACTCTATGGCGTTACGAAACAGAACACAATAGTATTAAAAATTTATTATAGAAATAATGGTAATAAAGCGTGGTGTTATCGAATCACTACACAGCTAAAACAACTTCAATTAAAATCTAACGCTTAGTTGAATCATAACGATCATATAAACAAAAACAAACCACTATGTGCTTATTGATCTTCATCTGTAAAAAGATAATATCGGAACGTATATCTAATTTGGCCTCATATAAGGCCTCTTCACTGCTTGCTACTGTTGGCAAATAAACTTAGATTAGTTGAGTATAAGTTTGCAAATTCTGTCAGATACGCCTTTAATTTTTACCATATTTTCTTTCCATCTCTGTTGATTAGGAATGTAACGCCTCCAAGTCTTCCATCATTTGTGTAAAAGAATGAATGTCCTTCCTTCATCAGTTCTTCTAATTTTGCTATTACTGATGACATTCATTTTCTCTGGTTCATTCAGTAGTTCTAACAGTCGTTCTTCGGCAGTTGTAGGTCGCAAAATGCAGGGTAATTGTGCTTTACCTCCTGAAGGACCTCTTTAATGCCACCACCTTTGGGACATCCAAATGGGCTTTTATGTCCGAATACATTTCCATTAAAAAAGTTCATCAAGAAAATTGTACTTGTATTTTGGGAAGGTAATTCACCAGGCTGTCCTACTGCCTAATAGTGAAAGTGGTGAATATCACTTTCACTATTTGGCCAGAGATATAGTTGAAGCCTTCTTAGCATAGGCCATTCATCCTCCATTAACAGAAATGGAATAGTTTCTGATTGATCAGTTTGTCCTCTCACGCAAATTACATTTGTGCTTACTTTGATTTACAAATCATATGTTGCCTGTATGCTAATAAACTTTAAATCGAATTGAGCTGAAAATAATGTGGACAGCACAGGAAGCAGATGAAACATTTTTGAGTAACAATGATAATTCCAGTTTACCATCATTCTCCATCTGGCTCACCATCAGACATTGAAAACCAAATTCAAATAATATCATCTGTGACCAATTTTTGCCTGTTGTTGATAAGAACATGACCATACTGTCTTCCTCAGGGTTAGAAATTGGTTGTGCACAAATTAATCATTACTTAATCTTCAACATGATTCTTGTTTAAAAGATGTTTTTAAAAAGTCCTTCTTAGGAATTCTGTCTCTATGAATGAAAAAGCACTCCTCCACTCTAATGATTTTTTTTCATCATTCATTCCCTATTGTTTCTGCAGACTATACCATACCTAATCAAATCCTGAAGCCTTTGATCTACATACCATTTCATACATTAATCATCAGCTCTTCAGTTTATTTTCTGGATTTTTTTGGATTAGATTTGTATTCGTCGTACCGTATTAATCACTTAACTCTTTTTCCATTGAACACAAGGCATCAAAGAGGTTTGTCAGCCACCATGACACGGGAGCAGTATCCATTGCGCAAGAGAAGAGGGATTTTGTGATCAATGAACTGGTCGAAACGGAAGCGAACTACGTACAGGTCCTTGCCTCTGTGTTGCAGTGTTTTTATCGCCCTCTTTCTACAATTCTGCGTGAAGAAGACTCAGTTGTCATTTTTGCTGGTATCAAGGTAAATGTTGAATTTTTATTGCTAGTCATTTTTATATTTGAGTTTTTCATTGATAGCTACGTTCATTTCATAATGCATTGTAAAATCATCAGCATCTGTGACAAATTCATCTATCTATTGTTATCTTTCAACACCTTATATTGGGAGAATTAATGAATAATTATGATTGTGATTAAAGTTTAATAAAGAATATTTTCATATGAGAAAAAAGAGTAATCTTTCTCAGCCCTTCGGATACACTTCTTTTAGTCCAAACTAAATTCTAAAATCAATCTTGAGTGTTATGGGCCGAGAATAGAAAGGTCCTACAAGATGTGAGTTTTTTAAAGAAACCTACTTATTCTTTTGGCTATTTAGCTACAAATGGTTACTTTTATTGCAAATAAAGATTATCTCAGCATTTAGAGACAATAGCCAGTAGAAAGATTCAATGGTACTTTGTAAAAATATTCATAATTAAATCATAAATGTTGGGCAATTTCATCTTTTCATACATTTATGCTCTTTGGTGAATCCCAACTACCTGTTACCTCTAAACTGATTAAATTAATGTAATATATTTTGAATTTTATATCACAATTAAACACAGAAATAGTGTAAATATACTTGAGGAATTATTATCAAAATTGTTTTTGTAAATTTAGTAAGAAGTGCAAAAGACTGACAAATGAGGATTGTGACAAAATTCCAATGGTTTTATAAAATATTTCCTTAATCATTTTTCTGCCTGCTACTTCATTCGTCTGTGTGATATTTTGTCTTCTTATACCAGCAATAATTCTCTGTTATTGCTGCATCCTATTTTCCGTTACTCAACTGTCTGTCTTCCTTATGTTACATCCTGTCATGTTCACCCAAGTCTGAATCTAAAAACTGGTTCATTATCAACATTGCAATGACCTGGAAAATTTTTCCTCAAATCTCAGTCTACTGCATATTGATCAAATTTCGATCACTAAAGGTATGTGGTGCTGCTGTGTCAATGCTTTGCAGGATTCCAATTTAAGCATGACAAATATCTCTTATACAGAATCACTTCAAAAACATACCATGCTGTTCCTACTCTTACAATGGCTTTGTTATTATACACCATTATAGTCTTAAGGCTGCTATAGCGCTCCGAGATTCTAGATTCTAACGGCCGTCTTATTTAGTTGACAAAATCTCCACTACGAGGGGGGGGGATGATTCCCCCTTGTCAGTTGTGGAATGCCTTCGGAGGAGGGAGAAGTTGGAGACGAAACTAGAGAGGCATCGGGGCAGATGCTATGGTTACTTTGTGCTGGAAGTAAGGCCCCTTACGCAGTCCTACACCCACACGCCCGACGGTTTCGACCTTACGATGGGGCATAAAAAGGTTACGAGGCAGGACCACATTCACAGATATTTAAAGTTTAGAAAAACAAAATCCTTTGCTTCTCATTAGGGTATGATTGCATGTGTTCGTTGATCAAAGAATGTTAATCCTCGAAGGGCCGATTTACTGCTTTCCTAAATTTCTTCAGAGTGCGGTGATTGAACTGTTGCTAAGAAATTTTGAAAAAGAAGTTTTGGAAAAAGAAAAATCTTTTTCCATTGCATCTAATGAAATGGCGATCATCACTTGACCAATTCATTTGAGCTTACTTTTTAGGTATGCATACGAAAATAAGGTAAAAGAATATTTAGCAGTTCCGTTGTCTTGCACAATGAAATATTTGTATCCTATATTAGAGAAAGAATGAAATTTGGAAGGGATGTAGTTGAAAAGATAATTTTAGCTCCATGGCTTTCGACCAGCGTGGTGCTGTTTTTCAAATCCGTAAGACTTCTCTTTACGTTGATGAGTTCCCAACTACAGTCACTGATTTTAGTTTGTCTAACTCCTGTGAAATAATGGTAGTTGGAAAATGTTTTGGATTTATACGCGAAGTAATAAATTTCTTTAATTTTTCTCATAAAAGAGGTATTATTTCAAAGAAATTGATGGGAGGAAAGTCAGGTATCTTTTGAGAGATGTGCTGGATGGAAAGGCATGTTACTATTTCATTGTTTGATGAACACTTTGCAGTAATTACAAAGATATTGAATGAAATTACTCGTTGGAATGATAGAACATCATCAACTAATGTATGTTTGCCGTTGTTCCACCTTAGAGTGGCGATACCTTCATCTCTTAAAATCCTTATAACTTATTAAGTTCTTCCTATCAAATAGTCCTATCAAAAGTGTGAATAATCTCCGTTCTTAAAACATGTATGTAATAATTTATCTTCAATTTTCGATACTTTTCATGATGCATAATTCTAACTATAATTTTGGCGTTTATAATTTACGTGTTTCGAAACTCAGCCTAATTGTACGCTGTTATTTTCGTTATTAAAAGATGCCGAAAAACAAATGAACTTTTATTTCTGGTATCTTTTTCATTTGTGTTGGCAAATTTGTTTTGATAAAAACTGCTGACTTTGTCTTTGTTTATTCGACACATTGTTTCAACATGCGTCGTTGTTGAAACACGCATGTCAAAACATTGCTTTGTAATCATTTCAGTTTCTCTTATCATCCTTTCAAGCTAATCGTTTAAACCGGTAAATAAATGCACTGAGGATCTTTCTACTGGACACGAAACATCTTGAGGAAGAATTCAATTGAATTTGGAAAAGCGCCGCTGAATTGGCTGCTATAATATAATGTACTTTGGTAACAGAGGAATATTATCGGTGTAATATATTTATTTCTATAGTTTACCCTCTCCTGGTAAATATTAAAAGCCATTTTTGTTATGATACATTGAAATGCAAGTTATTTGGGGATTACATTTCCCAAACAACTACTCTGTTAATATAATATTATGGATAAGGATTATGTAAATGATACAGCAGTGTCGTAACTGGAAAAATACTACAAAAGCCCACTGATAAACATTTGCATTGCAATAAAAATACGAAAATAACCGATCGTTCGTTCCGGAAAGCATCAGAGGGGATAACACGGCAATGTTGCTTTTAAATCACTCCCTGTCACACGCCGCAGGTGGCTCGCAGGGTGTAGATCTAAATCCAAAGAGATTCCTGAAAGTCCGATGGCCAAAGTGTGATTCATCTTTTGCCAGATACGTTACTAGTTTCACTTCCTTTTGAAGTGTCAATAAAGCTCTCTCATCTGGGTCAGTCCCTTTTCTTAGGGCAGATGTGGAAGGAGGGGAAAGGAGGTCCGTTCTCACTGCCGCTGGCAGCGCCACTGCAGTTTCTCTTCTTGCATTCAAAAAAGTTCTGTACTAACTCCACATCTCCCAGATTTCTCATTATTCATGAATATGTTGTATCTGAGTAGTACCTCAATTCAAAGATAAAGGTCACTGTTATGGACCAAATGAAAGTTGATTTGGCTATCGCATCTTATAACCAGGTAGCATTCCGCTGAAAATGATCAATTTTGGTTTATTTACCAATTTTCTCTCAAAGGTGTTTAGCAAATGCATGCATGGAAACGAATAATCTCTACATATATATCTTTCAAGTGTTGAATGGTGGAAACAGAATTCTTCTATCTATTAGTAGGCCGTTGTAATGAGGGCAAAGCCAAAACAGCTTTATCTGTAAGCGCTATAGCAGCCTTAATTACCTTTAACGTAATAAGTAGGGAGATCAAGTATTGCTGAATTCTCATAAGCATTTATGTAACAAATGTTTTTTGATGCAATGTTTCAGTTGTTTTTTGTCAAAGTATTTTATTTTATTTAACAAATTATAGTTTTTATCAGCATTTTTGTTGCTTATGTATGTATTCTATCTATTGAAGTTTTAGGTTGGCTGAGAATTTTAATTTGTCCTTTTCATTTTAGGAACTTTCTGAAATACACTCGGGATTTTTAGAACATCTTCGTGTTGCATGTGGGTTTACGTCTCCCGATGGTTGTTCTCAAACTCATTTTAGACTCGGGGATGTCTTTCTCAAATGGAGGGAACAGTTCTTAATTTATGGTGACTACTGCACCAATCTGCCAAGAGCACAGTCTTTGCTCCAGTCTATTTGCTCAAGATCCGATTTAATCAGCCAAGAAGTAATTGTAAGTACTAGTAATAAATTTTTACTTTCTCCGATTATTTAGTATAGAGAAAGTATTGTTTTCATGCAAAAAACAACTTCGAGATTTCAACGGAAATGTATGTTTTGGTGTCCCTATTGACCATTTTCAGAATGACGTATGTGTGTGTGTGATTATGGGCGCTCTAACGTGAAAACAATTTGTAGTATCAATACCAAACTTCATGTATAGCACTTTTCAGAAGCCCATTTCCGTTTTTGCAAAATATCACCATATATATGATATATACCATCATATATAAAAGTTTCAGAAAATGTAATTTACTACAACTTTTGTTTGAAACAGTGTTTTGTATCACTGATTGTTTAGGAGTTATTCGTGAAATACTGATTAACTGGAAGTTGCTGATTATTTACTTAGTGGGCACTCTAAACATGTAAAATATTTGCCATAACAACTACGAATTTTAAATGGAATTTGAAAATATCCCAAGGATGAGATGTGACCAAAGAGGCCTCCAGATGCTCCTTTTGCTTCAAAAGATGCTTCCAAAAATGTGTACTACTTTAGCATTTTTTTCAATAAGCAAATGATAATTTAATGTTTACTTTTTATTGCCATTAATAAATAAGACATTTATTATTTATTTTAAGTAAATATTCTTTTGAAATTTTAAAAAGTAAATGTTATTTAACATAATATAAAATTAAACAAACTCTTATGTATGGCTTAATTTGATATTTATATTAAGCTTCTGTATTTGCTATGAACAATTTTGTCTTTAAATGATTGCTTAGAGGCGAATTACTTCTGAATAAAATGAAATTTTTCACGTACAAGAAATGATCAATCATAAAAAATTTAGTAGCACTGTTTATTTGTGTTTATTCAGTCACTACTTTCTTTTTCATAATTCGTATCTTTAGAAAGCCAAGGAAACTTTAGCTAAACCAAAGTTTTTAAGCTTCAATTGAATCATTTTAAATAAAAGTTTTCTTTTGGTAATAATAGTATGCTAGAAATGGCATTTTCAAATGGTGATGTAATGATTGAGATAGCATTTAAGTTTGCATAGAGTGTGCACTCAAAATTATGCCAATTCTATCATCAGATTGTCTGCTTATAGAATTGTAAAATCATATTTATGTCTTCTTGTAGTTTACAGTATATAGCTACACTTTTCATTACTTGTACATATACATATTTATCAACTTCTTTGATTAGTGATACTTATGTATTCAAAAGTGATATTTATTAGATTAGTCAAGAATTCCTCCTCTAGCATAAATGGATCAATAGAATTATTCTCGAGATAACTTCTTAAGCTGAAGTAACATAATTCTTTTCTTTTGAAGAAATGCCAACAAGATGCCAACAATGGAAAGTTCAAGCTAAGAGACATTCTTTCTGTCCCAATGCAGAGGATTTTAAAATATCATCTCCTTCTTGAAAAACTTGTGTCTGAAACTCCTCAAGTAAGCACTAATTTTATATAAATTTAATTAAGAATTTAAATTGGAAGGGAAGCGTAAGAATTGATAATTTGTCCTGAAATATTGTTTTGACAGAATCATGAAGAATTCAGGAGCGTAGAGCGTGCAAAAGAGGCTATGATAGATGTAGCACAATATATTAATGAGGTGAAAAAGGATTCTGATACCCTTGATCTCATGAGAGATATTCAGGTTAGTGTGGCTGCTGCTGAAACTGATTTTAGCACAACATTTTCCATCACTTTCTTTAAATTGATCATGTAAGATTTATTTTCTAGTGATATGGTTTGATAGCTGCCAAATTCTAAGCTATCAGATTCTAATGTATTGCAAGAGGCAGTACTACTTGCTGTACTTTTCTCATGATATTGCCTTTTTTCTAACATAAAATTTGTTTAAATTTTGCTATATTTTACAGTGACTTTAATTTTTATGCCTTATAATTCTCTAATATAATATCTCTATGCTGTAGAAGTCTGTTATAACGATTATGGCATATTAGAAGAGTTGCGTTGTAGCGAGTGATTTATTGACCGTTGTCTGTCTCACGTTGTCTTGTCTCCTTAAGATAAGGAGGTACTTCCCTTATAATGAGTGGTCATTTCTGAAGTATCGTTATAACGAGTGCCACGTTTCTACGTTTGGCTTGCTGGAGGCATATCTCGGAATCGTCAATAGACGTGAAAGACGAATCTGACGAGCTAATGGTAATCTGAGACATGTTATCTCTTTGAACGGCAGAAAAATATTAAATGCAAAAAATATCATCTCCTAATTCATGTATTTGTTTTCCACAAGTCGCCTCACCCTTCCTCAGCAAAGATGCTTCAGGGAGCTTTGATTCGAAACTTCTCACGAGTTTCACTCTCCCCTTTATCCCTCTTTACGTCATATCACCTCGTCTCTTGCTTCTTTTCAGCGACGACCCCTCTAGTCAGTGCCGGGATTTTTAATTGAGTTCTCATCTTATTGGCATCCACCCATGGGATTTGTTTTCATACGAAGCTTGGTACCAAATTGTCTGATCCAGGATCGGTGGGAATGTTGGAGATAAAAGCAGTGCTGATTCGGATTCCTAGGGTAACCTCCCTCCACCCCAGTTTCCACTTCCTCGTGACTCAATCATATGAATAAAGATTATCTAATGACACACCATTATTTTTCGGTGATATTTAAGCAATAATTTTCCACATTTTATATTAGAGGACGCAGTATGTTATGATGCATGAATCAGTGAATTAATATCATATTTACTCAAAAATAACGTGCCATAAAAAGTAAGGGGCACCCTGAAATTCCAGCATTGTACATTGAAATATCATTTGCCCGTCATTGTAATGCACACCTTAAAATATGGGGTCATGCTACTCGCTGCGCCTTATACTGTACAGGCATATGCTAATAGATGCATATGCGTATTCTGTGCCATATCCAAAATGCAGGTAGTCTATGCCGAAAGTTCTATGTAAGTGCCAATTCAAAATTGTTCATTTCAAAAGTTTGATGGGCTAGCCAATTCCCATCAATTAAAAACTATCGGCCTACAGCTTTGTATAGAGTCCAAACATCAATAGCGGATTGGTGGAACGTTTGACAAGTTATATGGAACCAGGGTGAACCGAGGATGCAGCCAGCCCCACGCTATGGGACATGCCAACGAGTATATTGTACCCAAATCTTGTGTGCCGTCGTTTCTAACGATCACTAATCATTTGAACCAAAAAAGGCCCAAAAGTGTGTGCGTTATTTTCGAGATAATACAGTATTTTTGCTGTGAACGTACTATTTTTATGCATTATGAAGCATTGGCGTAAGGATTAAAGACCCTACAGTTCCACTCTGCCACACTCACTGCTCTTGGATTCAAGAGGACGGACTTAGTTAAACTTAGTGTTAGAAATCGACTATAACAAGTACGCGTTATAACAAGTGCTTTTCCGATTTTTGACAGCTCTCGTTATAACAGACTTACACTGTATTTTTTTACATTTCTCTATGTTCGTATATTTATGTCTTGAATTTATTCTGTCTATATAATACATTCATGTATTGGTGAATTCCTGTTTTTATCAAAATTATCTTTGTTTACTTCAGAGAAGTATATCGGACTGGAATATGCCCGAGAACACGGAGCTGAAAGATTATGGGCGTCTTTTAAAAGATGGAGAACTAAGAATCAAAGCACATGATGACCAAAAAATTAAAGTCCGGTAAGAGTTATGCTCCTCATCTTCATTTAATTTTCTGTGAATAACTCAACTTTCTCTGATGTATTTTACATTCACAGTTCTGAGAGCAGTTATTGGGGTTATGTTTTGAGAGGTGAAATAATTGTGGTATATTTTTGCCATTAAGGGTTAAATGGAAGAAGAGACTGTTTGGCTCAATACTGCCCAAAATAAAGATGATTTATATTATTATTTTCGAGGTATTAATCATAAAATAGTTACATATTTCTAATTCTAATAATTTATTCAACAGAAAGAAGGAAAGATGAGGTTTTAAAAACATAATTTTTCATCTTATAAATACAGAATCACTTGAAAATATTTTTATGATTCAGTGATTTCTTTGGCTGTTAAATTGTTTGCCCGAAGTTTATTATCACTCACGCTGTTGTGCAGAAATCCTCTTTAAATCTTGTTTATCGACAAACTATTAAGACTTTTAATATCAGAGTTGACTGTAGCGTACTTTTTCCTGAAATAAAAAGTTGAAAGGAAGAAAATAATTGCAGCAGCTTAGAAAATGCAGTTCGTTTCAGTTTACATTGATTAATGTAATTGACCTAAAGATGTCAGTATTTATTTATACTTGGAACAAAAAATTGAGTAACCATGTTAAGCATTATCGAGTAAGGTAATCCTAACTTTTGTATTGTATTCCACAGCTGTTCCCTTTCTTCCCAACTGGGTTTTTTGTAAACCCAAGCCAATTTGCTCTGTCTTTCTTTCATCCCACACTTTTTCAGCTTCTTCGCCCTTCCACTTGCGTATTTCTTCTCGTTCCATCTTCCTCCTCCTCCTCTTAGGTCTTTATCCTTTTCCCACTTTCTTTGGAGTTGTTAATCTTTCATTCTCTTCATATGACTAAACCAACTTAATCTCATTCATGAAATTCACAGTCGCATGGAATGTTTCGTGGTAATACATCATCATGAAGAAGAAAATCCTTGTACTTTTTCCTCAGGGTTTTTTAAAAACAAATAACAAATACATGACTAGTTTCAGCGATTGATTGCCATCCTGCTACATCACTTGAGGATGGCAATCAATACTAGGAGGTTATTATATATGCACATAAATTTTTCAAACTCCCTCCCTGCATAACTGTTTGGTTTGCTTAAGTTTCCTTATCCTTGTTTTACCATTTCCTCCTCAAACTATCATAATTCCTAAATGTCCTAATTAAAAATCTCTTTGTGTTTCACTCCCATAGATTATGTAAAAATTCAACAGAATTTTCTAATAAAGATATCACTGTGTTAAAGAGCCCTAAACTGGTGTCTTTTAATGTTTTTAATCTGTTTCAGAGTGGGCCAAAGGAATTAGTGCTTTCTCAAGTGAAAGAGTTATTACAGAAGAAAGGCATAGGAAAGAATGCTAATCAGACACTTAGCATTCTTGAATGATATGCATGTATGTACAGTCCCTTACAAAAAAGCTATCACTTACGCAACTCCGACAGACACCACATTTGAGCCTCCAGAAGAGAGAGAGAGAGAAAATAATGACAATGGACATAGTCTGCTATGCAGGTCCACGTTTTGCTTTTAGAAGGATTTGTTATTGTTATTTAAATCACTTATTTTAATCAACTTTGAGTGCCGTTATCATGGTAGATGATTAGATATTATAGCAATACGGAGCTCGAAATGCATTAATTTGGTGGTTTAAAAGTGGTTTCCTGTATATAGGTTTATTATAGATTTTTTCCCCTCTAGTATTGCAATTGTAGACAGATTATAAGCTGACAAATTCAGAAAAGAGTTATTCCGTAGTTTGTGTTCGCAAGATGCTGAAAGCTGACGTTGGAACATGAATTCTTCGATGATGTTTGAGTTAATTCCAAGATATTTTCTTAAATCCATCAGAAATATGGTAATTCTTCCTCAAGTTAAATAGATAGTTAAATATAAACCGAACAGACGCATTCTGGGCACGTTGCATCTAAGTAGCTAGTTCTTATCGTATTTGATCAAAACTCAATTAAGGTTTTTCCATTTGGTCACAATGATATGTTTGTATTCAGAGAGATAAAATGAATATAAACAAAATAATTAAAAATGTATTCAACACGGTTTGATTAATCCCGCTTAGAAATAATAGCCAATGGAGAAATTACGCATAGAGCATCTTATTCATCCAATGTGTCCGTGATTATGCATACCCGAAATAAGATGATCCCTGTAAGTGAAGATGGATATTAGTTAAACTTTCAAATATTTGACTTTATACAAACGAATTCGAACCATAAGAATTAATCGACCGTAAGAATAAGAATGTTTGTTGAATATCCTTTGAAATGGTTCACATCCTAACCTCATGGGTTAACAATTAATAATTAAATCCTCACAACAACAAAATTTTTAGCTGAATAGTTTCTTGTTTCAATGAAAATGCTGTCCTTTCCTATTGGTATGCGCTGGAATGAAAATGCCAAATTAAAAGAGGATAAAATATTTTACACAAACAACTTGGCCTCTTTCACAAGTTTGTTTTCAATCTACACAAGTACAGAATTATCTGTTTCCTCTTTAAAGCCCACTATTATCCATTGCTATTTATAATTTAGTACCTCAATGACGGAGGAGATTTATATCATTACTACTCTCCAGATGGAGGAGATTTAAATGGACTAGTGCGATTTCGAGCTTCTCTCAATAAAATATTTAAAACTTAAATATCACTACTCCGATTTACTTTAAATTTTCAAGCCTTAAAGTTTTTAGTTTCTCCGTATACATAGTATAGAGAAAGTATTGTTTTCATGAAAAAAATCGACTTCGAGATTTCAATGGAAATACATGTTTTTGTGTCCCTAGAGCACGTTTTGACCATTTTTGGAATGATGTCTGTGTATGTGTGTGTGTGTGTCTGTATGCGTGTGTGTGCTTGTGGGCACTCTAACATAAAAACTATTAATCATATCAATACCAAACTTCATATATAGCACTATGGTAGGTGCTGTCAGAGTTGTTTAGTTTTTGGAATAAATCAGTATACTGGAAGTCGAGCTTTATTCTTTGAAGCAAATTTCCGTTTTTGCAAATTATCTCCGTAAATATGATTTTTAGGTATATACTATCAAAAACAAAAGTTTTAGAAAATGTAATTTACTTTAACGTTTGTATGAAACATATTTTTGTATCACTGATTATTTAGGAGTTATTTGTGAAATACTGATTAACCGGAAGTTGCTGATTATGTACTTTTTAGATGCTCTAACATGAAAATTATTTGTTGTATCAACACCAAATTTCATATATAGTACTTTGGTTGGTGTCCTTAGAGTTGATTAGTTTCTGGAGCAAATCGGTTTACTGGAAGTCGAGCTTTATTATTCGAAGCTCGTTCAACCGCATTTGTCGTTACTGAGAACGGACTTGTTTATAACCTCAAAATCACTCAAAAATGTATTCTATTTTATGAAAATTCTGGAAATTTCTCATCGAAATCGATATTTCACGACCAAAAACAAAATCTTATTTATTTTCCTGTCTTTCGGTGGTATTCTCGACATTTAACAACAATTCTTTCTAATTTATTTTTTCCAAAGAAATAAGCCCTGCAACCGATAAAAGTGAAGTTAACGTGTATTCCTTATGGAACCATATTATGGACTTCTGGGTTTGAACTCGAGCCTTCTCAGTAATGGGAATAGTTTTCCTAGGGGTATCTAACTCGTAGAAACACAATGCTGTTTGAATCTCTAAGTCAAACCATTTCTGAAATAAAGGGGGGGATGGACAGACGGACTCTTCGCAAATTATATATAAGGATTATTTAAGGGAAGTGAACTTCAACCTTGTCAATTTCTTCACAGAGATGTTTGGCTTCTGTAATATATTGAGAGCTGTATTCCAGATAAATCTGATTCTAATTTGCACAGACAGGCATTTTCTCTCCAGAATTCACTTATCATATTTTCTGGCATCAGAAGATGCACCAGCCTCAAGGACGCACCCCAGTTTATTTGAAATAAAGTTTTATTAGGATTAATACGCAAGAGAGTAAAGTAGGTGATTCATGTCATTAACATCAGTGCCCGGAATTGATTACTGTTTTTCTACACAATTAAATGACACGATTTCAGCTGCTATAGCATATTCATTATAGTAGTTTATTCATTGTGTTGATTATTATTGCTACTGAAATATTTTCAAGTTCACCATTTAATTACCGTATGTTTTGCCAGATATTGTGTGCATTATTTATACCAACAATATCAAAGTCTGCCAAACATGACTATTTGCATTATATGCTTATAAGCATTTTATAAGCATCTTATAAGCATTTACCTGAATATGACCTATTTATAAGTCATATTCAGGTAAATGTGGAGTGCAGATAACCTTCCTCTAGCAATGATTGACTTGAGAAAAATAATAATCTTCAATATTGAAGATACTGTAATTTTGAGAACTTATTTCAGGTAAAAACCACATCCTTAAAGCTGGGTAAATATTTGCTATAATATTCTCCATTACTTGACAAACTTGCTAAGTTAAGGTTATTGGCATATAATTATCAATTATGTGTGTTATAAAAGGTGGGATAAGTCATTCTTTTTAAAAATTTAAGTGTCATCGAATTTGGTGAATTTGTTATTTTTGTCAGTGTTGGTGGCCGAGAGGTTGGTATGCTAGCTTGGCAATGCAGAGGTCCTTGGGTTCAAATCGTGGTTTGGGTGCTGTTAGTGTTGTTATTTTCAAGAGTTAGTTTTAAGAGTGATCTTTTAAGACTAAAATTTGCTAAAATAGAGTCAAGATTATTATTGTTTCTGTTCTTACATTTGTCTTATTTTTTTCACAGGTATGTGTTCATCTTTGATCAAGTGATGCTTATGTGCAAGACTGTGAAGGTAAGTGATTGCTCTTAATTTATTATCAGTGCTTTCGAGGCAATTCAAAGATCAATAAACACCCTGTTTCTCTGGCTGTTGCAAAATTAAATAAAATGAGAATTTTGTATTTAATATATATTTATATTAGCATCCATCATTAAGTATCAACTATTTTGGCTAATGTTATGATATTAAATTCTTAAGGCACAGTTTCATTCTTGTTTGTGTATTTTAATATCTCAAATTGCAGGGAGAACAGTTCAAATTTCGAGAGTGTTTACGGTTGTGGGAGTACAAAGTTGAAGACGTTGTTGGTCGGCGCACTCTGAGAGGTGATGCACGTTGGAGTTACCAATGGTATCTTATTCATAAAACAGAAAGAACTGCCTTCACTTTATACGCTAGAACGGAAGATTTGAAGAGAAAGTGGATCAAAGCCATTGCAGATGCGCTGTTAGTATGTCCATTTATGCATGTTAATTTTAGTTCCCATTTATATGTTGAGGAGCATCTTTCCTTCTATAGGGATCTCATGCTTTCCTGCTGTACAATGATGCGTCGAAGATATTCTCGGGATAGCAGACAGGTAAGATGTGGCTGGAGGGCCGACGTTTCGAGGACCAACTCAGTCCCCATCTTCAGGGCTGAAGTGCAGAGGAGTCAATTCCGAGGGTTTATATACCTGATGGTTTACCACCTTTCACTTTTTTCCTCCAACCAGCTAAGGGGTAGGGGGTAAGCTTAGTTTGTTATTGGAGTGGGGTGGGGCGAGGTACATTTCATACCTCCCCCTCCTTGTTCCTTATTGGCAGCTGGTGAGCCAATGGGTTTATTCTTGGCTAGTCTACTCGAGATGACGGAGTCCCACGTCCTGCTCATCGTAAAGCCATCGTCCCTGTTAATGTTATTCTTATTTAGCCGGATTTCAATGGCCTCCTTTGTCATCTGGTCCCAGTAACCGTTTGCCGAGCACAGTCGTTTGGTTTTATCGAAGGCCATCCTGTGGTCTAGGGAAAGGCAATGCTCGGCGACCGCAGATTTTTCCGGGTGGCCTAGGCGAATACACGCTGTGTGTTCCTTTATCCTCGTCTCTATGTTCCTGGCTGTCCTGGCAAAAACTCCAGCCACTTCATCCAAAAGATGTCTGAGATCAAAATTGCCCAAGGTGATATTTTGGTGAGCTTCGACGTCATCTCCCTTTTCACAAAAATCCCCTTATGTGACGTGCTGAAGCTACTACAGCCGCATTTCAACCAGAAGCTGATCGCCCTCTTCGAACATACCCTCACCTCCACTTTCTTCATTTATAATGGAACCTACTACGAGCAAAGGGATGGAGTCGCCATGGGCTCCCCGCTTTCACCTGCCATTGCCAACCTCTTCATGGAGGACTTCGAGGAGAGGGCTCTAGAACTAGCCCCTTTGAAACCAAAGACTTTCTACAGGTATGTGGATGATACCTTTGTTGTCTGGCCCCATGGACGACCAGCGCTTGACCAATTTCTACAGCATTTAAACAGCATCCACCCGAACATCCAATTTACCATGGAGATAGAAAAGAATGGGTGCATCCCTTTCTTAGATGTCATGGTCCGCCGAAAAGACGATGGATCCCTGGGACATAGCGTGTACAGGAAGCCCACCCATACGGACCAATATCTTAACAATAGAAGCCACCACCACCCATCGCAGCGCAAGGCGGTTCTCAGCACGCTCATCCACCGCGCAAGAGAAATTTCGGAGGACGAGAACCTACAGGAGGAACTCAACCACCTGGAGACCGTCTTCCGGCAAAACGGTTACACAAGATCGGAAATAAGAAAGGCAATAAAAAGGACCCCCCAGCCCAACAGAGAAGAAAAAATCATCGAGAAGCCTGTCGCCACTGCAAGCCTACCATATGTGTCCACAATTTCCGGGAATATCTCCAGAATCCTTAGCAGGCACGGAATAAGAACGGTGCACAGGCCCAGTGGAAAGCTGAAAGGCTACCTGGGGAAGGTGAAGGACAATTTGGGCCTGAGAACACCGGGTGTCTACCATATCCCCTGTGAGTGCGGGGTATCCTACATCGGACAGACAGCCAGGAACATAGAGACGAGGATAAAGGAACACACAGCGTGTATTCGCCTAGGCCACCCGGAAAAATCTGCGGTCGCCGAGCATTGCCTTTCCCTAGACCACAGGATGGCCTTCGATAAAACCAAACGACTGTGCTCGGCAAACGGTTACTGGGACCGGATGACAAAGGAGGCCATTGAAATCCGGCTAAATAAGAATAACATTAACAGGGACGATGGCTTCACAATGAGCAGGACGTGGGACTCCGTCATCTCGAGTAGACTAGCCAAGAATAAACCCATTGGCTCACCAGCTGCCAATAAGGAACAAGGAGGGGGAGGTATGAAATGTACCTCGCCCCACCCCACTCCAATAACAAACTAAGCTTACCCCCTACCCCTTAGCTGATTGGAGGAAAAAAGTGAAAGGTGGTAAACCATCAGGTATATAAACCCTCGGAATTGACTCCTCTGCACTTCAGCCCTGAAGATGGGGACCGAGTTGGTCCTCGAAACGTCAGCCCTCCAGCCACATCTTACCTGTCTGCTATCCCGAGAATATCTTCGACGCATCTTTCCTTCTGTTTCTCAAATTTTATATTTTAAACGCTTTAATATTTCTTAGAAATAAATATTTGAGAAAATAATTTCCCAATTGCTTCATTATATTTCCATAAGGTAGTTGATGATCGTTCATCCTTAATTTACATCTTAACCTTCATTCATTATGGAGAATATTAGCCACCTCATATATTAATAAGCTAATAATTACCCTTAAAAAACTTTGATTTCATTAATTGTTTGTTAGAAAATATTCCCACTCAAAAATAATATTTGATCACCATCCTATTTAGTCAGGTGTCCATCATATGGACATTTTTTATGATAAACTAAACTAATGTCAGCTTGATCAAGTAAATAAATGGTAATATTGAATGGCATGTTTGAGATTTAAATTTATGTGTTACGAGTAAAATGTAGCTTGCATACTGCAAGCAGATCGGCAACACTAATTTCATGTCGGCATCTTATCGGGAGGGCCCTCAAAAGAAAAAAAAAAGGATTGAAAATATTCTTGAAATTCGCTGCAATTTAATCATCTGGCATCAAACTTAGGCCTTCCTGGTGAACCTACTATGCAGCACAACAGAAAATCACCCTCTCTTACTTTGTGTGAAAATTCAAGCAGAAATATTGGCTCCAACTGCCTCAAACGACGTCATACTTATCAATAATGTAAATGGCTATCTAGATTCGAACCAAGGACGATCTAGGAAATCTAAAACATTTTTTTTTAAATGTACCTATGATCTCTATCTATATGCCGAATTTCATGTTTCTATATTATTGGGATAGGGTTCAAAATAATTCTTAAAAATCGGATCAACTACTGATTTCAGAGACGCCTGATGTGGAACCCAGGAAACATTTTTACGCTTTGAATGCACAGTATGATTTTTAAGGACTTGATCTTATTTTGTGCAAAGTTTGAAATCGGTATCATGCCGGGAAGTACCTAAAATTTGTCTCAGTTATCTCCATAAGAAATGCATTGAGGAATGCTAATGGCTCTCTGGGATCGAACCAAGGACCATCAGCGAATATGAAAAATTTGATTATGAAATATATTTGTGATCTCCAACTTCATGCCGAATTTCAAGTTTCCATGCCATCGGGAAAGGGTCCAAAAAAATTCATAAAAATCGCCACAATGCATTTTAAACGGCCGATTTTTGCCTCGACCTAGCATCGAACCCAGGTTATTTTCCGTAAAACTCATTTATGCTTTCGATAGATCATGACCATATATATAGGCTCCCTGAGTTTCGATTTTCTACCTATCCCGAAAGTATTTTTTAAAAAATCCCGAAAATCAAAGCAATGCATTTAAAGGGGAAAAATCGGGACTTTGGGGCCCTCTGGAATCGAACCCATGACACTGAGGTTCCAAATCGCAATTTTTCTGGCGGTTGTACGTTATGGCCAATACGTGGTAAAAATTTCGAGTCAATGACGCCAGTAGTTTAGCCTGTGAATTAGTATCCTATCTGGGTATCTGGGTATATACATGAATGAATCCGGAGAAGCATCTATATATAACGAGTAAAATGTTGCTTGCATACTGCAAGCAGATCGACAACACTAATTTCATATCGGCATTATATCGGGACGGTCCTCAAAAGAAAAAAAAAGGATTGAAAATATTCTTAGAATTCGCTTCAATTTAATCGTCTGGCATTGAACCCGGGTCTTCCTGGTGAACTTACTATGCAGCATATCAGAAGATCAACATCTCTAACTATGTCTGAAAATTAAAGGAGAAATATTGACTGCAACTGCCTCAAACGACGTTCTACTTTTCACGAAAGTAAATGGCTCTCTGGATTCGAACCAAGGACGATCTTGGAAATCTAAAACATGTTTCTGAAAGTCATTTATGATCTTTATCCATTTGCCAAATTTCATGTTTCTATATTGTTGGGAAAGGTTTCAAAATAATTCTTAAAAATCGGATCAACTTTTGATTGCAGAGAAACCTGGTGTCGAACCCAGGAAATATTGTAAGCTGTAAATGCACAGTTTGATTTGTAAAGACTTGCTCCTTTATCATGCAAAGTTTGAAGTCGATAGCATGCTGGGAAGTACCTAAATTTTGTTTCCGTTATCTCCGTAAGAAATGCATTGAGAAGTGCAAATGGCCCTCTGGGATCGAACCAAGGACCATCAGCGAACATATAAAATTTACTTATGAAATATATTCAAGATATATATCCACGTGCCGAGTTTCAAGTATCCATGTTATCGGGAAAGGATCCAAAAAAAATCTTCAAATTCACCACAATGCATTTTAAACGGCCGATTTTTGCCCCGAACTAGCATCGAACCATGGACCTTATTCGGCGATGTCTTTTGGATTTTCGTTGGATATGCACGGCTTCTAGCGATCCCTCGAATTTCAACTCTCTCCTTTTCCGGGAAGTGCCTCAAAAAAAATTTCGAAAATCCCCGCCATGTATTCTTATGGGGAAAATCGGGACTTAGGGGTCCTCTGGAATCGAACCCATGACACTGAGGTTCAAAATCGCAATTTTTCTGGCGGTTATACGTTATGGCCAATACGTCGTAAAAATTTCAAGTCGATGACGCTTCTAGTTTAGGCTGTGAATTAGTATCCTATCTATCTATCTATCTATCTATATCCTTGAATGAATCCGGAGAAGCATCTATATTTAATAGATAGATACTTTATTGCCAGGTAAAATATTGTGGCTATTGTGTGCATTTCTTAAATATGAATCAGATTTTTTCTGTGCTGCTACTTATGTGTGTATAAGGCTCTTAGAACTTTAGGATCCAGAAAAATCTGGTGAGGTCATTGTGGTTGATAAGTTTAAGTGAACTTAGATATGAGGGGCGTAGCCAGGTTTTGACTTGGGGGGAGTCCAGAGTAGGGTGGTTTGAAAAACAAACTTTTTTTATTTCAGATCGCTATAGTGCGCAAAAGTTGCGATTGGTATAGACGTAAGCACTAATTATAATTTTTTGATTAATTTGTCTTCCGGTCTTGCAATGCCATCGAAGTTAGCAAAAAATTGTGACAAACCTTAATTTTTAATAATTTTTTTAAACATGCCAGATCGTTTTAATTGTGTTGCTATACCATGAATTAACTACTGAAAGTATGTGAAATCAATAAATATGCACTTATTACACATTTTTTCATATCTTCTGGTCGCGCAACATAGTACAAAATGAGTCAAATTAGAAGTTTTTGCAAAATTTCAAAGTTTGACTGCTTAGTACATTTTAATCATACGACTTTTAGAGATTCTATCGTTTAAATCTATTACAACAATATATCTTTAAAATCCAGGCATATAAGATAAACTTTGATATTCAAGTGGAATTAGGTCGCGCAGCTTCGTCAAAAACAGCGGAGTAGCCTACCTGGAAAGAGAGGCGAGGCGGTTTCCTTTCAGATAATTTAGAAATTTTCTAATGGTAAATATTTGGTAACTTTTTGTTTCAATATCCAATTGTTGGTGCAGATCTTCGCTCATTTTGTTTACAAAACGGCCCAGAATTCACCACGGGGACGTGCCTGCACTTCGAGTTCCACCCTCACCCTACCCAACCAACCATCCAATGTAGGGTGTGTTATTTACAATATGTTCAAATTTATTTCGCTTTCTCTCTCTTTATGTTTCCTTTCTAGTCTTTATCTATTGATAAACATCGAAGTTCGGATTTGTGTGAAAACGTTGGCATTGCTGTGCGTGACGGTAATGTGGTTCTAATATAGCCGCTCTGGAACTGTGTCCACACACTTTACTTGAAGTTTCAGTCACTAGCTTAGGCAAGCAATATAAAACATAATAATATGACGTTTTATATCCCTTTCCAAATAACCGTAACTAATTATTTCCTTCTCAAGCCTATTGGAAATTTATATCTACAACATTAAACACTTCAGCATAGAAAAAAATCTGATGTGGCCAGCACATGACTTTCTCCATATATAAGATGTAAATATTTATCTACGGCAATATTTTCGAACTCTATATTCTAAATATATATATTATAATCTAAACTTGTAAGAGGTGTGATTAATTTATATCATATTATCTTTTACGTCACAAAAATTATAAATAATGTTTTTTGGGACATGTTCGATGAAAAACGATGAAATTGGCCTTTTGCCCAGAGCGCCCTCAGAGTACATAATCAGAAACTTCCGGTTTATCAGTATTTCACAAATAACTCCTAAACAATCTGTTAAACAAAAATATGTTTCATACAAAAGCTACAGTAAATTACATTTTCTAAAACTTTTATGAATAGTAGTATATACCTAAATATCAGATTTATGGAGATATTTTACAAAAACGGAAACGAGCTTCGAAACGTAAAGCTCAACTTCCGGTTAACCGATATTATTCAAAATCTAATCAACTCTAACGACACCAACCAAAGTAATATATATGAAATTTGTTGTTGATACAACTAATAGTTTTCATGTTAGAGGGCCCACAAAGTACATAATCAGCTACTTCTGGTTTATCAGTATTTCACGAATAACTCCTAAACAATTAGTGATACAAAAATATTTGAAATACAAAAGTTATAGTAAATTACATTTTATAAAACTTTTATTGATAAAAGAATATACCTAAATATCATATTTATGGAGATATTTTGCAAAAACGGAAATTTGCTTTGAAGAATAATAGTTTTCACGTTAGAGCGCCCACTATCACACACTCACACATACACACAGACATCATTCTGAGAATGATCAAAACGTGTTCTAGGGACCCCAAAACATGTATTTCCGTTGAAATCTCTAAGTCGATTATTTTCATGAAAACAATACTTTCTCTATACTTCGTATATGGAGAAAGTAAAAATAACTTTTTAATAGAAATTGGACGTAGCCAAACAACACAAATGATTAGTTTCCAATAGTTAAATTATGTAAACTACTATCTTGGAAAGTTTAATAAGTATGCCACATAAGCGTTAAACTCCTCTAGTTTTCAATGCATTTGTATCTGTACCAACATTGAACATAATTTAAATATTTACAATCAGAACTAAACTATTCTGTTTCAAGAGAATTAGTGAAAATGTAAAGGGGCTCAACAGAGATCCCATGGACTTCGTTTTGTCTATAAAACAAATCCTTAAAATTAAAAAAATATTTGTTTAGTACAAATATCAATTAGTTTTAAGTAGTCCTGTATAATATCTCTGTTGGCACTATGGAGTTGGTCTTTGATGATATTTTTCACTTCACTCACACATTTGTAAGCAAATCACAGACATCTAAAGAAACCAATTTAGCATTATGGTTTACGTTTACATTTTTCAGGTTTTTGTTAAGTCTATAGAGTTAATTATACCATATTTCTGAGGAAACAAATTTAAACTCTTTAGAAGAGAATTCACTTTGTGAGAAATTTTTTGAGCCAGGGACCAAATAAAAGAGAACCCTGGTGTAACAGGGATATCACTCATTTGAATTTTGTGGAGGCCGTGTAGCCTTGGTGTTTGAGGATTCATTTCGCACACTCCTTGTTTAGCAAAATCTGGAATCAAGTTGGTTTCATCTATAGGCTTCCTTACTAAACACTGAAAAGCCGGAGTAGAATCATTGTTCAACGATACAACTTACTGATAAAGTTAACACGCTCTTCGATGTAATCATTTACGTCTAGAATAACTACACAGTCCCTTTTGTCCACTTTTGAAATTATTAATTTTTCTTCCTTCATAGTTTTCTTTATCTTCCTTATAATTACAGTCAGCAGATAAGTTAGCAAAATCATTTGGGGATTTTGGGAGAGGGGGCCAATATTTCAGTCTATATAAAGGCAATCTCTGGAGGAGAAAATTGTTGACAAATTGAGTCGTTGCACTTCTGGTTAATCTGAGGGAGCACAGCACTCAGAGACTTCAGGGCAAGAATTTTTTTTCCCAATTCCAAAATCCCGATTTTTTCCACAAGGATGTATTGCGATGATTTTCGAAAATTTTTTGAGGCACTTCCCGGAAAATTAGAGTTGGAATTTAAGAGATCGCTGGAAGTCGTGTGTATCCAACAAATACATCAAAGACATCTTCGAAGATTATCCTTGGTTTGATGCTTGGTCAGGGTAAATATTCTACATGAGAAATGTACGTAAAGTTTGTTTTTACCATTTTCAGGCTTCCTCTTATTTCCAAAATTAAATTGGAAATAATGCCCTGCAAAATGGAGAAACGAAAAGAAAGGAAATTAAATGAAAATTCTTAGTTTGGTCGTGTAATATTGTTTATGAATCAAAATTACAAAATTAGGCAAAATGCGCAAAATTGTTGTGAAATTTGTATTTAGTAAACAAAGAGGTGACCAAGGCGATTGTTGAATCCAAGTGTTTTGTCATTTTAGTGGGGAAATCATTGGACTAATGTCAGAATTTATGAAAGGAAGGAAATGGATTGCATACGTTAATAGCAGGTACAAAATTATGGCCATTTTACTGAGGTTTTTCAGAAACATTTTAAATAACACCCCGGTAGGATAGAGAATTCAAAATCTCAGGGGTCATAGAAAATCCACTCCTCTGTATCATAGAGATTTCTCCAAATGAGTTTGACTCCAGGTTGATGCAAAATTCTCCAATTTGAAGTACATTGCGGCGATTTTAAGATAAAAAAAACCATCCCCGATAGCATGGAAACAAAATCTGGCATGTGAATAGAGATCATAAATAAATTTCACAAATGCCTTTTTACGGTTTCCCTAATGATCCTTGGTTAGATGCCAGAGCGCCATTTACATTCTATGCATTGCAAATGGCGATAATGGAATCTTATTTTAGGATCATCCTGGTATGATATCAATTAAATCTTTGGATTAAATCAGTTTTATTCCTACCAGGTCTTATATGTATTCACATGTTCCAAAAAGTCCTGGGTTCGAGGCCAGGCAGACCTACCATTTGAAATGTATGTTGGGAATTTCAATATTTTTTATGATCAATTTTACCGAGAAAGTGGAAATTCCATGGCCAGGCATGTGAACAGAAGTAGTGAATGTTTCATAAAAATAGAAAATCTTATACCTTATGATGATATGAGAATTATACCATTCTATTCAACAGATATTACGGAGTTGACCATAACAAATGGGTGTATCTCATCTTACAGAAGGGTCCTGGGTTCAACACCAGGCCACTTGGATACAGAATCGATTTTCACATAAGGAAATTTGGGTTCCTGTATCTGTAATTTTCATACCTAATAAAACTTAACAAAGTACAGTACTTTGAACATAAGCTGCATTATTTCTTCTTTCATTTGACTACCCAAAGTCGGATATTATCATTGAGTCGTTGCAGTAATGAGCAAATGGATAAAAGTGGTTGGGAAATGCCATACAAGAAGGATTGAAATAAGGATAACCAATTTTTTACATTTTCAGGGACAATATTAATCCAGCTGGATGCAAAAATACTGACCATAAATTCCAGATGCACACATTTGAACGCACATCAACATGTAATCACTGCAGCAAGTTCCTGAAGGGTAGAATATTTCAGGTAAGTGGTAAAATTCTTTTGCTGTTTGTCCCAGCAAATTTGACACTTCAAATTCAGGGAAGTCATCGATCAAAAATTACATCTTCGAAGAATTTTATTGGTTTTACGCTTGCACAGGGCATATATTCTACACAAGAAATGCACATAAAGTTCTTTTTAATTGTTGGCAGGCTTCATTTCATTTGCAAAATTAAATTGGGAATAATGGTATTACTAAGTAGAGACGAGTACCAAAAGAATGGAAATAACATAAAGATTCTTATTTTGGTTGTGTAATATTGTTGTCAAATCGAAAATTATGAGAACTATGACAAAATTAGCAAATATTTTTTTATGATAAAACAGGAAAACTTGTGTGAATTCCAACTGTAATCATTGTGCCTCTTTCACATCTGTTCTCATACCTTTATCAGTTGCTCTAACTACATAATTGGAAAAAAGGGCTAACTAGGTATCACATGACCTATCTTTGCGGAAACCGTGTTGACATTGACTAGTTGCCCCCTTATCACATAGGAAACGCAGTATTGAACTTGCTATGATGTGTTTGACAGTCTTACAAAAGATTGACCTTGAAGATATTAGTCTTGAAGACTTCTTCAGAAGAAGTCTTCTGGTTTCGAGGAACATTCTTTCTTAGGAATTGGAGTGATATACGCTCTTCTCCACGACATTGGTGCGGCACCTTCATCCAAGGTTTTCGAATAGAATACGTAAAGAAGGGGTGCAAGCTCATTCACCAGTGTTTGATTGACGTGCCGAGATGATGGTATACTTCTGGTCCTGGCGCTTTTTTCTTTTCTACTTGTCGCAGCAACTTTCCTATTCCATCCACAGACGACTCGATTGGTTCCATCTCTGAATCAACACGCATAGAAAATTCGTTCATGAGTCCATCGTTTAAAGTAAATCTTTCCTTTTCGTGTCGATTAATAAGATTCCCTTTTCCTACTGATTCAGTAACTGTTAAACCCACGTCATTAACGAGGCTGGGTACTGAAGACTGACCTCCTCGAGATTCTCTGACATATGACCAACATTCCTTCTGGTCGCCTCCTAAAGACTCTAAAGGGGTTGAAGATCTGTATTCCTGAAACTCATTCTGCAATTCATCCTTAACCAATGTTCGCACCTCTGAATATTTTTGCTGCTCAAGATCCAAGTCTACTCTGATATTCTCTAGCTTCTTCATTCATGTGTGTAAAAACCTTTGCTTCCTATGCAACGCTCGCAACTTAGGTTTCATCCAATACTATAAGAGAATAAAACTCACTTTGTATTTTCTACATATACGTGGAAATAAAAAAGTGAGTTTTATTCTCTTATACCATGAAGAATTACCACAAAGTAACGCCTGAAACCCATACTTTCATCCAATGCAGATCCTTACGGTCCCTAACGGGTTCAATTGGGACAAACCTAGCTAAACCTCCTTTTAAAATTCGTAGAAAATCCATCAAGCTATCCTCAATGGTATTACCACTCAAAAAACTACAGAAGTCTTCCCTCTTCGAATTGATATAATCCCTGAATTCTGAAAATCTTGCTTTGCGAAACATATAAACCTGCCTTGGTGGCTTGAGGGATTTTACTATTTCCGCTTTCATAACTGCAGTTATGACATCGTGGTCTGAAATTCCAGCAATAATATTAAGATCATCGATCAAGTGAGGATGCGAAGTTGCTAATAAATCAAGTACACTACCTTGACCTTCGTTAATTTTCCTCCTAACCTTCTTATTAAGTTGATCTAAGGTGTGAAGTGAAAACGTATCTATCAATGTCTGCAATAGTTTTCTCTCTACCGGAGTACAAACTCGATAAATTCTCCAAATCAATATGGGGAGGGTTAAAATTCCCTCCTACAAAAATGATGGGATCCTTCACTTTCTTCCAAATATTCTCTAACGAATCAGCTAGTTGCTCTATACATCCGTTGTTGCCATCCGGAGGCCGATAAAACGAACAAAAGAATACCTTCTTTCCATTTCACCCAAGAACCGAGCACTATACCATTTTGCATGTACCATTCTCTAAAAAGTCAGTGCCCTGACTCTTCAAAGATTCCTTCAGAGCAATAAACACCCAACCACCTATTCTACAGAGTCGATCTTTATGATAAACAATATAATCTGGAGAAAATATCTCACGTGATGATACATCTTCGCTTAACCAACTCCCAGTTCCTATTAAGATGTCCACACTAGTGCTTCTCGTAAGATTAAGGAATTTAGTCTGCTTTTTACGTATACTTCTGCAATTCACTACTAAGATAATCAAAACCCTCACATTGCTCTTTAAAATTCTTCTCTTATTAAACCTTCAATTACCAGAAGCAAGTTCCTGTTTCCCCACTCAATTATTTGCTCAGTTTCTATGCTCTAAGCTCGCATCTATCCCCTTGCCCATTACTGTGGGTGTTAATCTCATAATTGAAACCAGAAACCTCATTTTTCAGTAACTTATTGTTGCATTCTAACCTAAAAATACACCCACATCCCTAAACACTCGACCTGCTGCCTTCTCCGCAGTCTTGGACGTATAATGATCCCTGAAGCAGTTAGCAGCAGGAGTCAAGGACGTGGTGCAGATCGACGATCCGAACCAATCTCAACAAAGAGTACTCCACTGTAATCCCAGCATTTTTTTCTTTTTGACGCTTCATTTGAAGACATACGATTGATGGCCATGTGTACAATAAATAGCTCAGCCCTCACTCAATTTGTGAGAAATATGAGCAAATGTGAAATACATGGAAAACATGTTTGGGGTTTTTCAATGGTACCTGGGAAAATCTTCTCCCATTTCCCTGTAAGTGCTTCTATATCATGTGAATAACTCGGTTTGCATCTTAAATGGTTACATGTTCTATTAATTACAGTCCTTAAGTTGACCTATCCTGATGCAAGCTCCATCCATACTTCATAGACCTCTTAAATTGTCCTCATAAATTCGTTTGAAACTTAAAGCTAGCATAAATCCTGGAGGCATCATTAGTCAAACTTAAATATCTAATTAGTACTAAAAATAACATAACTTCCTTTCTCCAAGAAAAAAATATTATCCTTCGCAGGGTTACAGGTGTGAGAGGTGCCTGATTTCTGTCCACAAGTCATGTATTCCTAATTCAGGACGATGCGGCCATGCAAGGAGACAAGAGCACCCTCCTGAACTTCCCCCACGACCTCCTCCAGCATCACCCTCATCTCATCGGACGAATGAGGAAGGTGCACACGCTCACCAAGGCAATTGGGTGAGATCACACTCTTCAGATGAGTTCACTGAAATTTATTGGAGTTGTCGTTTTTGCTCTAATCATATTTAACTGATGATGATTTTTGTTGTTATCATCTTTCCGCTTGAGTATCTTTTGTATTATATAAACTGGGATAACACTTTATTTTGTCCTTATATTATGGTAAATGTATGAAAATGAAGTAGCTATAGTAACCAGAAGCCATGTTATCCTGCAATTATCTTGGCAGTTTTATTTTGCCTCTAGTCTTATTTTTTACAGTTGGGCTAAAATTATTCCCTTCGTAACATCTCAAGCTGCCAATCATTTCAGGAGCTTTCTCCACCGGAAGAGTTATTGCCTCTTCACTGTCAACTCAGCTTGAATGTTCCTCTTCCTTCGCACCACTTGTGGTTTGTAGGCGAGATGGGCAGAGAAAGAGCATCTGCTCTGCTGGAGAGGGAAATGGATGGAACTTTCCTGGTGAGAATCAGGCCTCGTGGTCCCACAAACCCATCAGAGACTGCATTTGCTCTAAGCCTCAAGTAGGTATTTTTTGTTTTTATTTCCATGCGTAAAGTATTGGGGGAAACCATCTTGTGTACGATGTTTCTTCTTTTTTGCTATAACTTCTTCATCTTCAATTGTGATGCTCTTGTTTATAGTAACTTGTTAATGTAAATTGCTTATCATGGTCTCTATTGAAATTTAATGCATGCCATCTATACTCTGTTTAAAACAGTCTGTACAGGTGCAAATGGGGAAAAACTCCAAATATTTTTCCAGAAATGACAAAAAATGATCTCAGCCCACCTTTACACAGAGCTCCAGATTAGAATGGATAAAAATCAAGATTCATATTTAACATTGTTCAATTTCAACTTCATTTCTGATTATATTTGGATATGAATGACTTTATCTTTCCTGAGGTGAAGATTTTATGCTTTTATTGCAATATCAACAATAAATCAAGCAGAAATTGAAAGAAAGGTTGCATTTTTAATCCATAAAACCTTTTAAAACTGTCATTTCTCTCTAGCAATCCAATTTTAAATTCCAGTTATTTCTCTTTGTATCATTACATTATATTTTGCTATGATATCTTGAATAGAGCATTAGTTTTTTACTTTTATATCCAACATAAGTTGACGTGGCGAATAAGTGGCTGCAGATTGACATCCAATTGAAAACATGTGATCGCAGCATAAAATTTCCATTGTCACTTCTTTGCTGCGATTCACACTTTCCGATTTGAAAATCAAAAGCTAAAGTACTGTTCAAGATATCTCCCCGAAATAAACTATAAATGAAAATTTCAACTTTTATCTCAATTTCACTAAACTGCGCAACTAAATTTTTCTGAGATTACATTCCCTTTAAATAATCTTTAAATAAGTTCTTTTTCCTTCAAAAAACATATTATGTGGTTTGTATGCATGCTAATGTTATAAACAAAGAAGAAATCCGTTGAAAGCAGAAAATCGATCTGCAGACATTCTTATCAAATACAATCAGAAAAGAAGTTAAAATTTGTTATTGTAAACTCCGAATCTTGATTGGTATCCGTTCTGGAGCTATGCCTAAAGGCTGAGGCTAGTGTAAGGTCAATGAAAATTTGTGGTGTAGTTCTTGTTATCAAAAAGTGAAAATTGTATTCTAAGTATCTTTAGGTAGTATGATGCTCCTGTGATTTCACAAGCCTAATGTTGATGAAAGGAGATGGTTTACGTAGAGTTGCTTGTACAGCCTCCAAAAAGTGTTTAAGTTTCAGATTCTCGAGCATTGTGAATTAATCTTAAGTATTGTATTAACTTTGTATTGTGTTATTTTCACTATATTTTGGGATTAAATATTTATTGGATAAAAATAAAGGAAATTCCACTGCGAGAAAATGTTAGATCACGAATTTTATTTAATATTACTGGTGATATTTGATATTTTCTGATTGGTATGGAGTTCTAAAACTTTCATTTTTAATTATTTAGCACAGGTTATTTCAATGTATTTCTTTTCATTCTAATATTTAGTATTTGCTTCTGCTTATTTTTAACTATTATAGGACTGATTCAAAAGTAAAGCATATGAAAGTGTATGAAAGAGAAGAAAATGGTGTGCCACACTTCTTTCTGTCAGAATCAAGGTTCTTTCCATCAATTGTCGATCTTGTGAACTGTTACGAGCAAACAAGCCTCGGAGAAAACTTTGTTGGGTAAGTAACTATTCCACCACTCAGAATTTTGTTCTTGGGCATACCAAAACAATGTTTGTTTCCAAATACATTTAAGTTAACATAAGAATTGTATTTGTAACCAAACTAATGTTAATTAACTTCTCTGTTATCCCATTAATTCGCTAATTAAATTAGCAGCCATTGGTCAACATTGGGGCAAGATCCATTTGAATCCTAGGTAGAGCATTAATATTTCCTTTTATGTTTCAGTCACCACTCAAATTTCATCCAAATCACTCTCCATACCAATATATTGCCAACCACTTTCAAAAGAAGAGGGATTCCAGCTCTTCTACAGAGTCCATTTTCAGGGCATAAGGTCTTGAAAATCGAGAAAGGGAAGCAGGAACTTTCTGGATTGGCTGAATCCCATCTGACTCTCTTGAGACCATCACCTAAACCATTTCTGTTCTGAAGATGGCCTCTATGGAAGAGACTCATCACAGATAACCTCATCTAAATCCCGACAACTCTTCTCTCATCTGATGGAAAGCACTGTCTTTTTCATTACAAATAGAAAAATCTTTGTCAAAATTACCGACTATTTAGAAATGCTTTTCATCACATACTGTAACTGATTAAGATATAGTATTGATTCTGCTCAAATAACCTTTACGTTGATACATGGATTAAAAGGTACGAAATTGACAAGTCGATGGTATCATGATATATCTTTCTTACAAATGTCAGACCTCCACTATCTGAAATCCGACCTAAGCAAAATCTCATTGTACAGTTGTTGGCTTAGTTTCCATCTCAGCCAGATTTATCGAATCAGTGACATCTAATATCATTTTGGACTGACTCTGATTGAAGGAATCTGGCAAAAGATCACATCTGGCACTTTGCACTATTAATGATCGAATCACATACCCATCAGCTTGTTAACTCTGATCATTTTAGTTGGTAACCAGGCTATTGTAACGTTCATCAGGCAAATTCTTTTGTTGGCAAGTTGCTTTTTCTAGGAAAAGGATAAATTTAAAGAAAGAAAATTTGGAACATGGCTGATAAATAATGAATTAGAGAAAAAACCCAAGGAGAAACGGACATGAGAAAAAGGTCGGGAATCGAACCCAGGATTTTCTTCTTTCTGGGAGAATGCTTTAACCAGCTAAGCTACCGAGGCAGAAGAATTTAACATGCCGTTTGGGGGACTTTGTAGGCAAGGGGCGGTATGGTTTCGTCCGGCTAGCGGCATCGTCCATTGCCCTGGTTCCTCATTCCCGGCCTTGGCAGACTTTTCTCCATCTCTGTTTCTCCTTGGGTTTTTCCTGGGCGCACATCCTAATGTGCAATTTTCACCCGTCCTCTTCCTTGTTAATGAATTAGAGGTTTATAATCGCCAACAGCTGTCTTTGTCAGCTCTCTCCCTGCTATTCAGAGAGCCTTTCCTCTTTGTAACTGAATTCCAATTTTTTAACCATTCCACGATTGAAATGGTCATATTCATTATTTTCTGTTAATGAATGTCTTTGCTAATTTCAAATTTATCATTCATAAAAATTATTGCAGTAATCATGTACATAACCCTGAAACTAAATATAATAGAGAAAGAATCGGCATCTAATCATGATATGCTTAAAAGATATTGAGAAGTTTACTTTTAGTTTCTTTGCAGTGAATATGAATGGATGGCCATCCAGAAAATAAGTTCTGTTTTTCTTCTTCAAATTGAGATTTTGTATTAGTGGTATTGCTAAAAGTGCTTCGACAGCTTAGGTCATTTCGCACATTGGCTCCCACCGGGAATCAAACCAGGGACCACTTTTGCCAAAGGCACCCACATCACTATCCGGGAGCCCCAATCAAGTTTTTATTGAAAAAATTGGAACTTCTTGACAATATGTATTATCTTTCCACGAATATCTCCAGTGACCTCAATGCACTTTGTATACTGAGAAATAAGCTTTGAAATCCCCTCCTCATAAAAGCTTCCCGGAACCTTCTTGGTCCAGTTGGTGACTGCTTCTTTCCTTCCTCATCACTTGTGAAACATTCTCCTGCTAATGCCTCCTTCGTTTTGGTGAACAGATGAAAGTCTGAAGGGGTCAAGTCGGGACTGTAAGGTGGATGGCTCAGAACATCCCAACCAGACTGAGTTCGGAATGAGTGACGTGAGCTTTGTCAAGGAGAAGGTCAACATTTCTCTTGTTCTAGATGCCCCCACGAAAATTCTTAAGGGTTTCACAATATCTA
Source organism: Sympetrum striolatum (assembly GCA_947579665.1). Classification (NCBI taxonomy): domain Eukaryota; kingdom Metazoa; phylum Arthropoda; class Insecta; order Odonata; family Libellulidae; genus Sympetrum; species Sympetrum striolatum. Next base: position 9,381,835 of record OX388342.1, read on the forward strand.
GAGGCATTAATTGTTTCTCCTTCAGGAAAAAAAATCAATCAGGAGAATACCTTTTTGATTCTAGAAAACAGAGGCCATGGACTTGACAATTTTGAATTATTTTTCACTTGGGGGGGTGGTGTTTCCACTGCGTGGACTATGTTTTGTTCTCTGGGGTGTCACACCTAGGTTTCATCTTAAGAGACTATAGGAAACTGTCCCCTTCAATTCTGCGGCCCAAAACTTCACGAGCTGCAGCCACTGGTTTCAACTTGTCTTGAGGCATTCTTTCAGCAGACTTTTCAAAGATCCTGTTTTCCTCTCCTGAGACAATGTCATGAATGATGGATTGTGATACGTATAGAAAACATTCATGGAGTTAATCCAAGGTGGAAAGGAAATCTTTGCAAATCCAATAGTTGACTTCTGACTCAAGTTTGTCTGTGACAATCAAGGGTTGGTTTCTTCCTTCTCTAGTGAATGTCTTTCCGCCTTAAAAATAATGCATATGATTGCATAATTGCGATTATCCCCCAAAAATTTATTTTATTGATCCAAATTTACTTCATTTTTAACCAAAAATTTCAATTTCTTTTCTTAAAATTAATAATTTTTGTCTATATTTATTACTTTTTCAATAAAAAATCTTGCATTTCTTACCAAACAATTTACTATCACGATAAAAATTTGCTTCATTTTTAGACAAATGTATTTCACCTAAAACAATGATTTTAATGAGAAAAAATCGTACATATTTCCTATTATTGTTTAAAATTAAAAATGACTTTTAATTCATTCAGATTGGATGTAACTCTACAGTGGCCATATGGAAGAACTGAGGCCATAGTTGAATTTGACTTTGAGCCTACGGAGAGTAACCAGCTGAGGCTGCAGAGAGGCAGGCGTGTTGTCGTTCTCGGAAAGGAGGGTGACCATAAGGGATGGTGGAAAGGGAAAATTGAGGATCAGGTATTAAAATTATTTCATTTATAAAATTACTTAACATTACCACCCTTGAAATGTTGTATGTATAAAATGGAAACATAATTTTGTGAGTCAGTTAATTTTGACAGGGAGAATATACAGTTTCTGGAAGATTTCAGCTATTCCTTTCAGCATGTGTGGGTAAACCAGATATAGTTTATTTATTTAAAAGATTCACTTACAATGAAGTCACCATTATGGAGTGCATACAAAAACAAGAAATTTACTATTAATATCAACGGTTGACTGATTTACAAAATATATTAAAAATTAGCAAAATCTTCGCAAAATAGGTTTGAACACAAACGATTTAGTCCTCATCCAAAGGTGGTGCGAAAAATGGGAATTAGATATTAACGTAAGTAAATGCTCCGTAGTTAATTTCTTCGAAAAGAAAAAAATGCGTCCAAATCACCCATACAAAATTAATGGAATTAGTATCAAAGTAGTAGATTCAGTTAAATATCTCGGGATCAACATTACTAATAACTTAAATTGGAGCACGCATATTCGAAAGATCTGCGGCAAAGCAAGTAAAAGGCTTGGCTTTGTAAAGCGTATTGTCGGTAAATGCGACGAAAAGGTGAGAGAGCGATGTTATTTTACCTTGGTCAGACCCCTTCTGGAATATGCGGCAAGTATATGGGAACCGGCGGATGAAACGTGTACTCGCGAACTCGAGAAAGTGCAGCGTAAAGCGGTTCGTTTTGTTAAGAAATGCTACGATAAAAAAGCAAGCGTTACAAAAATGCTCTCAGACGTAGTTTGGGAATCCTTGAAAGAAAGGAGATTGGAAGCTAGGCTGCGATTGCTTAATAAATTAAGGGAAACTACATTTTCCAAAGATACAATCGGTATCATCCAACCCCCCTGCTACCTCGGTCGATCCGATAATGACCGTAAGTTAAGAGAAATAGATGCTAGGACGAATCGTTTCAGAGATTCATTCTTTCCGCGAACAATACGTGACAATAACCGAATAAGGAAGTAGTATAGATTCAACTGGTGTTTACACCCCCTGCCACACGCCGAAAGGCGGCTTGTAGGGTATTAATGTAGATGTAGATGTAGAAAACTAATTATCATAGAAGTCTGTTATCACAAGAGCTGACAAAAATCGGAAAGGTAATAGTTATAGCCAATTTGAATTCAAGATCAGCGAGTGCGGCAAAATGGAACTACAGGGTTTTTAATCTTTATGCTAATGCTTCATATTAAAAAAATATGTTCGCGTCAAAAATACCGTATTTACTTGAAAATAACGCCCACCCTTTTGGGTCTTATTTTTAGGCACAAATATCGGGGTGCACCTTTGAATCAATGGCACACTAATTTCTGGTACAATACTACTTGTTGGCATGTCCTGTGGCGCAGGGCCGGCCGCATCCTCGGCTCACCCTGGTTCCATATAACTCCTCAAACATTCCACCAATTCACTATCGATGTTTGGATTGTATACATGTGTTTATACTGCATCAATCTTTGCACTATCTATGAAACTGTAGGCAGATAGTTTTTAATTGAAACGGAACTGGCTAGCCCATCAAACTTTTTAAATTAACGATTTTGAATTGGCACACCCTTACCAAGAACTTTCGGCATAGACGACTACCGGCATTCTGTATATACGGATATATCTGGACATGTCTCGATATTTGCGATATTGGATTACGGATATATCCGGGTGTGTCAGGGAAAGAGTTTAATTATACAGCAGTCTCGCAATTATGAAAATTTTATGAAAGCCTCTTATAAACATTTGCAGTGCAATCAAGTTACGAAAATTACTAGTCTTTCTCTCCGTCAAGCATCAGAGAGGAAAACACGGTATATAAGCAATATTACTTTTAAATCACCCCTGCCATATGCCGCTGGCAACTCGCTAGGTGAAGATCTAAATGTAAAGAGATTCCTGAAAGTCCCATGGTCATACTGTGCTTCATCTTTTGCCAGATACTTCGCTTGTTAGCCTTCCATTTGATTTTTAAGATAGCGCTATCAATTATCTGGGTGTCCTCTTACATTTTTGCATCTCGACTCGACCACTGGGGCTCGCCCTAGAGTTAATGCTGGTTGGTCTGTCGCTGAGACGGTGATGCCTGCTCCTGTTCTCCCCCTGAAGCCCAAGTGGTGGGCCTCTCTGATACTGCCCGAAAGATTAGGGAAATTGATGCAAGAACGAATCACTTCAAATATTCATTTTTTCCCGTGAAGTATATGCAAAAGCAGCCGTTTAGGAAAATAGAGTCAAGGTGCTTGCACCCCCTGCCACACGCCGAAAGGCTGAGTGTAGGGTTCTTACATAGACATAGACATCTCCCTGATTTCTGAGCATCGCGAATGGAGGTGGGAAAGGAGGGGAAAGGTAGAATGAAGGCCCGTTTTCACTGCCACCAGGAACGCCACTGAAGTTTCTCCATTTGTATTAAAAAGCTGTGGATATACAACACTTTTTTAAGATTTCTCATAATTTATGAATATATCGTATCTGAGCAGTTTGTTAATTCAAAGATAAAGGTTACATATACACAACAAGTGAAATTTGATTTCGCTATCGCATCTTATAGCTGAGTAGGAGGCTTTGCTGCTAAATACTTCGATGACTGCGCTTGATTGCAACATTATCGCTATGCAAAAGCATTAAGTAACTGCAAATGATGTGCTCAAGAATCTTATAAAATATAGCTACAAACGATATCCATCATTAATTGTTCGGCTTTGATTTACTTCCTTTTTTACGGCATGTACTGGAGTGATGTGCTCTTTCCTTAACGAGACTGGAAACATATCTAAAGATTTACTGAAGAAAATGAGGAAGAAGGGGAGCAAGCTCATTTGCAAGCGTAGCTATAACGACGGCAGGTATGCTTTCTGGTCAAGGAGATTTCTTATTATCTTCTTACTATCACGATAGTATCGCAATATGTGTGAGTAACGTGACTGAGCTGAAAGCATCAAATTCATTATGGGCTTAAATCTTGGCTGCACTCCTGGTATCTAAATATTTACACTTTGTATTCTCTGCTATTAAGTGGAAGATATTTCATAAAGGAATTTAACGTTTCTCTTTGTTTCTTTTGGAGTGAACGTAGTTTTGGTTTTACCCATTGCAGCTTTTGATGATCTCGAACATTCTTCGTCGGAACTAATTCAGAGATACTTTTTCGAAGGATAGGGAGATTTCCAGACCAACTGTCATCATCTGAATTATTGCAAGTGATACAGACATACTTTTAATAAACACCTTAAATGTGGGGAAGTTAACTTTTTTAAAGATACGAGATGTGTTCAAAACTCAGAGAGAATCTACCTTGAGCCCTGCTATTATTTTTTATGATCGGATATTCCTTCATCTACATCAATTCGTTCGACTTAGATGAAAGTGGTTTTGGGTTTGATTCTTGGTGAGACACAATGTGCGAAATGACCTCCTCTGTCAAATCAATTACAGTAGAACCTCAATTTTACGAAGTTGAAGGGACCAAAAAATTTGCACTTTGTAAAATTCGGGCTTCGTAAATTTGAGGTTTTCTTTCAAGCAATCGAAATCTCTACAATAACAATCCAAGTTCAGTAACACAGTGCATAATGTTAAATGGGATTGAAAGGAAGGTGGTATTTCAATAAAATGAATTATACATCCAGTTTAATGTTTAATACAACAGAAAAAAAAAATTCCAAACTTTTTACTTTTTAAAATCTTCAATTTTTATTTTTTTTGGAAGTTTCAATGAAAGATGAGGTGATTTTCTCAATACCTGAAAGGTAATAATTGAATAAATCAGGTACACCATCAGTAAACATCTGAAAATTGTGAAGCACTTTTATAGAGTGTCTTAATTCATTCCTTGTAGGGGGGAAGGTGCTTCTGGTATCTTCGTAGCTTGTAGAAGAGCTATCTAAGTTCACTTCATCCTCATCTTCTTCGTCTTCACTAAATTCACTGCAGTTATGCGTTATAACATGAGAGTCACACTTGACATATGACTCAGCATGAGAGGATGCATCTGGGATGTACTGATTTAGTTGTGCCATTTCTTTACTAAGGATGTCCTGTAGTGTGGGAACCTCCACTAACTCCTCTGTCTCTATAATTGATGTGTCACCAAAACCAGCTGATCTCCTACAGTTAGAAATAGTGTTTGCAGTGGCACTGTCTCATGCTCTGGCAATTCCTCGCACAGCATGCAACAATGTCCATGGAGGCACATCAGAGGCTTGATCAGCAACAAATGTATGCGTACTAAAGCTCTGCTAGCAGAAAGATAAACTATGCAGGTCTAAACTTGTCAAATAATTATGAGGATGAAATCAAACTAATTTCTGTGTCAAATAAGAGTCACAAGCTCATTCAGAAAGAAAACAATAGATATCACATGCAATTCTCTGTGTGCACTATAGTAGTAGTAAGCGCTTGGACAGCTTAGGTCATTTTGCCCATGTGCTCCCACCAGGATTTGAAATCAGAACTGATTCCTCATGAGTCACGAGCGTTACCGACATGGCTCTCCAGCAGCCAATGTGCAGTATATCTGCATCAAATTGAAAGGATTTAAAAATAAGACTACGATTATACTGATTCCCTTTATAGCATACACCTTATTTCAAAGCCTAGGAGACTCACATAAGTCAAAGTGAATGAAACTGATAGCCATGAATTCCAAGAAACTAGCTCGTAAATATTTTAAGTCATTTAAGAACTTTACTTAAGTTAATTTGAAACTCCCTCTATTTTATATATGCGTTCTACTACGCTGACGTTTAGCGGTGATTTTCGAGAACTACTTACTCGCGGCTACTTTAAACGATCTTGTCGCGTCACAAATCATAAGTCGCGATCGCAAATTCTTACCTAACCACGTAAAACACTTTTAATTAATAAATTACGTATTGAAAATGCATCAAAATTTAAGTAATAGTGACGTATTACAACAAATTTAGTATTCTTTAATTAAACTAATTTCCATGACAGCTGCAGCGAAGAACTCCCACAGGAATGCTACTTTTAAGTAAAGGGTTCACCAAAGTTCTGCGATGGGGTTGCGGCGGCTATCATATTGCTAAAATTAAAGAATTCCAGAGAAAATATGGAGGTCGCAAAGGATATATATAGGTAGTAGGTATTTCTTATACACAAGATGATAGAAAAGAAATAGAACTTACCAAGCGTCCGAAGATAGTGCTGGACGAGAAATCTTCGGTAGTGGACTTTATAGTTGTTAATTATTCCCATGTCCAGCGGTTGCATCTTACTGGTGCTATTTGGACTCAGAAAAAGTACGTTTGGGAGCACTACTCCGCTTATTTTATGAACTGGGGCATTATCTACAAGAAGTAGTACATTGCAATTCTCGCATGCGCTCTTCCTCTGCAAGAAGATAATTTGCTTCTGAAAAATGCCCATCGCCATCCATGCTTTTTTATTACTTTCATACAAAACAGGCAAATTTTTCACGTTCTTGAAGCAACGCGGAGCTCTTGATTTTGCAATCACAACTGGTTTCAACTTTTCAGATCGATCTTGGTTACATATCAGCATTACTGTAACCCTATCCTTAGATTTTTTACCTCCGCGACATTTTTCACCACGGGTTCCGAGGATGGAGTCAGGTGATGCCTTTAAAAAAAAACCTGTTTCATCCAGGTTGTATATATCTCGAGGGAAATATTTAGACACAATGTCATCGTTTATTTCATGCCACTGCTCAACGTCTTTTGTGTTGATGCTACCTTCTTCTCCACAGATTTTCATTGAAGTGATTCCGTATCTTTTCTTGAATCTATCAAGCCACCCATTTGAGGCTTTAATGTTGTCGCACTTCAGTTTAAGAGCCTAAACCTGAGCCTTCTCCTTCAGAATTTTTTGTCTGCCCGCGATCACGTACTTCCTTTCTAATTGACCTTTTGGTGACCAAACTCAGGGACTTCCTCCTTTTCTTGGTCAGCGATGTTTTATCCATTATTTTTCTGATAGGCACACGGGATATCACAACACAGGCCACCTCGCGCAGAGAGAGATTCTGACTGTACGCGCGCGACTTTTCCTCCCTTGGAGACCAACCTTTCTCAGGGTGTCCACCATCCAACCATTATTTTTCAAGCTTTTACTAACCAGCTAAAATCCAAAATCCCTGCAGCAGCCTTAAGCATTTTAAGATGTCGCACTCCAATTTAGTAGCCAAGATCTGAGCCCAAAACTCCCCAAGTCGAAAACAAATTCTTATCATGCTCTATTCTCTCAATCTTTCGTCCAAATAGAGACCATATACTACTGAAAACTGCTGGTCAATACGACCCCAGGTCGTGGATTCGCGATATTACCAGAAAGCATGATGAAGAAAGAAAGAGCACGGCTACGTCTTATAAGCTATCATTTTTCGCGAAAACAGTAATCAAAATCTTTGTATCCCACGAAATTTTCACATTTTCCCATCAAAAATACATTGGATGAGGGTCTTCCCAACATAGACGATCTGGATTCAGCTGCTCCTGTTTACGGCGATCGTCATCCCGTTTAATTGAGCTCAATGCGACAAAACAATTTCAAATACTTCGTAAAACCGGGGTTCATTCACTCCTAGGGACCGGCTTCTCACTTCGTAAAACATGAAATCGAGGTTTTACGTAAAACCGAGGTCATTTTACATGTACAAAGATCGGGACCGGCGGAATGGTTCGTAAAACTGTGTCACTTCGTAAAATCGAGGTTCGTAAAAACGGGGTTCTACTGTATAACAATACTACTACACATAAAAGCGAGAAATTCGGAAGCTATTACTTGAGTTATCGATACACCTTGCGTGATTGTGATTTTCTTCAGAAAACTGAGCGTAAATATTTTACTACATTAGTTTATATATGGAAATATTTTTTGAACAAATTTTCAATTTTTTTGTGGGAGCTGTACATGTCAATCTTAACATTAATACGAAAACCTTGCTTTTGATAATCCTTTTATTAGAAAGAAGGCACAGTATGCTTTTGGCTTCACTGCAACGTTCCCAACCCTATACAGTGTTACCTCCACTGTATACAGCATCACATCTACTGCATACAATATCACCTCTGTCACTCACAATGTCACCTTCGTTATTTACTTCCATTGAAATTGTTCTTACAATCAGTTGCAGATGTAGCCCCAAACATGGTCTTCACTCCCTCTCATGTCATTTTTCCCTCCTCCATTTCTCAACTTGTTTTGTTCTTCTTTGCATTTTCTCAGGCCTTATTCCAGATTGACATTCAACAACTGCACCGTTCTCTCTTCATAACTTTGCCATGTGACAAATCATTTAATCACCAATCACGCAAACTTTGGTCTTGTGTGATTTTTTAATTCTCCTTCTTTTAATAGCACTATCCTTTATCTCTGTATGCCAATGAGTTTTGTCAATTTTTCAGTTCCTCATTCCACTGCATTTTATCCTTTGCAGAATCCACTCCTTCAATCAGCTTCTTCCTATCCTCCAACTCATCCTTTAACCATTTCACCACTTGGAAATATTGGCACCTGACCTCTTGCTATTGCACCACACTTCATAGATAATGAACATCATTTGTGAGCTGTATTTTCTTACTCAATAAAAGACACTATATTCCCAAACAATTGCGATTTCACTTTCACTTGTGTAGATTCTGCAAGTGCCCATGTCCTGAACAATACAGTCTCGAGACTGACTGAATTATCTCCAAAATCTTAAGAAAGGTCAATTATAAGAATATTTCCTTCAAATTTCCAACATTTCTTTAAATTTCAAAGTCAGATTCTACGCAGTTGACTGCAGTGCTGTAAAATTGCACTCAGCTTATGTGGCCTTCCTCCTAGTCTGAGGAAATTTAAAGGCACACATACACATTCACATAGCCAAAAGTGAATGAGAGGAATGTTTCATCGTACAAATTTTTAAATGAAACCGTGATATCAAAACTTAAGATATCTCAAATAATGGAGCCATTTCTCCACAGGAGATTTTGCTACAAAAATAAACCTTAAGAAATTCACAGAAGACTGGAACTTAAAAAAAACTTCTGAAAACAGTGTTATAATTTCTATGCATTCGATAAAAATTGAGGAAATGCGCAGCAGAAGAGAAAGAAAAATATCCTCCCCTGGACGCTCAATTGCTTGATTCTTAGGAACCATTTTAAGAATGGGGCCACAGTCCATTTTTTTAATACTTTTGAAGTTAAACGAAAATACCTATTTAAATGCATTTTACTGTAAGACTAGGGTGCCTCATGTGAAATGAGTCGCATTAATCAAACAACTTTAGCATTCAGTATCTTCCACAAACTGTATGTTACCATTGAGAGGATATAAGTCATTTCATTGGATTTTATTTCATTCTTTAGGTTGGATTCTTCCCAAAGGAATATGTATGTGAAATGCGTGATACAAACCGTGCTGCTGTGCTATATGGTCTCCATGATGACATTCCATGATGAAAAATAAGGAAAACTTCTACTACATTTGCCTCGCACCTGAGAGTATCACAAGATTGGAGCAATCGTTGCTGTCTTTCTTTCGCATGTTAATTCATGCAATCGTTGAAATCAAGCAACGAAAATACTTAGCTGTGTATGGTGCTTAAGTGATTTCTTTTGGTTATTTTGGGTAATTAGCAGAATTAATGGAGAATATTTTCTTAATCGAGTTAATTTATCAAATTCAATTAACTACCATTTACAAGTGCTGATTTCAAAGAATCGAATGAAGTTTATTTCTTCTCATGATCAATATCAAAAATTTAAATGAAGGAAGATTTGTCAATAATATTCTGTGGCTTTAAAAAGTAGTAAACAAGAAAATGTAAAACACATCACATGTACGCATAAATCATGCCAAATGGATCTTAGATTAGGCCCTGTATTTATGAGGCCTTTTAGATTTATCTGATGCTATTAGTTTTAATGTTTTCCTAATTTATCAGTATGTATTATTTGTCTTTCTGAGACAAATGTGCTTGTAAAATCACTACGGATTAGTCATAATTCTAAGCTGTGGTTTGTTTTACTATATTAAAATTTCAAGTAGAATATTTTAAAACTGAACAAAGAGCTTAAAAGGAATCTGTCCAGAATTTTAGAAACAATATAAATAAGAAAGAGGTGTAATACCTATGAGTAGGTATGCTTACATTTTTATACTGCATTTAAATAAAGTGTGAAATTTTTCTTCTTTTGAATTGTTTAAATGTATATTGAAACTTAAATAGCACAGTACAATTTCACATGTGTATTTTTGTAATTATTGGGCCTATAAGTCCAATGAGAAAGGCATTATTGAATTATCTAAGTCCCTGTCAAATCATAAGTGATGCTTAATGCAAATTGTTTGATATCATTGAATCATGTGCATTCCATGTGCTGTAATGTTTTTCATGTGCCAAGCAACAAATTTATATAATCTAGAGATTGGTATGTTTGAACTCAACCTTTGTTATAAATATTATTTTATTACTCACTTTCCTTGTTTTACTCTCTGTAAACCCTACTGTTAATTCTGAAACATTGATTACCACATAAGAGATTGCTCTGAATGAGAAACAATTATTCTCTGTGATGTTGATGGTAATGGGTATTGGAAGAAAAAAATGAAAAAAAGGCTCGAGAAATTTAGTTAACCCGGAAAGCCCTTGTCATTTTGATGATAGTTTATCTCCTATAATGTCTCTAAATTGTGCATAATTCTTCTGTTAAAAATTTACTGCTCATATTTTCCCCTTCCATTATTCATTCCTGTGGAGAATGAAACCGTTTCTAATTTGCCCTCTCTCTGAGCCACAACAAAATGCAATGAAATAAAGGAAAACCACAGAACTTTAATTTTCACAACCTGGGTTTCATACAATATTTGAGTGCACCAGAGGGTTAAAAGTTGTATAATATGGTAGGGATAACACTAATCTAATACAGAGCTTGAAATCAATATCATACTGGGAAGTTCCTAAAATAAAATTCTGTTATCCCCAATTGAAATGTAAGGAGGAATGTAAATGGGTAAACTAGGTGAAACTGCCTAAATGAAATGTATTTATGCCCCCTGTTCATATGTTTGGTTTTACGTTTCCAAGTTATCAGGAAGGGATTCTTAAAAATTGCCATGATATATTTCAAATGAGAATTTTACACGCACCTGGTATCAAACTCTAACCCATTTGGTGATCTTTCTATAATTATTATAGTAGAAGAGCATATCTTCTGGGACCTCCATGATTTTGAATTCCCTATCCTTCAAGTAAGTACCTTAAAATTATTCTGAAAATCCCCTCAATGTATTGTCATAGAATTTCCACCTTCTCCTTAAATCAATCAAAAATTTGAAATTCCCGCCATATATTTCAAATGGTAGAGCTACCTGGTGTCAAACCTAGGACCTTTTGGAATATTTGAATACACATGACGATCCGATAGGGACAAAACTTATTTAAACTAAAGTTTGAAGTCAATAACATTCCAGGGAGGTCCTAAAATAAGATTCTGTTATTCGCTATGCATTAAGTAATGTAAATTGTGCTCTGGCATCAAAGCGAAAACCATTAGTGAAATGGTAAACTGCAAATACAAAATTTTTAATGACCTTTGTTAACATGCTGGGTATTACTTTTCCTCGTTATCTGGAAGGAATTGAAAAAATCTTTAAAATTGCCGCAATGTATTTGAAAAGGGTGAATTTTGTCCCCTGTCCTGTGATCCCCACCCACCTGTCATGAAACCAAGGAAAATCTTCAAAGATGTCTTTGCCATTAAAGGATTCGTCCTTCTTCCATGCTGGTACTGGATGGTGAATTACTGTAAATAATGATGCTTAAAAATTATTAAAATTTGTTTTTGTAAATTTGGTAACACTGCTAAAATTATATCTATTATATATAGACGCTTCTCCGGATATCTATCTATTATATATAGACGCTTCTCCGGATATACTTATATATATACGAGTAAAATGTTGCTTGCATACTGCAAGCAGATCGACAACACCAATTTAATATCGGCAACCTTTCGGGACGGTCTTAAAAAGAAAAAAAATTGAAAATATTCTTAAAATTCGCTGCAATTTTAATCGTCTGGCATCGAACCCGGGTCTTCCTGGCTAACCTATTAAGCAGCTCAAGAGAAGATCACCATCACTAACTATGTGTGAAAATTCAAGCAGAAATATTGGCTGAAACTGCCTCAAACGACGCTCTACTTTTCAAGAATGAAAATGGCTCTTTGGATTCGAACCAAGGACTATCTAGGAAATCTAAAATATGTTCATCTAAAGTATGTATGATATCTATCTATATGCCGAATTTCAAATTTCTATATTATTGGGAAAGGTTTCAAAATAATTCATAAAATTCGGATCAACTTCTGATTTAAGAGACAACTGGTGTCGAACCCAGGACATAATGTAACGTTTGAATGCATAGATTGATTTGTAATGACTTGTTCTTGTATCATGCAAAGTTTGAAGTCGATAGCATGCCGGGAAGTACCTAAATTTTGTTTCCGTTATCTCCATAAGAAATGCATTGAGGAATGAAAATGGCCCTCTGGGGCCATTCATTGAACCAAGGACCATCAGCGAATATGTAAAATTTTATTATGATATATACTTATGATCTCTAACACCATGCCGAATTTCAATGCCCTTTTTTTTTTCTTTTGATGACCGTCCCGATATGATGCCGACATGAAATTAGTGTTTTCGATCAGCTTGCAGTATGCAAGCTACATTTTACTCGTATATATATATGGATACATGAATGAATCCGGAGAAGCATCTATATATAATAGATACGAGTAAAATGTTGCTTGCATACCGCAAGCAGATCGACAACACTATTTTTATGTCGGCATCATATCGAGGCGGCCATCAAAAGAAAAAAATGGATTGAAATTTTTCTTAAAATTCCCCGAAATTCCATCGTCTGGCATCGAACCCGGGTTATTCTGGTGATACTCACTAAGCAGAACAAAAGAAGATCACCATCCCTAACTATGTGTGAAAATTCAAGCAGAAATATTGGCTAAAGCTGCCTCAAAAGACGTTCTAAGTTTCACGAATTTAAATGGCTCCCTGGATTCGAACCAGGGACGATCTTGGAAATGTAAAATATGTTTCAGAATTTTATTTATGATGTCTATCTATATGCCGAATTTCAAGTTTCTATATTATGGGAAAGTTTTCAAAATAATTCCTAAAAATCGGATCAACTTCTGATTGCAGAGACACCTGGTGTCGAACCCAGGACACAATGATAGCTGTGAATGCACTGTTTGATTTGTATGGACTTGATCTTTATTTATGCAAAGTTTGAAGTCGATATCGTGCCGGGAAGCACCTAAAAGTTGTTTCCGTTATCTCCGTAAGAAATGCATTGAGGAATTTAAATGTCCCTCTGGGATCGAACCAAGGACCATCAGCGAATATATAAAATTTGATTATGAAATGCCTTTATGGTATCTAACCTCATACGGAATTTCAAGTTTCTATACCATCGGAAAAGGGTCCTAAAAAAATCTTAAAAATCGCCACAATGCATTTTAAACGGCCGATTTTTGCCCCGACCTAGCATCGAACCAAGGATAATATTCGTAGATGTCTTTATGGTTTCCTTTAGATATGCACGGAATCTAGCGGTCCCTTGAATTTCAACTCTCTCCTTTTCCGGGAAGTGCCTCAAAAAAATTTTCGAAAATCCCCGCCATGTATCCTTATGGGGAAAATCGCGACTTTGGGGCCTTCTGGAATCGAACCCATGACACCGAGGTTCAAAGTCGGCTTTTTCCTGGAGGTTACACGTTATGGCCAATACGTCGCAAAAATTTCAAGTCGTTGGCACTTGTGGAACATGCTAAGACTTTTGATCCCCAGTGTATATATATATATCTATTATATATAGATGCTTCTCCGGATTCATTCATGTATCCATATATATATACGAGTAAAATGTTGCTTGCATACTGCAAGCAGATCGACAACACTAATTTCATGTCGGCATCATATAGGGGCGGTTCTCAAAAGAACAAAAAAATGATTCAAAATATTCTTAAAATTCGCTTCAATTTCAGTGTCTGGTATCGAACCCGGATCTTTACTGTGAACATACTATAAAAACACAATAGAACATCACCATCTCTAACTATGTGTGAAAATTCAAGCAGAAATATGGGATACAACTGCCTCAAAAGACGTTCTAATTTTCACAAATTTAAATGGCTCTCTGGATTCGAACCAAGGACGATCTTGGAAATCTAAAACATGTTTCTGAAAGTTATCTATGATCTCTATCTATATGCCGAATTTGAAGTTTCTATATTATTGGGAAAGGGTTCAAAATAGTTCCTAAGAATTGAATCAATTACTGATTGTAGAGATGCCTGGTGTCGAACCCAGGACCTACTGGCAGCTGTGAAAACACATTATGACTTGGTTTGACCTGATCTTATTAAATGCAAAGTTTGAAGTCAACAACTTGTCAGGAAGTACCTAAAATTTGCTTCCGTAATCTCCTTAAGAAATGCATTGTAGGATGTAAATGGCCCTCTGGGATCGAACCAAGGACCATCAGCGAGTTCTAAAATTTAATTATGAAATATATTTATGATATATATCCACGTACCAAGTTTTAAGTTTCCAAGTCATCTGTAAGTAATTAAAAAAAATCTTAAAAATCGCAATGTAAATTAAACGGGAGAATATTTGCCCTGGCCTAGCATCGAACCAAGGATAATATTTGTAGATGTCTTTGTGGTTTCCTTTAGATATACACGGCATCTAGCGATCTCTAGAATTTCAACTCTCTTCTTTCCCGGGAAGTGCACCAAAAAAATTTTCGAATATCCCCGCCATGTATCCTTATGGAGAAAATCGTGACTTTGGGGCCTTCTGGAATCGAACCCATGACACCGAGGTTCAATGTCGGCTTTTTCCTGTAGGTTACACGTTATGGCCAATATGTCGTAAAAATTTCAAGTCGGTAGCACTTGTGGAACATGCTTAGACTTTTGATCCCCAGTGTATATCTATTATATATAGATGCTTCTCCGGATTCATTCATGTATCCATATATATATACGAGTAAAATGTTGTGTGCATACTGCAAGCACATCGATAACACTAATTTTAAGTCGGCATCATATCGGGAAGGCCGTCAAAAGAAAAAAAAATGGATTGAAAATATTCTGATTATTCGCTGCAATTTATTCGTCCGGCATCGAACCCGTTTCTTCCGGGTGATAGTTACTATGCAGCACAATAGAAGATCACATCTCTAACTATCTGTGAAAATTCAAGCAGAAATATTATCTGCAACTGCTTCAAACGACGTCCTACTTTTCCCTTATATTTCTTATGGGAGAAATGTTAATGTCCTCTGGCATCGAACCCAGGAATATTACGGTCTTCTGAAAACTTTCTTCTTTCTTTCTGTTTTCTTAAAGCAGTTTTAACCATACATCTTCCAGTCAAGCACGAACTTCCTATCATTTCGATAAGTGCATCAAAAAAATAACGAAATACTAACCCTATGTATTTTAAACGGGAGACATATTTACCGCCCGGCATCGAACCCGGGTCTTTCTGGTGAAAATTCCTATGCAACATAATTGAAGATATTAATCTTTAACTATGTGCGAAATTTCAAGCAGAAATATTGGTTGCAACTGCCTCAATCGAAGTCTTACTTTTCCCTTATATTCCTTATGAGAGAAATGTTAATGTGCCCTGGCATCGAACCCAAGAATAGTACGGTCTTACGAAAAATTTTTTCTTAAACCAATTCATACCTTACACTTTCCGGCTAAGCACGAACTTCCTATTATTTCGAGAAGTGCATCAAAAAAAATAATGAAAAACAGCTCCCATGTATTTTAAAGGGCAGATCTTTGCATCGTCCTAGCATCGAACTCAGGATATTTTTTGTGAAAGTCATTGATGTTTTCAAAAGTCCAAGACCATAAATATAGGCACCTTGAGTTTTATTTCTCTAACTCTCCAGAAAGTATTTTTTTTTAATTCCCGAAAATCACGGCAATGAATTTAAACGGGAAAGATCGGGACTTTGGGGCCCTCTGGAATCGAACCTATGACACTGAGGATCAAAGTCCCTTTTTTCCTGGGGGTTTCACGTTATGGCCAATATGTCATAAAAATTTCAAGTCAATGACACTTGTGGTTTAGCCTGTGAATTTGTATCCTATCTATATAGCTATATATATGAATGAATCCGGAGAAGCATCTATATATAATAGATATGAATGAATCCGGAGAAGCATCTATATATAATAGATATCCTCGTGCCAAGTTTCAAGTTTCCAAGTCATCTGTAAGTAATTAAAAAAAAATCTTAAAAATCGCAATGTAAATTAAACGGGAGAATATTTGTCCTGACCTAGCATCGAACCAAGGATAATATTTGTAGATTTCTTTGTGGTTTCCTTTAGATATACACGGCATCTAGCGATCCCTCGAATTTCAACTCTCTACTTTTCCGAGAAGTGCCTCAAAAAATTTTCGAAAATCTTCACCATATATCCTTATGGAGAAAATCGGGACTTTGGGGCCTTCTGGAATCGAACCCATGACACTGAGGTTCAAAAACGGATTTTTTCTGGAGGTTATACGATATGGCCAATATGTCGTAAAAATTTCAATTCAGTGGCACTTGTGGAACATGCTTAGACTTTTGATCCCCAGTGTATATATATATAAGTATATCCGGAGAAGCGTCTATATATAATAGATACGAGTAAAATGTTCTTGCATACTGCAAGCAGATCGACAACACTATTTTCATGCCGGCATCATATAGGGACGGCAATCAAAAGAAAAAAATGGAATGAAATTTTTCTTAAAATTCGCTGAAATTCCATCGTCTGTCATCGAACCCGGGTCTTAACTATGAACTTACTATGCAGTACAATAGAACATCACCATCTCTAACTATGTGTGAAAATTCAAGCAGAAATATGGGCTACAACTGCCTCAAAAGACGTTCTAATTTTCACGAATTTAAATGGCTCTCTGGATTCGAACCAAGGACGATCTTGGAAATCTAAAAAATGTTTCTGAAAGTTATTTATGATCTTTATCTATATGCCGAATTTGAAGTTTCTATATTATTGGGAAAGGTTTCAAAATAATTCTTAAAAATCGGATCAACTTCTGATTACAGAGACACCTGGTGTTGAACCCAGGACATATTGTAAGCTGCGAATGCACTGTTTGATTTGTAAATACTTGCTCTTGTATCACGCAAAGTTTGAAGTCGATAGCATGCCGGGAAGTACCTTAAACTTGTTTCCGTTATCTCCATAAGAAATGCATTGTGGAATGTAAATGGCCCTCTGGGATCGAACCAAGGAACATCAGGGAAAACAAAAAAAAATGATTATGAAACATATTCATGATATCTATCCACGTGCCGAGTTTCAAGTATCTATGTTATCGGGAAAGGATCCAAAAAAAATCTTCAATATCGCCGCAATGCATTTTAAACCGCCGATTTTTGCCCCGGCCTAGCATGGAACCAAGGACAATATTCGAAGATGTCTTTCCGATTTTCGTTGGCTATGCATGGCATCTAGCGGTCCCTCGAGTTTCAACTCTCTGCTTTTCCGGGAAGTGCCTCAAAAAAATTTTCGAAAATCCCCGCCATGTAATCTTATGGGAAAAATCGCGACTTTGGGGCCTTCTGGAATCGAACCCATGGCACCGAGGTTCAATGTCGGCTTTTTCCTGGAGGTTACACGTTATGGCCAATATGTCGTAAAAATTTCAAGTCGGTGGCACTTGTGGAACATGCTTAGACTTTTGATCCCCAGTGTATATATATCTATTATATATAGATGCTTCTCCGGATTCATTCATATATATAGATAGGTATATAGATAGGTATATAGATAGATACGATACAAATTCACAGCTTAGACCACAAGCGTGATTGAGTTCAAATTTTTACTGCGTATTGGCCATAACAATTAACCGCCAGAAAAAATGTGATTTTGAACCTCAAAGTCATAGGTTCGATTCCAGAGGGCCCCAAAGTCTCGATTTTTCCCGTTTAAATGCATTGCTTTGATTTTCAATAATTTTAAAAAAATACTTGCCGGATAGGTAGAGAATCAAAACTCAAGGAGCCTATATATATGGACATGATCTATCGAAAACATAAAAAAATTTTACCTAAAATATCCTGTGTTCGATGCTAGGTAGAGGCAAAAATCGGCCGTTTAAAATGCATTGTGGTGATTTTTAAGATTTTTTTTGGACCCCTTCCCGATGGCATGCAAACTTGAAATTCGGCATGGGTTTAGATATCATAAATATATTTCATAATCAAATTTTACACATTCGCTGATGGTCCTTGGTTCGATCCCAGGGAGCCATTTACATTCCTCAATGCATTTCTTATGGAGATAACGGAAACAAGTTTAAGGTACTTCCTGGCATGATATAAACTTCAAACTTTGTATGAAATAACATGAAGTCCTAATAAGTCATACTGTGCATTCACAACTACCAATGTCTCCTGGGTTCGACACCAGGCGTCTCTACAATCAGTAAATTATCCGATTTTTAAGAATTAATTTAAATCCCTGCCCAAAAATATTAAAACATGAAATTAGATACATAGAGAGAGAACATAGATACATTTCAAAAACATATTTTAAATTTCCTAGATCTTCCTTGGTTCGAATCCAGAGAGCCATTTACATTATTGAAAAGTAGGACGTCCTTTGAGGCAGTTGGAGCCATTATTTCAGCTTGATTTTTCACACATAGTAAGAGATGGTGATTTTCTTTTGTGCTGCATAGTGGGTTCACCAGGAAGGCCTTGTTTGGATGCCAGACGATTAAATTGCAGCGAATTTAATGAATATTTTCAATCCCGTTTTTTCTTTTGAGGGCTGTCCCGATACGATGCCGACATGGAATTAGTGTTGGCGAACTGCTTGCAGTATGCAAGCTACATTTTACTCGTATATATCTATTATATATAGATGCTTCTCCGGATTCATTCATATATATACCTAGATAGATAGATAGATAGGATACTAATTCACAGCCTAAACCACAAGCGTCATTGACTTGAAATTTTTACGACGTATTGACCCTAACGTGAAACCGCCAGAAAAAATGTGATTTTGATCCTTATTGTCATGGGTTCGATTCCAGAAGGCCCCAAAGTCCCGATTTTCTCCATAAGGATACATGGTGGGGATTTTCGTAAATTTTTTTGAGGCACTTCCCGGAAAAGGAGAGAGTTGAAACTCGAGGGATCGCTAGATGCCCCCCATATCAATAGAAAACCATAAAGATATCTACGAATATTATCCTAGGTTCGATGCTAGGACGGGGCAAAAGTCGGCCGTTTAAAATGCATTGCGGCGATTTTTAAGTTTTTTTTGAACCCTTTTCCGATGGCATAGAAACTTGAAATTCGGCATGGCGTTAGATATCATAATTATATTTAATAATCAAATTTTACATATGCCCTTATGGTCCTTGGTTCGATCCCAGAGGGCCATTTACATTCCACAATGCATTTCTTATTGAGATTACGGAAACACATTTTAGGTGCTTCCCGATATTATATCTACTTGAAACTTTGCATAAGATAAGATCAAGTCATTACTAATAAAACTGTGAATTCACAGCTACCAATGTTTCCTGGTTTTACCACCAGGCGTCTCTACAATCAGTAAATGATCCGATTTTAAAGAATTTTTTGGAACCATTTCTCAATTATATAGAAACTTGAAATTCGGCATATAGATAGAGATCATAAATAACTTTCAGAAACATTTTTTAGATTTCCAAGATCGTCCTTGGTTCGAATCCAGAGAGCCATTTAAATTCGTGAAAATTAGAACGTCTTTTGAGGCAGTTGTAGCCCATATTTCTGCTTGAATTTTCACACATCGTTAGAGATGGTGATGTTCTATTGTGCTGCATAGTAAGTTCACAGTAAGACCCGGGTTCGGTGCCAGACGATGGAATTTAGGCAAATTTTAAGAAAAATTTCAATCTTTTTTTTTTTCTTTTGATGGCCGTCCGGATATGATGCCGATATGATAATAGTGTTGCCGATCTGCTTGCAGTATGCAAGCAACATTTTACTCGTATATATATAAGTATATCCAGAGAAGCGTCTATATATAATAGATATATATATATAGAGAGGATACAAACTCACAGCCTAAACCACAAGAGTGATTGATCTGAAATTTTTACGGCGTATTGGCCATAACGTGTAACCACCAGAAAAATTGCGATTTTGATCCTCAGTGTCATGGGTTCGATGCCAGGGGGCTCCAAAGTCCCGATTTTTCCCGTTTAAATGCATTGCTTTGATTTTCGGGAATTAAAAAAAAATACATCCCGGATAGGTAGAGAATCAAAACTCAACGAGCCGTTATATATGATCATGATCTATCGAAAACATAAATGAGTTTTACGGAAAATAACCTGGGTTCGATGCTAGGTCGATGCAAAAATCTGCCGTTTAAAATGCATTGTGGCGATTTTTAAGATTTTTTTTGGACCCTTTCCCGATGGCATGGAAACTTGAAATTCGGTATGGGGTTAGATATCATAAATTTATTTCATAATCGATTTTTATGTTTTCCCTGATGTTCCTTGGTTCGATCCCAGAGGCCCATTTACATTTCACAATGCATTTCTTATGGAGATAACGGAAAAAGGTTTAAGGTACTTCCCGCCATGCTATCGACTTAAAACTTAGCATGATAGAAGAACGACTCTTAACAAATCAAACTATGCATTTATAGCTATCAATGTGTCCTGGGTTCGACACCAGGTGTCTCTGCAATCAGAAGTTGATCCGATTTTTAGTAATTATTTTGAAACCTCTCCCAATAATATAGAAACTTGAAATTTGGCATATAGATTGAGATTAATAATAACTTTCAGAAACATTTTTTAAATATCCAAGATCGTCCTTGGTTCGAGTCCCGAGATCCATTTACATTCGTGAACATTAGAGCGTTTTTTGAGGCAGTTGTAGCTATATTTCTGCTTGAATTTTCACAAATAGTTAGAGGAGGTGATGTTCTATTATGCTGCATAGTAAGTCCACCAGTAAGACCCGGGTTCGATTCCAGACGATGAAATTTCAGTGAATTTTAAGAAAAAATTAAATCCTTTTTTTTTCTTATGAGGTCCGTCCCGATGTGATGCCGATATGAAATTAGTATTGCCGATCTGCTTGCAGTATGCAAGCTACATTTTACTCGTATCTATCTATTATATATAGATGCTTCTCCGGATTCATTCATATATATACCCAGATAGGATACAAATTCACAGGTTAAACCAAAAGCGTCATTGACTTGAAATTTTTACGACGTATTGGCCATAACGTGTAACCACCAGAAAAAATGTGATTTTGAACCTGAGTGTCATGGGTTCGATTCCAGAAGGCCCCAAAGTCGCGATTTTCCCCATAAGATTACATGGCGGGGATTTTCGAAAATGTATTTGAGGCACTTCCCGGAAAAGGAGAGAGTTGAAACTCGAGGGATCGCTAGATGCCGCACATATCAAAAGGAAACCATAAAGACATCTACAAATATTATCCTTGGTTCGATGCTAGGTCGGGGCAAAAATCGGCCGTTTAAAATGTATTGCGGCGATTTTTAAGATTTTTTTTTAACCCTTTTCCGATGGCATAGAAACTTGAAATTCAGCATGGTGTTAGATATCATAATTATATTTCATAATCAAATTTTACATATTCCTTTATTGTCCTTGGTTCGATCCCAGAGGGCCATTTACATTCCTCAATGCATTTCTTATGGAGATTACGGAAACACATTTTAGGTGCTTCCCGATATTATATCCACTTGAAACTTTGCATAAGATAAGATCAAGTCATTACTAATCAAACTGTGAATTCACAGCTACCAATGTTTCCTGGTTTCACCACCAGGCATCTCTACAATCAGTAAATGATCCGATTTTTCAGAATTTTTTGGAACCATTTCCCAATTATATAGAAACTTGAAATTCAGCATACAGATAGAGATTATTGATACATTTCAGGAACATGTTTTAGATTCCCACGATCGTCCTTGGTTCGAATCCAGAGAGCCATTTGTATTCGTGAAAAGTAGAACGTCGTTTGAAGCAGTTGTAGCAAATATTTCTGCTTGAATTTTCACACATAGTTAGATATAGTTATCATCTATTGTGCCGCTTAGTAAGTTCACCAGGAAGACCCGGGTTCGATGCAAGACGCTAAAATTGAAGCGAATTTTAAGAATATTTTCAATACTTTTTTTTTGTTTTCAGGACCGTCTCGATATGATGCCGAAATAAAATAATATTGCCGATCTGCTTGCAGTATGCAAGCTACATTGCACTCGTATATATCTATTATATATAGACGCTTCTCCGGATATACCTATATATATATACATTCATAGGGGATCAAAATTCTAACCATGTTCCACAAGTGCCACCGACTTGAAATTTTTACGACGTTATGGCCATGACGTGTAACCTCCAGGAAAAAGCCGACATTGAACCTCGGTGTCATGGGTTCGATTCCAGAAGGCCCCAAAGTCGCGATTTTCCCCATAAGATTACATGGTGGGGATTTTCGAAAATTTTTTTGAGGCACTTCCCGGAAAAGGAGAGAATTGAAATTCGAGGGATCACTAGAAGCCGTGGATATCTAAAGGAAACCATAATGACATCTACGAAGATTATCCTTGGTTCGATGCTAGGTCAGGGCAAATATTCTCCCGTTTAATTTACATTGCGATTTTTAAGATATTTTTAAATTACTTCCAGATGACTTGGAAACTTGAAACTTGGCACGTGGATATATATCATAAATATATTTTATAATCAAATTTTAGCAACTCGCTGATGGTCCTTGGTTCAATCCCAGAGGTCCATTTACATCCTTCAATGCATTTCTTATGGAGATACCGGAAACAAATTTTAGGTACTTCCCGGCATGATATCGACTTTAAAATTTGCATAAAATAAGATGAAGTCGTTGCAATTCAAACTATGCATTCACAGCCACCAATGTGTCCTGGGTTCGACACTAGGCGTCACTACAATCAGTAACTGATCCTATTTTTAAGAATTTTTTTGAACCTCTTCCCTTTAATATTAAAAATCGAAATTCGGTACATAGATAGAAATTATAAATTAACTTTGAAAAAATATTTTAGATTTCAATGATCGTCCTTGGTTCGAATCCAGGGAGCCATTTACTTTCGTGAAAATTATAACCTCTTTTGAGGCAGTTGTAGACAAAATTTCTGCTTGAATTTTCACACACAGTCAGAGATGGTGATCTTCTATAGTGCTGCATAGTAATTTTACCAGTATGACCCGGGTTCGTTACCAGACGATGAAATTGCAGCGATTTTTAAGAATATTTACAACCCTTTTATTTTCTTTTGAGGACCCTCCCAAAATGATGCCGATATGAAATTCATATGCCGATCTGCTTGCAGTATGCAAGCTACATTTTACTCGTATAAGTATATCCGGAGAAGCGTCTATATATAATAGATAGCGAGGATACAAATTCACAGCCTAAACCACAAGCGTGATTGAGTTCAAATTTTTACTGCGTATTGGCCATAACAATTAACCGCCAGAAAAATTGTGATTTTGATCCTCAGTGTCATGGGTTCGATTCCAGAGGGCCCCAAAGTCCCGTTTTTTCTCTTTTAAATGCATTGCTTAGATTTTCGGGAATTTTTAAAAAATACTTCCCGGATAGGTAGAGAAACGAAACTCAAGGAGCCTTTATATATGGACATGATCTACCGAAAACATAAATGAGCTTTACGGAAAATATCCTAGGTTCAATGCTAGGTCAAGGCAAAAATCAGCCGTTTAAAATGCATTGTGGCGATTTTTAAGATTTCTTTTGGACCCTTTCCCGATGGCATGGAAACTTGAAATTCTGCATGGAGTTGGAGATTAATAATAGATTTCAGAATCAAATTTTATGTATTCGCTGATGGTCCTTGGTTCGATCCCAGGGGGCCATTTAAATTCCTCAGTGCATTTCCTACGGAGATAACGGAAACAAATTTTAGGGACTTCCAGGCATGATATTGACTTCAAACTTTGCACTAAGAAAGATAAAGTCCATACAAATCAAACTGTGCATTCACAGCCGTCAATGTTTCCTGGGTTCGACACCAGGCGTCTCTGCAATCAGAAGTTGATCCGATATTTAGGAATTATTTTGAAACCTTTGCCAATAATATAGAAACTTCAAATTCAGCATATAGATGGAGATCGTAAATAACATTCAGAGACATTTTTTAGATTCTCAAGATCGTCCTTGGTTCGAATCCAGAGAGCCATTTAAATTCGTGAAAATTAGAACGTCTTTTGAGGCAGTTGTAGCCCATATTTCTGATTGAATTTTCACACATAGTTAGATATGGTGATGTTCTAATGTGCTGCATAGTAAGTTCACAGTAAAGACCCGGGTTCGATGCCAGACGATTTAATTTCAGCGAATTTTAAGAAAAATTTCATTCCATTTTTTACTCTCGATGGCCGTCCCGATATGATGCCGACATGAAAATAGTGTTGTCGATCTGCTTGCAGTATGCAAGCAACATTTTACTCGTATACATGAATGAATCTGGAGAAGCATCTATATATAATAGATATATATAGAGAGGATACAAAGTCACAGGCTAAACCACTAGCGTCAATGGCTTGAAATTTTTACGACATATTGGCCATAACGTATAACCTCCAGAAAAATTGCGATTTTGAACCTCGATGTCATGGGTTCGATTCCAGAGGGCCCCAAACTCCCGATTTTTCCCGTTTAAATGCATTGCTTTGATTTTCGGGAATTTTTAAAAAATACTTTCCGGATAGGTAGCGAATCAAAACTCAAGGAGCCTATATACATGGTCATCATCAATCGAAAACATAAATGAGTTTTACGGAAAATATCCTGGGTTCGATGCTAGGTCGGGGCAAAAATCGGCCGTTTAAAATGCATTGTGGCGATTTTTAAGATTTTTTTTGGACCTCTTCCCGAATGCATGGAAACTTGAAATTTGGCATGGGGTTAGAAATCATAAATATATTTCATAATCAAATTTTTTGTATTCGCTTATGGTCCTTGGTTTGATTCCAGAAGGGTCATTTGCACTCCACAATGCATTTCTTATGGGGATAACGGAAACAAAATTTAGGTACTTATCCGCATGATATTGACTTCCAACTTTGCATAAAATAAGATCAAGTTCATAAAAATCAAACTGTGCATTCACAGCTACCAGTGTGTCCTGGGTTCGACACCAGGCGTCTCTACAATCAGTAACTGATCCGATTTTCAATAATAATTTTGAACCCTTTCCCAACAATATAGAAACTTGAAATTCGGCATTTAGTTAGATATCATAGATACATTTCCAAATCATCTTTTAGATTTCCAAGATCGTCCTTGGTTCGAATCCAGGGAGGCATTTACATTCGTGAAATTTAGAACGTCTTTTGAGGCAGTTGATTCCAATATTTCTGCTTGAATTTTCACACATAGTTAGAGATGTTGATCTTCTATTGTGCTGCATAGTAAGTTCACCAGTAAGACCCGGGGTTCGATGCCAGACGATGAAAAGTCAGCGAATTTTAAGAATATTTTCAATCCACTTTTTTTCTATTGAGGACCGTCCCGTAATGATGCCGATATGAAATTAGTATTGCGGATCTGCTTGCAGTATGCAAGCTACAAATTACTCGTATATCTATTATATATAGACGCTTCTCCGGATATACCTATATACACACTCACTCATTCATTCATTCATAGGGCATCAAAAGTCTAAGCATGTTCCACAAGTGCCACTGACTTGAAATTTTTACGACATATTGGCCATATCGTGTAACCTCCAGAAAAAATCCGACTTTGAACCTCAGTGTCATGGGTTCGATTCCAGAAGGCCCCAAAGTCCCGATTTTCTCCATAAGGATATATGGTGAAGATTTTCGAAAATTTTTTGAGGCACTTCTCGGAAAGGTAGAGAGTTGAAATTTGAGGGATCGCTAGATGCCGTGGATATCCAACGAAAATAAAAAAGACATTGCCTAACATGGTCCATGGTTCGATGCTAGGTCGGGGCAAAAATCGGCCGTTTAAAATGCATTGCGGCGATTTTGAAGATTTTTTTTGAATCCTTTCCCGATAACATAGATACTTGAAACTCGGCACGTGGATAGATATCATGAATATATTTCATAATCAAATTTTACATATTCGCTGATGGTCCTTGGTTCGATCCCAGAGGGCCATTTGCATTTCTCAATGCATTTCTTACGGAGATAACGGAAACAAAATTTAGGCACTTCCCGGCATGCTATCGACTTCAAACTTTGCATGTTAGTAGATCAAGTTCTTAGAAATCAAACTTTGCATTCACGGCTATCAATGTGTCCTGGGTTCGACACCAGGTGTCTCTGCTATCAGAAGTTGATCCGATTTTTAGGAATTATTTTGAAACCTTTGCCAATAATATAGAAACTTCAAATTCGGCATATAGATAGAAATCATAAATAACTTTCAGAAACATATTTTATTTCCAAGATCATCCTTGGTTCGAATCCAGAGAGCCGTTTAAATTCGTGAAAATTAGAACGTCTTTTGAGGCAATTGTAGCCCATATTTCTGCTTAAATTTTCACACTTAGTTAGAGATGGTTATGTTCTATTGTG
Source organism: Sympetrum striolatum (assembly GCA_947579665.1). Classification (NCBI taxonomy): domain Eukaryota; kingdom Metazoa; phylum Arthropoda; class Insecta; order Odonata; family Libellulidae; genus Sympetrum; species Sympetrum striolatum. Next base: position 9,408,524 of record OX388342.1, read on the forward strand.
CTGCATAGTAAGTTCACAGTAAAGACCCGGGTTCGATGCCAGACAATGGAATTTCAGCGAATTTTAAGAAAAATTTCAATCCATTTTTTTCTTTTGATGGTCGTCACGATATGATGCCGACATGAAAATAGTGTTGTCTATCTGCTTGCAGTATGCAAGCAACATTTTACTCGTATATAAGTATATCCGGAGAAGCGTCTATATATAATAGATATACACTGGGGATCAAAAGTATAAGCATGTTCCACAAGTGCCACCGACTTGAAATTTTTACGACATATTGGCCATAACGTGTAACCTCCAGGAAAAAGCCGACTTTGAACCTCAGTGTCATGGGTTCGATTCCAGAAGGCCCCAAAGTCACGATTTTGTCCATAAGAATACATGGCGGGGATTTTCGAAAATTTTTTTGAGGCACTTCCCGGAAAAGGACAGAGTTGAAATTTTAGAGATCGCTAGATGCCATGTATATCTAAAGGAAACCACAAAGACATCTACAAATATTATCCTTGGTTCGATGCTAGGCCAGGGCAAATATTCTCCCGTTTAATTTACATAGCGATTTTTAAGATTTTTTTTTAATTACTTACAGATGACTTGGAAACTTGAAACTTGGCACGTAGATATATATCATAAATATATTTCATAATAAAATTTTAGAGCTCGCTGATGGTCCTTGGTTCGATCCCAGAGGGCAATTTACATCCTACAATGCATTTCTTATGAAGATTACGGAAGCAAATTTTAGGTACTTCCTGGCAAGTTGTTGACTTCAAACTTTGCATTTAATAAGATCAGGTCAAACCAAGTCATTATGTGTTTTCACAGCTGCCAGTAGGTCCTGGGTTCGACACCAGGCGTCTCTACAATCAGTAATTGATTCAATTTTTAGGAACTATTTTGAACCCCTTCCCAATAATATAGAAACTTGAAATTCGGCATATAGATAGAGATCATAAATAACTTTCAGAAACATGTTTTAGATTTCCAAGATTGTCCTTGGTTCGAATCCAGAGAGCCATTTAAATTCGTGAAAATTAGAACGTCTTTTGAGGCAGTTATAGCCCATATTTCTGCTTGAATTTTCACACATAGTTAGAGATAGTGATGTTGTATTGTGTTTCATAGTAGGTTCACCAGTAATACCCGGGTTTGATGCCAGACGATGGAATTTCAGCGAATTTTAAGAAAAATTTCAATCCACTTTTTTCTTTTGATGGCCGTCCCGATATGATGCCGACATGAAAATAGTGTTGTCGATCTGCTTGCAGTATGCAAGCAACATTTTACTCGTACCTATATACACACTCACTCATTCATTCATTCATAGGGCATCAAAAGTCTAAGCATGTTCCACAAGTGCCACTGACTTGAAATTTTTACGACATATTGGCCATATCGTGTAACCTCCAGAAAAAATCCGACTTTGAACCTCGGTGTCATGGGTTCGATTCCAGAAGGCCCCAAAGTCCCGATTTTCTCCATAAGGATATATGGTGAAGATTTTCGAAAATTTTTTTGAGGCACTTCTCGGAAAGGTGGAGAGTTGAAATTCGAGGGATCACTAGATGCCGTGGATATCCAACGAAAATAAAAAAGACATCGCCGAACATGGTCCATGGTTCGATGCTAGGTCGGGGCAAAAATCGGCCCTTTAAAATGCATTGCGGCGATTTTAAAGATTTTTTTTGAATCCTTTCCTGATTACATAGATACTTGAAACTCAGCACGTGGATATATATCATGAATATGTTTCATAATCAAATTTTACATATTCGCTGATGGTCCTTGGTTCGATCCCAGAGGGCCATTTGCATTTCTTACGGAGATAACGGAAACAAAATTTAGGTACCTCCCGGCATGCTATCGACTTCAAACTTTGCATGTTAGTAGAGCAAGTCCTTAGAAATCAAACTGGGCATTCACAGCTATCAATGTGTCCTGGGTTCGACACCAGGTGTCTCTGCAATCAGAAGTTGATCCGATTTTTAGGAATTATTTTGAAACCTTTCCCAATAATATAGAAACTTGAAATTCGGCATATAGATAGAGATAAAATATCAATAAAATACTGAAACATATTTTAGATTTCCAAGATCGTCCTTGGTTCGAGTCCCGAGAGCCATTTACATTCGTAAAAATTAGAACATCTTTTGAGGCAGTTGTAGCCAATATTTCTGCTTGAATTTTCACACATAGTTAGAGATGGTGATGTTCTATTGTGTTTCATAGTAGGTTCACCAGTAAGACCCGGGTTCGATGCCAGACGATGAAATTTCAGCGAATTTTAAGAAAAATTTCAATCCTTTTATTTTTTCATTTGAGGACCGTCCCGATATGATGCCTATATGAAATTAGTATTGCCGATCTGCTTGCAGTATGCAAGCAACATTTTACTCGTATAAGTTAAAATTAACGATATTCCCAAGATTATCATTATATAGCAAATATCAAAACGAAATATTGGTTGAAATATCTTAAATGGTTTCAGTTTTACTGAAGGAAATGCATCACTTGGGTCATATTGACGACCAATCAATGGTTAAAAATTTACAGAATGAGATATTTTTTGTTAAGAGCAAGATGGATTTGATTACTAAGCTGGAAGTTATCAGTTGAAGTAGATTTAGATTACAGATGCCATGTTGAAAGTTTGACCATAAATGATTTCATATGTGATGTGATTATTGAGTAATTTTGAAAATGATACTGATCTGTTTATATTTGGAATACTCTGGCAAGTTCAAGCTAAATAGGAAAACACCCATCATCTAAATGTCAAATTGATATTAATAATAGAAAGTGGGAGGACAATGATATTAGAGGAAGCTTTGCTTATGGGTACCTATTGAGATTTGATCAAGACCAAAAGAAAGTTTCCTGTTAAAAGATTTAATGGTGTCAGTAATTTCGGTGAAATAGGTTGGATAAAGGAAGAAGGAATCATAATAATAATCTTAAAAGAAATGACACTCAGAAGCTTCCACAGAAGGATTAAATGAAAAACTTTAATGACAGGGAAGAATTTTAGTTGCTTTTCGAGGTAATATCACAAAACTACATGTTGAATTTTTCTGCTACTTGTAAAATATCAGAAACAAGCTCATAATTATATTTAATTGAGGTTGGACAAGGATTGGGCATGACATGTTAAGTTTGACACATTTAGAGCTATAAATTTGATACAGAAACTGTCCTATCTGAACTGTATCCAAATCAGAGGAAGTTATTGATAGACCTGGAAGTGTTTCTTATAGAATCCTGAAATAAGAGGATTTCTTACTAGAGATGTTTTCCAAAATGCATATAGTTTCTTTTTCTCAGTTAGCTGTAAATGACATAGAGAGTCATTTTTTCATATAATAAGGTTCAGAGAATACCGAGTAGGTCATGCCAGAATTATTTTTCTATCTACTTACCTTTAATCACCAAGATTCTTCATTCTGTTATTAATCTAAAAATTTTATTTTCCTAAGAAAGAAGAAGTTAACTTGGCCAAAGTGTAAATTTACTCGTTTTGGTAATAATTTGTGACTTGATCTTTCTCAGCGTGAATTGGTATCAGAAGATAAATAAGATAAGACATAAGTCAATAATTTTCAAATATATGTATATGATAATCCGTCTATGGGCATTGTTATGCTTTAATTAAGCGAAAATTCGACGACTTCAATTTCGACGTTGAAAGAAGGCGGTAAGAAAGTTGAGAATGGTGAAACACATATGCTTAACACATTTTTAACCATAGCTCTGTCCAGGCAAGAAATACTCATTGAAAGAATTTCCTGCTTTCGTGAATAAGTCTCCCAATGAACTTTGTCGGCTGTTAATTTTTTCCTTCTTAAAATGCCCGATTTGGAGGAAATAAACACCAAAAAAGGATCAAACCTTGCGCATTAATGGCATACTTTTACAATAAAGAAGAAACTGTGGAAATGGCATCGTTTTATCTGTGACTACACCCGATTTGGGTCTCAGCTATATAAATTAAAATAAGCTGTACACAAAAACATCAGATAAACCTTAGCGACGTGAGTAGTTCAAACGATTCCGCGCTTACAGCACATTCCGAACAACCACTTTGGTCATAATAGTGAGTAAGATTTGCATTAACTAAGGGTAATACTTGAAAAATAATAATGTGTTTAATTTTTTAAATAATTTAAACTTTATTTGCCTATAAAGAATAATTAATGAAATTAAGCTTTGAGGTTCACCTGAATTTTTTTCCTGAAACTGACTATAACGACTGAATAATTTCCTTCCGGTCGTTACAAATATGGGACATGGTTGTAGACAATGTGGCGGATGTAGTGTTCCCGTTGTGCAAGATTTATTAGTTGAATGTGAGTTGAATCAAAGAAGGATTTCGGAAGTTTTACGTTACTAAGGTGAGTGCTTTTCTGAAGAATTCAAGTAATTCTGTTATTTACATTTAATGTTATTTAACACTGCTTTTTATTGTTATCATATCAGTCGGTTAAGTAAAACGGACGTAAGTAATTTTGAGATAATTGTTAAGATTGAGGTAATATATATCTAATCATTTTCTGGCTGTAAGCATTCCCTATTTAATACTGACATTTGTGTTCTTTGAGATCCCATGCTATTCAATCCTAAAACATTCCTCACGTGGAAAATATTACGCAATATGATATATGCGAGATATGTTTCTTTGCTGGCAGCTCACAATGGCGTTCGGTCGAGGTGCTCGGTTGTTGGAACTCATAGGCGAGAAAATAGCATCTGAGGAGTCTTCACATGAAGAGGTTGGTAACTTTTAGTGTTCTATTCATTATATTAGTTGGTTTCCAGTAAAGTAATGACGGGGTATTTTGTAGCTGTAAATTGAGCTTGAATATACCTAACGATTTTGAAAAATGTGAGTGATTAATTTTGTAAAGTTATTTAAGAACAAACACTGTTTATACTGTTAATCTCATTAAGTTTTTGGTGAATTTCTTCTTCTAGAAATTTACAAAGTTTGGTTTGTGAGATATTTTGTTATTGAATTGAATTATATTATTGTTTATGTTCAAAATAGTGCAATTTTTATTACTTTATTCGCGTTGCTTTAGTGTTTCTTTGATGTCAGTTTGGTAATTGAGTGATTTATTATAATAAAGAGTATGTATTGGATCTTTAAAGTATTAGGATTTAGAATAACACATGTATTCAATTCTTTAGGCAACGGCATGTTCTTTTCCTACACGACCTGTTGGAAGAGGGGGTAGAGGAATGCTCATCCTTCAGTCTCTTGATGCTAATGTCACTCAAAATGTTCCTCCCCGCATTGAGGTGAGTAAGTCCGGTGTAGTTTTATTGGTCCAATTTCTTGATATTGGCACATACTACATTTCACCTGATACTGGTTTGCCTGTTTGTGTGTGGGGACGTTTTACTTAAATTCCTGACTTCGTAAATTGATGTTGCTTTGTGACTATAATTTACCTAATACTAGTTGGAATCGGGGTAGCACTGTAAACATTGCCAATATACATGTGGCAGTCATGTAATGGATGCTTTTGCAAACTAACACGGTCAGTAAAAGAAATTCCAAAGGAAAGTGATATGGTGATGATTCTATTTTTCCTTTCACATCATTTAGCAATTGAAATGGAATCCTTCTCCTTGAAACTCAGACGTACCTGATCTTCGAAATCAGTGAATTTAATGAATATTTGATCTTGCTGATGTTGATTGGAAGATTTTTACTTTGTATCATCAAAGGTTCATTTTCCATGTTTTCTGAACTATAATCCATATAAATTCTCCTGATTTTGTATAACATAACTAGCTGAAACGCCCGTTGATTCTCAACTGGGAATATAGAAGTAGATTAAATTCAAGTTGCTGGTCGTGCAATGCGTAATTTCCCTTTAGAATACAGTCTAAAATCCCAAGCTAATCTTACTATACAGGAAAATTCATGAGCTCGGCTCAATCGCGTTTTTAATCCACGCAAGCACTCTGTTTCCTCTATCAACCATTGTTATTTATAATTTTACATATTCTTTCACTATTACTCCATTTTTATAATGTTTTCTCTAAATTTTCTCTTTTTCTATTAGCCAGTTTCAGTTTCTCTTAATTATCACATCATTATTAAACACTGTCGTTTATCATTTTACGAAAAAGTTCATACTCCAAGGGCATTATGAACTTTAACCAAAATAACCTAGTTAATTCTAAATCTGCATTGATGGAAATTTTCATGTTAGGAGAAAATATGGACAACCAAAGTGATTCTTGTTCAATATTTTTGAAGTATTAACTGTTGTATTATGGTATTAGCTGATTTGAGGAAATATAAATTCAATTATTTCATAATACTCTACTACTTCTACAGTATTAAAAGATATGACTTATGGCAAGTATTTAGGAAAATATTATCGTCATAAAAGCTTTCAAAACGTTGTGAGAAAACAGATGAAAATGCACTTAAAACGGAGAAGCTTATAGACTCTTTTATTGAGTCCCTCGTCTGTTACATATGGTTCATTTTAAGTGGTAACTTTTTATTTGTTCCAGCTGTACTTTCACCTAAAATGTTCAAACCATATTTCTGTGTCTTTTTAATCGTTTATCATATATATTTGGTTAATCATTGTATTTTATAATATGGGTATGTCCCATATGAATGAATAAATTGTCTTAAAATTAGATTAAAATGCCTATAGATATGTAGATATATGTAGTAAAACATATGTAATTCCTTGCATTCCTATTTCTATATGTATGCTTGGTATTTAGTTCCTTATCTATTAAATATAGATGCTTCTCCGGATTCATTCATGTATCCATGTATATATAGAGAGAGGATACTAATTCACAGGCTAAACCACAAGAGTCATTGACTTGAAAGTTTTGCGACATATTGGCCATAACGTTTAACCGCCATAAAAATTGCAATTTTGAACATCAGTGCCATGGGTTCGATTCCAGGGGGCACCAAAGTCCCGATTTTTCCCTTTAAATGCATTGCTTTTATTTTTGGGAATTTTTAAAAAATACTTTCCGGATAGGTAGAGAAGCAAAACTGAAGGAGCCTATATATATGATCATTATCTATTGAAAACATTAATGAGTTATACAGAAAATATCCTGGGTTCGGTGCTAGGACAATGCAAAAATCTGCCCTTTAAAATACATTGAGGTAGTTTTTCATTATTTTTTTTTGATGGACTTAACAAAATGATAGGAAGTTTTAGCTCTGCTAGAAGATGTATATTAAGACTCAGTTTAAGAAAAAAATTTACATAAGACCGTAGTATTCCTGGGTTCGATGCCCGGGCACATTAAAATTTCTCACATAAGGAATATATGGGAAAAGTAGGACGTTGTTTGAGGCAGTTACAGCTATTATTTCTGCTTGAATTTTCACACATAGTTAGAGATAGCGATATTCCATTGTGCTGCATAGAAAGAATTGCCAGAAAGTCCCGGGTTCGATGCCTGGCAGTTAATATATCCCCCATATAAAATACATAGGGTTGATTTTCATTATTTTTTATACATTTATCGAAATGATAGGAAGTTCTTGCTTAGCTAGAAGATGTAGCTAGCTAAAAGATTAGTTAGTATCACCAAAAAGACCCGGATTCGATCCTGGGTGAATAAATTGCAGCAAATTTTGTGAATATTTTCAATCCTTTTTTACTTTTCTTTTGAAGACCGTCCCGAAATGAGGCCGATATGAAAACAGTGTTGTCGATCTGCTTGCTGTATGTAAGCTACATTTTACTCGTTTTCTATATAAGCTGTAGGTCAATGAAAATATTGATGGCGTATTTTTTTTTGCACTTCTTTAGTTTTGTAACATGACAAATTTCAAGTGAAATATATGACATAGTCGTATCTTCCTTGCTGTGTATCACTAAGGGTATTTTTACTGAAATATATGTAATTATCTGTAATGTTGTGAATGATAGTGTTGCTGATTTTCAGGAATTATGTACTCCAAGGCAACCCTCCTCCTCTATTTTAACACGGATGTCACAACTCTCTGTGGGCATCAGGTGAGACAAAATAAACTGTTTTAACATCATTTTGAGAACATTCCATCAGCATTCATTATTATTTTGCATATTCCAATCCATTATGATTGTTTTAATTTATGTTTATGGGGTGTAAATTTTAGGAAAGAAGAGTCAATTACAACAAATGGAAAGGAAAAAAGTACATCTTCATTTGATACGGTGCCATCAAAACCTATTACATTTCGTGGTGAATTGGGAACAGTGTAAGTATTTAGATGAATTCGTCTTAAAAATAAGAATCAAGACATATTCGTTGTTTTCTGAGGATTGTAAGTTGTGTGTTAGTTCCCTTAATTTTTTTAGGATTATTATTAATTGGAGGAAACATCATTTCGGAATTTTCATCCTTGGTAAAATTATTTCTTCGAGCGATTGCAAAGATCTCTTTTGAAAGACTTAAATATGTACGCACAAATTTCATTACATCTGTGCTTTTAACTCTGTAACACACATTCAGTTTTCTTCATCCAATTCTGAGGAAAATCTATTAGATGGAGTGTTATCCTACTGAAAAGTTCCATTTAATTAAATTGTTAGAAAAGACAAAATCATACTTCCTATTTTCAGATTTGGTTGAAAGTTGCCCGTTTTGAGCTTGGGTTTCCTCTACAAAACAGTTTATATATTTATATTTACAGTAGAACCTCAATTTTACGAAGTTGAAGGGACCCAAAAATTTACGCTTTGTAAAATTCGGGCTTTGTAAATTTGAGGTTTTCTTTCAAGCAATTGAAATCTCTACAATACCATTCCAGGTTCAGTAGCACAGTGCATAAAGTTAAATGGGTTGGGTGATATTTCATTAAAATGTATTATACATCCAGCTTAATGTTTAATACAACAGAAAAAAATTCTAAACTTTTTACTTTTTTAAATAATCATAAATTAATTTTTGTTTTTTGGAAGTTTCAATGAAAGATGAGATGATTTTCTCAATACCTGGAAGGTAATAATTGAATAAATCAGGTACACCATCAGTAAACATTTGAAAATAGTGAAGCACTTTTATAGCGTGCCTTAATTCATCCCTTGTAGGGGGGAATGTGCTTCTGGGTCATCTTAATAGCTTGAAGTGTAGTTTGTAAGTTCACTTCATCCTCATCTTCTTTGTCTTCTCTAAATTCACTGCAGTTATGCAACATCACATGAGAGTCACACTTGACATATGACTCAGCATGAGAGGATGCATCTGGGATGTACTGATTTAGTTGTGCCATTTCTCTACCAAGGAGGTCCTGTAGTGTGGGAACCTCTACTAACTCCTCTGTCTCTATAATTGATGTGTCACCAAAACCAGCTGATCTCCAGCAGTTGGAAATAGTGTTTGCAGTGACACTGTCCCATGCTCTGGCAATTCCTCGCACAGCATGGAGCAATGTCCATGGAGGCACATCAGAGGCTTAATCGGCAACTAATGTATGCGTACTACATCTCTGCTTGCAGAAAGCTAAACTATGCTGGTATAAACTTGTCAAATAATTATGAGGATGAAATCAAACTAATTTATGTTACAAATAAGAGTCACAAGCTCATTCAGGAAGAAAAAAATAGATAAAAACATGCAATTCTCTGTGTGCACTATAGAAGTAGCAGTATTAGTAGTACGCGCTTTAGGTCTACAGCTTAGGTCATTTTGCCCATGTGCTCCCTCCAGGATTTGAAATCAGAACTGATTCCTCATGAGTCACGAGCGTTACCCACATGGCTCTCCAGGAGCCAATCTGCTGTATATCTGCATCAAATTGAAAGGATTTAAAAATTAAGACAATGATTATACTGATTCCCTTTATAGCATAGACCTTATTTCAAAGCCTAGGAGACTCACTTATGTCAAAAAGAATGCAACTCACAGCCATGAATTCCAGGAAACTAGCTCGTAAATATTTTAAGTCATTTAAGAACTTTACTTAAGTTAATTTGAAACTCCCTCTTTTTTATATTCGTTCTACTACGCTGACGTTTAGTGATGATTTTCAAGAATTACTTACTTGCAGGTACTTTAAACGATCTTGTCGAGTGACAAATCACAAGTTGCGATCACAAATTCTTACCTAACGGAGTAAAACGCTTTCAATTAATAAATTACGTACTGAAAATGGATCAAAATTTAATTAATAGTGACGTATTACTACAAATTTAGTATTCTTTAATTAAACTAATTTCCATGACAGCTGCAACGAAGAACTCCCACAGGAATGCTACTTTCAAGTAAAAGGTTCACCAAAGTTTTGGGATTGAGTTGCGGCGGCTATCATATTGCTAAAATTAAAGAATTCCAGAGAAAATATGGAGGTCGCAAAGGATATATATATAGGTAGTAGGTATTTCTTATACACAAGATGATAGAAAAGAAATAGAACTTACCAAGCGTCTGAAGATAGTGCTGGACGAGAAATCTTCGGTAGTGGACTTAAAAGGTGTAAATTATTCCCATGTCCAGCGGTTGCATCTTACTGGTGCTATTTGGACTCAGAAAAAGTACGTTTGGGAGCACTACTCCGCTTATTTTATGAACTGGGGCATTATCTACAAGAAGTAGTACATTGCAATTCTCACATGCGCTCTTCCTCTGCAAGAAGATAATTTGCTTCTGAAAAATGCCCATCGCCATCCATGCTTTTTTATTACTTTCATACAACACAGACAAATTTTTCACCTTCTTGAAGCAACGCGGAGCTCTTGATTTTGCAATCACAACTGGTTTCAACTTTTTCAGATCGATCTTGGTTACATATCAGCATTACTGTAACCCTATCCTTAGATTTTTGACCTCTGCGACATTTTTCACCTCGGGTGGAGTCAGGTTATGCCTTGAAAAACAAACCTGTTTCATCCAGGTTGTATATATCTCGAGGGAAATATTTAGACACAATGTCATCGTTTATTTCATGCCACTGCTCAACGTCTTTTGTGTTGATGCTACCTTCTTCTCCACAGATTTTCATTGAAGTGATTCCGTATCTTTTCTTGAATCTATCAAGCCACCCATTTGAGGCTTTAATGTTGTCGCACTTCAGTTTAAGAGCCTAAACCTGAGCCTTCTCCTTCAGAATTGGTCCACTTAGGGAGCATCCATTAATTACGTGAGGTGATATTTGCGATTTTTGTCCCCCCCTCCCCCCCTAGTGAGATTTGGGTGGACCCACTCCCCCCTCTAATCTCACGTGAGATTGTTCAAAATGCGTTTTTTCGGTGTAAATATGTCAATTTATGTTTCGTTGTATTGGATTTATAAAAAATACTCGTACGTTGCAGCGCTCGTCAAATCGTGTGTTCGGTTAGCCGGGGGTTAAACAATCGACGGGCTACTACGCTACTTTGTGGCACTCGCATAACCGTGGTAAATATTATTGTGTAAAATTTAGTCATATTTTAGTAGAGAAACAGGTTTTACTCAATTTAACCCAGTTATCTCATCATTCTACACTGTTTTTTTGCAGATAAAAAGTTACGTAATATATGCGATTAACCCCCCCTCTCCCCTACGTGAGAGAGAGTGAGATTCGGCTCAACCCCCCCCACCCCCTAAACGCCTCACGTAATTAATGGACGCACCCTTATAGGCTATTTGCACACACGACACGAAAAAAATTATGCAGCTGCCTATCAGTCGATCAAATTGCGACGATGAGACGTACTTTGTTTTTAATGATGTTGTTGTGTGACTCAAAATTGTAGTTTAAAGAAATGCCATACTTCCGAGCAATTTCTGATTTTGTCTGCCCGCGATCACGTACTTCCTTGATAATTGACCTTTTGGTGACCAAACTCAGGGACTTCCTCTCTTTCTTGGTGTTGCAGTATACCCAATAGAAAGGAAGGCGAACCCACCTTGTCCTCCACCGGTACACGGCATTCGATTATTTTCGTGAAATACCTGTTAGAAAGTCAACAGGGCCAGCGACACAAACGACCAAATGCGAAATAATGAGAAACAATCACTCAGAAAGACCTTTATCAAGGATAATACTCTCAAGCACGATACCACAGAACAATAATACTAAGTAAATGTGAACAAGTGAAAAATAACAGATTATTATACACAAATATAATATGGTTCAGTTTGCACAAATAATAATAATATGAACTTAGCCTCTAGAGAGTGTCCCACGTAAATTCACAAGGAAAGAAAGAAAGTCTGCCGCCACCGGCGTGGATGGGTAATGTTCAGCGACGAACGCTCTCGGGCGAAAAGACCTTCTCAGTGGAGGAGTCCGTGTTTGGAGACGAAGAGGGAAAAACAATGAAGCACAGAAATTCGCAACGAAAGGGGTTCCGCAAATTGGCCAATCACGTTGCTAGAAACTGTCACAGAACTCCGCCGTGTTAATTAGTCCGATCGCCGACAGTATCACTGCACTGGTCAGTATAAAAGTCGTGTTTTCTAACGGCCCTTCTCCGTTCGGCCCTTCTGCCTGAGGCCTTTCTGACTGAGCCATTCTGACAGCAACTTGTAAACGGGCAACTTAAAAATGGGCAACTTACTATGGCCAAATTTCCCTAGAAATTCGTCACATTGGTCAGCGATGTTTTATCCATTATTTTACTAATAGGCACACGGGATATCACAACACAGGCCACCTCACGCAGAGAGTGATTCTGACTGAACGCGCGCGACTTTTCCTCGCTTGGAGACCAACATTTTATAGGGTATCCACCATCCAACCATTATTTTTCGATCTTTTACTAACCAATTAAAAATCCGAAATCCCTGCAGCAGCCTTGAGATTTTAAGTAGTCGCACTCCAATTTGGCAGCCAAGACCTGAGCCAAAAACTCCCCAAGTCGAAAACAAATTCTTATCATCCTCTATTCTCTCAATCTCTCGTCCAAATAGAAACCATATACTCCTGGAAACTGCTGATCTATACGATCCCACATCGCGGATTCGCGATATTACCAGAAAGCTTGATGAAGAAAGAAAGAGCACGGCTATGTCTTTTAAGCTATAATTTTTCGCTAAAACTGTAGTCAAAATGTTTGTATCCCACAAAATTTCCACATTTTCCCAACTAAAATACATGGGATGAGGGTCTTCCCAACATAGACGATCTGGATTCAGCTGCTCCTGTTTACGGCGATCGTCATCCCATTGTATTGAGCTCAGTTACTAAACTAGGGTTCACTCACTCCTAGGGACCGGCCGGCTTCTCACTTCATAAAACATGAAATTGAGGTTTTACGTAAAACTGAGGTCATTATACATGTACAAAGATCAGGACTGGCAGAATGGTTCGTAAAACTGTGTCACTTCGTAAAATCGAGTTTTGTAAAAACGGGATTCTACTGTATTTATATAAGTCCATAAACAGTACAAGGCCTTTACAATGGAATGAAAAACAATACAGTTTGCAACAAGAAAATTAACAAAAAAATTTAAAAATGATAATAATAAATCATAAATAAAAAACATTACAAAGACAGCATCAAACTAAATGCGCAGGTTCAATGTTAGGGGTGTTTGAAAATGTTTTTATTTTTTCTGAAATTTGTTGATTTGAAAAGCAAATTGTATTGTTTTGTGTTTTTATTATGTTTCTTAAATTTGGTGTCACTAATTTTCACAGAGTATCATTTAAGCAATGGAATAATACTAGGCACACTTTAGCGTAAACATTAAAAGCATTGAAAATGTTATTTACTGTAAATTATACAAAATTTTAAGTTAAATTTACTTAAAACTGTGCTGATTGACACGATAGATGTTAGGGGAAAAAGCATATTTCTTCGTGGAGTTAGGCGAGATTTTGTGATAATCCATAATGGAGAGAAACTTTTGTGAATTTATTGCAAAAGATCAAACCTGACTTTGCATACATAAAGATGTCATGAGTGATCAAAAATACGTAAATAATACAATTATATATTGTACATTTATTTAAATCATACCAAAATTACATTTTGCTCTCTTACAAATGACGAATTAAGTGAAAATCACAAAAATCCATGCTGCTTATTAAAACTGCCAAAATTAGCGTTATTTCACAAAATCAGCATTATTAGTTGGTTTTATCGCTTACTGCGAAAAACAAACACCTCTATTCATTATTAACTATCAGTACAGTTGAAATATGGGCCATAGAGGAGGAGAATGTGAGAGTGAACAGATAAGCAGTAAATGAAAGACAGTTTAGTGATAGAAAGGCATTTGGGAATGAGTTCGGTAGGCACATGGAGGGAAAAGAGAATTCATTTGTCCTGTGTTTACCCTTGAATATTTTATGGAAGAAATTGAGGTGATTGCAAGTGCTCGTTGAGTGTCAATAAGGCAGATGTGGTATTTTCAAAAGGGTTGATGACAATATCTCATAATTGAGAGAAATAAGTTGAAAAGCTTCTGGAGAAGTTGAATATTTGAATTGGAAGACCAAACAGGTGAACAGTAATCAATTATTGGTAAAACTGAAACAGTATGTTGTTAATGCAGTGAGACCCTATGAAAAACAGTACATTAAGCCAACCATTCTCATTGTCCAGAAACGTTTCTGATATGCTCAACAAACAAAAGCCTCGAGTCAAAAATATCATCCAAGTCCTTTTGTGAGTCGACCAAATGAAGAAACTATAGACCATAGGAATATTTGTAAAGAGATTGTTTTAAGAGTGAATAATTGGTGGGAGCGTTTCAGAGGATTAATTTGTAATAGCCATTAATCTGACCAGGAAGATATCTAAAGCCTGTTGCATAAAATCACTATCATCAATAGAATTATTTTGCTTGAATATCTCGCAGTTGTTGGCAAATAATATATGGCGGGAAGTAGGTTGAATGGCATCAACCAGGTCATAGAGTGAATAAAAGTGGGCCTAAAACATTGCCTTGGGGTACACTTGAGGTAACTAAAGCAACAAAAGATGAGAATCCATCATAAATCACTCACTGATACCTGTGATTCGAAAAGGAAAGATTTAGAGGAAGAAATTCCCCAGGAATGTTAGAAGGATTCTCTTTGTCTATCAGAAGCAGATGATTAATAGTGTGAAAAGCTTAAGCAAAATCAATATAGTAGACATCCAATTGTGAGTTTAATTCAAAAGAATCAGTAATGTACATTTGCATTAAAGAAGGGAAGGCCGAGGTAGGAAACCATGCTGTTGTGCAGGTATGTATCGTAAAGTGAAGAAAATCATCAATTATGCGCTCAAAGACTATAGAGAACTGGAAGTGGAGGGTGATAAGATGTGATGATTTCAGTTGATGTTATTTTACTGTAAAGATAATGATTACAATGTCGTTTTAACTAAAGTGTTGGATTGAGAGAGAATTTTACTGTTTGATACTTAGAATGTGTTGCTAAGTAATTGGAATGTAGAAATGCATATAAGGATCTTCCTGTCTATGATAAACAATAATTACTGCATTATGAATTCTGATATTTAATGTAGTTTTATTCTCCCTCCTGTAACTCATTGTATATTATTTTCTCTTTCAGTATTCCTGGGACAAGTAATTACATCAGGTTAAATGTAGAGCCTGGAAAAGGTGTGTTTACATATGAGGTTAAGTTTGATCCAGGTGTAGACTTCATATCATATAGAAGACAACTTCTGTGCCAGCACGAACATGTTCTTGGCAAGACAAAAACGTTTGATGGCGTAATGTTGTATCTTCCTCACAAGCTGGAAAGGGATGTAAGTCGTCTGTGGAACTTATGCATTCAGTTACCACAAATATTGCTCATTCTTGTATGTAAGAAAAGTCAAAATTTCGTATGGCTGCATGCATTATTCAAACCCTTTGAAAGTTATTCCTAGTGTATTAGTCAAATCTGAGAAGTTTCTACCTGTGGTTTCTTTTTAAAACAGAAAGTGACCTTGATGTCCAAACATCCTGGTAACAATGAGGATGTTCTAATCACTATCGCTATGAAAAAATGTGGGACTATGAAAGACAGTATTCATCTGTATAATGTGCTTTTCAAGAGAATCATGTCTGCGTTGGAAATGACCAGAATTGGAAGGCACTATTTTCTCTCACAGAAGCTTAGTCCAATTCCTAAGTATAAGTAAGTGGCATGTTATTTAAAGTGTAGATTTATTAAACAATTACATAGGTGCAATGTAGTAAAGAACCTTTTCCAGTGGGTAGAGCATCAACCCCACCTCTCTATCCCTTCTGTCCATTCTCATTCTGTGGTCAGCATTATGGCTAGTTTCTCTTACTGAAGTAGACTGAATTCCAGATGTTTCGTAATAGCTGTTCAGCCGATGCAATAATCTGTATCAAATTTCTGAAAAGATCGTATTTTACAGTAGCAAAAATCAAAGCATATGTAAAGGAAACCAATAGAATGGATAAGCAAAAGCACGAGGAAGTGAAGCGTGAGTGCCCTCCATGGAGGGGATGCATTTTCACTCGGTTCTTTACTATGTGGTACTACTAGAGCTAGTTAAGATGTGAATTACTCACCTATCCTGCTTTATATGTATATATGTAGTTATAATAAAATAATTTTAGTAATTCATTGATTAGATATGTATTTCAATTTCTCTCCAAGTCATTTTGTTTTGGTGAAATTATTTTTACTTGCCATGGCAATCATTTTTTAATTCCCTTTATTTGAACCATGTTACTAAGTGAACACTTATTCCTCTGTTCTTTTGCTGGCATTGTCAGAAATTTAAGTTAAAAAGTTGACTTGGTTAACAGAGATAAAAATCTGAGTTTTAGGCAAAATTGTTTTTGTTGAGATAATAGGATATTATAGTGTAGAATCATGGAACTAGAATGATTCCTTAGGGTTCAGCCAACTTTGCTTTCTAATCCTACTAACATAAAATTGTAACTAAGTTTTTGTCATTTTACCTTTTCCATTTTTATTAATTACTGTATTTTTATGTATTATTTCAGTCTCGAAGTCTGGCCAGGGTATGTGACTGCCATTGACGAGTACGAAGGTGGTATACAATTGTGCATTGACAGTTCGCACAGGGTATTAAGAACCATAACTGTTCTTGAAATGATGTAAGTATCCCAGAGGTAAATATTATTTAATTAATTATTAGGTCCCAAAATAGTGGTCATATTTGGTTCAAATTTAGGTTTCCTTTTCCTTGCCCAACATTTCCCAGGCCCTTGGACTTCTCTGTCGTAGGGAATGGCTACTCCACAAAATTAAGACAATACATTTGATTTGGTTTATCTCCAAGAGAGTAAAGTACTTGATGGTCCATTCTATATTGCAGCTGCCGTATGCAGGTTCTGAAGATGACTAATAATTAATTACTTAATCCCTCAATTTTAGTAGCATGGTTAATGGAACAATATTTGCGCAAATCTAAGGGGATGTTTTTTTTCCCTTTTGGACTCCATCAGAAAAGTGGATTTATCTTACAACCAGAAGCTAAATTCTCAACTTTGATTGGATTGCATAAGCGAGTTTCTTGCCAGTATATTACTATCAAAGCATAGTATTATACATAGTATAATTCTGTTTTCTTCATCAACCCCTCAACTCGCACAATGTTCACACGACTGGTTTCAATTCAGCTCAATTGGAAGGCGTCAGTGCCATCTGCTATTATCTGCTACAATTCAGAACAAATTTATGAATGCATCTTAGTTTTGGGTCTATTAGAGAGATCAGCTTCAGAGTATTGTGGTGGTAGAGAACTTACATAGCAGCTTTCAAAAGAAAAGTTGTTGCTCATTTGGCATCTTACATTTTCAGTGGCAAAATGGAATTACCACGAATAGCAATAAAGTACTCTTACAAGTCGTTGATTAGATTACCTATTAAATTCCCTTTCCTACCAATTTGTTTACCTTTTTTACAATGCGTAGATCCATGCCAATTCCTTTATTTTTTTGTAGGTTTACATTTTGAAAACTTGAATAGAACTGATCACTGTTCTGTGATCCTAACAGAAACGGGGACTTTCAAATAGATAATACACTTCTCATACTCACAAGGCATTGAAATATGAACCGATGGGCATTATCTAATTGATAACCAAATTATTTGAGATACCGAGTTTTAATAATCTCGGTTAATTTTTTTCTGTACATTAGAAACTAAGAGTAATTCTTGTTACCAATGCAGCAGTTGTTCAAGGTTGTTTTTGTGCTCATCATGTGATAAATTCGGTCTCTACAAACAGTGATATCACTTGAAATACATATTTTCGATCATAGAGAAAGCTTTAAGAGAAGATGTTCCTTGCTCCTGGAGGACTCTGCATAGCTCAGCTAATATTCAGAACGTGGAAAAACTACTCTGACCAAATATTCAGGTTTTATTCGTAACATCTGTGCATGGTGTTGCGTCATCATTAATCATTATTCAAAATTAATGTTTTTCCTTTGTGAAGTTTTAATAGAGGGAGTTGTCTTAGAATTAGATTCTCTTTAGATTTGGTAATTTTTTAAGTCATTTAATACAATAATCTGTAGTAATGCTGTAAATGATTATAATACTAATGCATATTGGTGATACAATATCTTGCATACAATAATGCTCCTTGTATACAAAACAGCCAAGTTCTGATGCTAGCATACAAATATAAATTTAACTCCTGTTAAATAACTTTTATGGTTGTGGTTTTTAATGCTATTACATTGTCTACAACCTAATGTTTTTAACTTTTACTATTTATTTCATAGATAAATTGCCAGCATTACATTCTAAAATGCTTAATTTATATTTACAACTAAGAAATTAGGTTATCTTGCAACTGTGGTGATGAAATATCAATATGTCTTAAATTAAGGAAGTAGATTTTAATGTGATGTTTTCATTGTTTGTTCTTAAAGTTTTCTATAAACTATTTGTATGAATCTCTACATTTGAGTGTAATATCTTTGAAAGTTTTTCAACTCTATGATTAAGCGGCTGCTCATTTTTTTGTTATTTTTTATAGGAATCAGATTATCATGTCAAACCCAGAAAATTATAAGCAATTGGTAATTAATGCTGTTGTTGGACAGAGTGTACTAACAAGATATAACAATCGTACGTATAGAGTGGATGACATCAATTGGAATATGAACCCATCTTCATGCTTCGGTGAGAAAGAGAAACAGGTAAATGAAGAGGCCTCAGCCCGTCTTTATGCACAGCTACAGAATGCATAAAAACCAAAATTTGATGTTAACATTTGTTGATTTAATGTTAGTTTCTCATTATATTTGGAATGACTTAATCTACACCGTAGTAAATATTTTATTCTGATGGGAGATCAGAAAATCCACAAGGAAATGGATAATCCATTAAAAATTCATGTGAATTTCATCAGGTTTGTAACCATGGAAAACCTAATCCAATAATTGGAATTTCGATACAACTAGAACTGATTATGAAAATGAAGATTAGGCAGGAGAAGGTTGTAATTGTCTGAAAGAAGACGGGAGAGAGGAGATGTAAATTTCAGAGCTTCGATAACGGCAGGAAAGACAAATGTATTGCAAGGAAATTGATATTCCATAGATAAGACAAAATGTTTTTCTAGTTGTGGTCATATTAATTCAAAGTGTTTCAGAGTAGATGAATAAGAAGAGAGGGAAGTGTGAACATCTGACTGCATCTGGTTTTAAGTGAACGATAGATTTTCTGAAAGGAAAAGGTGCACCTGTCAGTCAGTAAGTCCAGCATTTAGCTCAGAGTAGGAAGAAGTTGTGAAGTTAGAATAATTATCACCATTTAGAAGGGGAGGAGATAACACCTTTGTTTTGAAATACTGTTTGAATCTCTTCATCATACTCTCAGTGAATGCCTCCGCAAGAGGGGAAGAATGTATTACATTTTAGCAGAGTTATTAGAAGCAAATTTTAGCCAGTTTTAGATAAGGAAGGAAAAGGAAGTCCTACTTATACTTAGCCTGATGAACACTACAAGGAGCTTGAGGTTTAGCTTAATAAAGATTGTTGAACCACCATGGAAATAAATGCATGCAAAGAGGTGACAGATGAGGCCTGATCTCTATTTAATAACAGGGTGTCCGGCAACCTGGAAAAATCAGGGAAATGTTTCGTTCTGGAAAACTCTTGGAATACTCACGGAATGTTTTCATTTTTCTGAAAACCCTGGAAATTGTACTGAAGCCGATTTCCTGAAGGGGTTAAGCAGTATGGCTCTCAGTGGCTTTGGCATGAAATGTCGTCTGTAAGCCCATTTATTCATAATGAAATGCAGTACTAACATACGTATGAAAACACTGTTAGAAAGGACGCTCCGGCTGATATGATTGCATACTCGATGGTTAAACTGTTTGATGGAAATGTCTTACATGAAAAGCCCAGTGTCAGAGTGACTCTACTGATTGAACTGACGTGCAGCCCTGGATGAGGCTGCTCATTTGAGAGGGAAATAGATGTGTGGACTCTTCTAAATCTTGCTTACGAATAACTGAAGTTGGGAGAATCTTGGCTAGTTTCTTGCGTTGCATTTCATGGTATCCTATCCATTAATAGATGAAAATTGAATTTTTATAATGGCATCTAAATTATAATCACGAGTTGTTTTATTACAATATATTAATTATCAGCATTAGCGCAGTTCTAAAGATAAGTATATTGTTTGATATTTCGACCATTTATCCATTGTATGTATCCTTCAGATGGTTTTGTCATAATAATAACTATTTCTTAATTACCATTTCTCTCGACAGATTTCATTTTTGCAGTATTATAAAACTCAGTATGACATTACAATAAAGGACCCCAAACAGCCTGTTTTGGTATCAAGGATGAAGAGACTTCGTGGAGAACAGGTGAATTATTCGATGAACTGTATTACTCAGTTAATTTAGCACAAATTAATCATTTTTAAATAATAAAACAAACCTTTCCCTTTTTCTTGTAGGAAACAGAAATTGAAATTTGTTTGATCCCTGAACTGTCTTATATGACTGGGTTAACTGACAGGATGCGAGCAGACTGTATGCTGATGAAGTCAGTGGCCGTATACACTCGCATCACTCCTGAGAAGAGGCATCAATCTCTCTTGAATTTCGTTAGAAGTGTCAATGGTAATTATCTAAATAACTCTTTAAATGTCTGGATTTCTAATTTTAGTCAGATATGTTTGCAGTTAACATAAGCAAGGATCGTGAAAGATGCGCTGCCAATGCAAACGAAATATCTTTGTACAGTAAAGAGGAGTAAATGTAACAGAAGTGAAACGGTGTGTAAATGGCCCTTCGTTTTTTACTGATTTTCTTTGGTAATTGTTCTTTCCTTAAAGCCAATATAGGAATGGGTTGGTGTAATAATTGGAACCTGAAATTACCACATGTCTAGATTTAATTCTGGTTCATGGCACTGCTTTCCACTTATTGTTTACCATTCCATCTTATTTTATTTTTAAAAGTTATTTAGTTAGTTTATTCGTATTGGCGAATGTGATCACTCACCAAGAGACTTCTTTTTGCTAATAATGCATTTGATTGGACTCTTCGATAGGATGAGGAAGCTTATTATTAGTTTTGGATTCGGAAAAGTCAATCAGCTTGACCTGAAAAAATATAGTTGGCTCATAATTTTACTTGCTTTTCTATATTAGTAAATAAATGCTCCCTGGAAGTGAACGTTTTTGAAAAATTTTACAGAAACTCCCAAGGCAAGGGAATTATTGGCCGATTGGGGTCTTTCTCTTAAAAACGAAACTGTCGAATTACAAACACGACAGCTACCTCCAGAGGAAATTTATGCCGGAGACGGAGAATTGGCTTCTAAAAGGCCTGATTTTGGTATGGAGATAACTAAGAGAAAAGCCTATGATCCAGTAAGTGCTTGGAGTATTTTGTCATGATTTTTTATAATGATGAAATTCATGTTCCATTTAAGACTTGATGAGACTATTTTTTTGTAATTTTTTCAGAGGCCCCTTGAAAATTGGTTCCTCTTTTGTACAAAGAGAGATGCTAATGTTGGCAATGTATTTGTTGAAACTGCAAAACGTGTGGGTCCTAGCATGGGAATCCAGGTGTACGATCCCAAAGTGAATCTGCTCCCAAATGACCGGGTTGATACTTACGTCAGTGCTCTGAGGGCACTGCCACGGGTGAGCTCAAATCTGATTCAGATTTAATCCTCTGAATCAAAGAACCCCTTTTGCATGAATCTGAGACAACTACCCTTTTTGAAAAAATAGAATATATATGGAAAGTGAGTCGTGGATTAGGAGAGAAGTAAGAGGAGGTTAAGGAAAACTAGGAAGGGCTGGGAAAATAAAGATGGTGTAAATAGTTTCTTATTTATCATTTTTAATAATAATCTCTGATATAGTCTGCCCAATATTATGAAGAGATTTTCTTATAGCGAGAGTGGCACAAGCTGTTGCGACTTTTGCATAATAGTTTCAAAAATTTGATTTAAAAAACACACAGCACTGAGTAAAAGTGATTCTGGGTATCTTAGTGTTATTTAAACAAGATTTAATACTATCATAATGGAAAGGAAAATAAAAAAGGGGTACTTTCTAGAAAATTAGGGATGATTTGTGACCTTTGAACCTGTTCTTTGGACTCTTTCGAGTTACACATTAGTTTCTGGTATCGAAATCTATAATATTGAACTGTATGTTATCACATTTACTATTGTAATTTTTTTAGACAAACTTCTATGGGAATGGTGACAGTTTTCAGTAAAATTTCCTGCTACTTTCATTATATTTTGGTAGGAAAAAACTTCCAGGGAGAAAGTTTTAACTCTGCTCTCGGTGCGCGCAGTAATGGCTAAGCTACAAGAAGTAGGCTGGACCTGAAGAAGAATCTACATAGCCATTCTATCGGCTATAACCACCATTCACCCTCTCTTAACTATTTTTAGGGCTTGATCAATGAACTTTATCTATTATATATACATATGAGATACGTATTATTACCGGGAAAATTTCCCGGTCCCGTCCCTTTTTCAAGTCTATTCATCCTTGTGAAAATAAATAATAACTGAATACATATAAAAGAAGTTAAAACTATATGGTAGAAACACGAAGGCACTTAAAACTAGACATTCGTTGAATCAATATCGGAGGAAGTACGCTCCAAAATTTGCAGACTAGGACTTTCACTTATGCATTGAGGAATCGGGAGGATTTTGTAGCTGTTGGTTTTGATATAAGATCAAGAGAAAGCAAAAGTATTAGGCAGACACCGTGCATTTAAGGTGCTGTGAGAAGATCTGAGAATAAACTTTTCCCCGAGAGACTAACCTTAAGCATGATAATTCATCATATGAATATGATATGTACTCTATTTTTTATTATCAAAAATATATCTCGCTGCTGCATTTAGAATACGCTGGAATAATTGAATCACATAGACTGAATTTTGTTTGGGCTTATATGTAAATATATTTTCTTCATTACCACAACCCTTCTTTTCTCAATTGCCATTTCTTAGTTAAAAGGTTTGTGCTAAAAATCTTTGATCAGTGCAGCAATTCATGGTCCCTGCCGTAATTAGCCTTCTCTGGAGCACTGGTTACGAAACGCTCTGTCCACCACTCAAAGGATCCCTTGATCACTTTGTCATGCAAACTATTTCCTTTTGAGTAAAATACCCATAGGCAATTTGCTACGCTTATAGTTTCCCATGGCTCATTTTTTAACCAAGCCCTTGTCTTTTCTGACCACTGTTGCTTGACCAGTGGTTCATCTGCTCTGAGATGCACTCAACTATAAAGTTGAAATTGTTTTAATTTCCCAACTGGGAAATATGAATTTAAAACATCAAAAAAAGTCTAATTCAGTGTAAAAATTACATCTTTACACTGGTGTACAGATGACTGAAGCTGGTGTAGATAATTTTCACATAATTACCTTTTGTTTTATTTGAATTTTAAGTTATTTATTGATATGATAATTAGACTTCTTAGCTTTAATAAAAATTCTGTCTGTAGTCTTCTCAGGTTCAGCTAGTGGTGATAATTTTTCCATCAAGTCGGGATGATCGATATGCTGCTGTGAAGCGAGTTACTTGCTGTGATTTTGGAATACCTTCTCAGGTAATTTAGAATTTAGTTGTATGAGGTGGAGTCAAATGAAAACCTTAAAATCTCAATCTTTGCATCTGTAAGTTGGCAGTATTGTTACCATTGCCTTAAAGAATGCCCAACAAGCGGCTGGATACTAATGTCGCCACAACACCTGTTAAAAATTGGTGTTCTACTCGCAACACAAAACAACAAATAAGATTGTTTTGTTGTATGTTTTCTGAGTAGTGAAGGTACAAAGTCTATTGAAATCCATCAGAAAATGAAGATCCCGTATGGTAACGCATCACTGAACCAAGTGGTGTAAAAACTTCAGGAATGGTGTGACTTTTGTGGCAGATGCTGCTTTGCTCACCCCGTTATGACTCCTAAGTCGGTTGAAGCCATTGTGCTGGAAAATTTGGGATGAACGAGGCATTATCTAACGTCTAGGGGAAACATCAGTGCGTCATATATGTTGAAAATTCATTTTGCAATCGTAGCAAAGTGATGTGATCGTCTGACTATGGTGTCTTTGGGGGCATCGATTAATTACGTGAGGTGATTTTTGACCCCCCGAGTGAGGTATTGTGAGATTTGGCTCGACTCCCTCCTCTAATCTCACGTGAGATTGTTCGGAATGCGTGTTTTCAGTGTAAATATGTTAATCTCTGCTTCATTGTATTGGATTTATTAAAAAAACGTAATTTATTTAATGATTTTTATTTAGGACTAGTTGAGACTAATATTTAAGGCTACTGAGATCGCGTGTTCGGTTAGCCGCTGGTTAAACAATTGACGGGCTACTATACTACTTTGTGGCACTCGCATAACCGTGGTAAATATTATTGTGTAAAATTTAGTCATATTTTAGTAGAGAAACGAGTTTTACTCAATTTTCCCCAGTTATCTCATAATTCTACACTGTTTCTTGCACATAAAAAAATGCGTAATCTTTGCGAGAACCCCCCTTCTGCCCCACGGGAGAGTGAGTGAGATTCGGCTAAACGCCTCACGTAATTAACAGACGCAACATGGCAGTTCTCAGCATCATTCTGCCCATTTTCAACCCTCGTTGACACTTTCGTACTCTTCCACATCTATCTTTGTTACCTGATCTCAACCTGAGTAATTACTACATGTTTTGCCAACTCACAGAGGCTATGGGAGGAAAGATTCTGTTCCTATGAGGAGGATCACAAGCACACTCAACAATAATATTAATTTCCGAAGAAATAAGTGCACTTCCTACGAGGATCTGTGTTGAACGTAATGAAGGCTGTCGAAAAATGATCCCCTTTTGTTTATTAAATTGCATTTTTTTATATTTAAGGTTTCTATTTGACTCACCCTTCTATATTACTCCGATTAATTTCTTTTATTCTGTCCATAATTCATTTTCAGGTAATTAACAGTAGAACTTTGTCAAGGCCAGATAAAGTTCGTGCAATAGTACAAAAAATTATTCTACAAATCACGTGTAAACTTGGTGGAAGTTTGTGGAGTTTGAAAATTCCTATGGTAAGCTATAGTTTTTATCTTTTTCTATTTAAAGAATACGTACTCTGAGTTTCTAAGTTGGATAATTTTGTCCTCTGATAGGGGAATGCAATGATATGCGGCATAGATGTTTACCATGATCCAGTTAGAAAGGGGAAGAGTGTCGGTGCCTTTATTTCGTCTTTAAATTCTAGTTGCACTAATTGGTTCTCGCAAAGCAATTGCATGGACCAGGGGCAAGAGCTGGTGAATCAGTTTGTGGTCTGCATGAAAAATGCTTTGAAGAAATATCACGAGGTGAGTGCTTTTGTTTTAAGAAACGCATCAGGTAAACAGTGCAAGAAAATGTGTTGTGAATTCCTACTACTGATCTTCCATTCGAATGATCTATTGCTAAAGTCAGAAGATAAGAAATGTGTACATTTTAATTGGGAGTTGACCTTCTCTCCTTTGCCATTTATTTTCAACAAATTATCACACTTTTTTTCATTTTAATCCTTTAAAAAGATCCTCTGTATAATTTATCTGCTGTGAATTGCAGCTTGTAATATACCCTTTAAAATAGGTTGTTTTTGCTTTACTTTTTCTCTTAAAAATGTTAACTAATAAGAGTTTACAAGGTTCACAATTAGAGTGGTAAGCATTTTGGTTTTTGAAAAATGAAGCATTCCCTAGAATATTAAATATTGCTTGCGATTATTTTGGCACATTCCCTAAAGTGATTCTAAAAATTGCCAAATAGAAAGTGATTTATTTTTTAGCTATGCATTTAAATCATAAAACTAGGATTGATATTAGTAATTTTGGGAATGTTTATTACATTAAACGTAATATATCGGACTTTTTAAAAAAAATTTTATCAATTTGAGCCTTTATATGTAATTCACCTGAGGATGCAATGAGTTGATATAATATTTACTTATCCATATGTAAACAGTTTTAGATAAATAAATGAATATTGAATGACAACTGCAATAAGAAATAAGTTATATTAATAAATACCTTACAAATAACATAAAACGTTTTTATGATCTTATGGTTCTTGGTTGAAAGTGCCTCTAGTTTTATTTTTTCAGCAACTTTGCATGCTGCTAAAATTATATATCTGATGCTCTTTGCTATCTTGTTTACATTCGTTATACTGGCATCTAATTTTCCGGGAATTAACTTCTTCACAGCCGCAGTTTCGGTGTCATATTATTTTGTTTTTAAGTAAGCCGGTTGACTTTGAATTAAATTGCCAAAATCTGCAGCTATTTTTCCTCTTTTTCCGTAAAAATATAATCATCAGCTGTTTTCTCTAATACACTGTTTTCATAGGCCTTTGTCCAGGTTTGTTTTAAGTCCAAGCTGCAGAAGTTATTTCCGTAAATAGGGTTGGGACATGATTTCTTGCACTTGTCTTCATGTGACCCCATACAGAATCCCCCTGATGGTCATAGTTGAAAATGTACACTCCTGGCCAAAATAAACGCAGCACCTCCCAACGATCCTTACGGCCGGTTCTGCATTAATTTTGGTCAGGACTGTACCAACATGTACCGAATCATCATTTTTAGAGTAAAAGACGCCTTTGTGAATGGTCAAAAGGCCTTCAGGTGCTCCAAAATGAATATATTGTATTTCTTTTCCATATTTAGTAGTATAATTTTCAGAAAAAAATTAATTTGTATCATAATCTCTGTTTCGTCTAAATTATCTTTAAATTCTGGTTTTGCCTTGAAGTTTTCGTTCATTCCATAAAAATGTCATTTCATATCAAAAATGTCTACCTATGGATTTAAAAAATATTTTTCAACTCTTTGAGTAATTTTATTTTGAAACCTGTGCTTCCTTGCATTGGCCATTTTGCATTGTCTTGAATAAACTGCAGTATTTGTATTTATTTTCTATTTTTAGACAGTTTTTCCTTTTTTCATCTTTCCTTATATCTCTGATAAAAATATACTAAAAACAAAAACAGAATTGGTCTAAAACAGCAAAATTTGGAAAGGGTTAGGATCAAGTCTTCAACTTGAACATATTCAAGCAATGTTAATTACATACAGTATACATACCGCGTACATTGAAGTTTATATTATTTTAACCTCAGTTGAGCGATGAAAAGTTATAAATCGACACTTTCCCGGAATGACTCATATTTTAAAGTAAATTATGAGAAAAATGTAAATATTATTTTAAATTATTTTGGTTACTTATAATATAAGTATGTTTAAAATAACACAATATAAAATTAATTTGTAAATTTATTATGAAAATATTATTCAGATGCGAATTCTTCCCATGACTCATAAGTTTTTGTATTATTTCCAATTTAATATAATTTAGATAATCTATTTATAGAAGTGATGTCAATATGCCCATAGTAAATCTAACTGCTCTGAGCAAGTAGTTAATAATATGTGAATATTTATGTTGATTTTCATAATTTTTCCTCGCTAAAGCAACTTATTTGAAGCTGAAAAGAAATATCTAACACTATCATATTTACTAGTTAATTATGCAAACACGTTTGGGTCTTTTTTGGCTCTAAACTCTAAATGAATCAATGGCACAATAGATTGAAGCGCAATTGTGCGTGTGGCACGCTGCTAGATGAATCTTCAACTCACTTTGGTTCCTTGTTACTTGTGTAATGATTAACTCAAGCGCTTTCATCTATGTTTTGACCATAAGAGCCTCTACAGACTACAGATTAAAGGTGTGACAGAGAAGTCTCAGTTCTGTTTAAAAGGGCGTTTATTCACAACACGGCATTATTAATACAATCTTTGTCGGTCGCGTCCAGCCAAGTTTGCGGGGGTATTACGGGGTGCAAGACGACTGCTCTCGCCCAACACTTACGAGGACGAAGGGAAGAATTAGATAGAATCGGCGGCACAGGAGCAGCGCGCCCACCGAGGATTAGGGATTGGTTGGGGGCACTCGCCTTTCGGCTGCGCTCTTCAGTGGTTAGGTTTGGGTTGAGAACACTCACCTCTCGGCTGCGTCCCCGTCCCCGGGAAAAAGGGTGCTGTGGACCACGGAGGAACTCTTTTTATACGAATCTAGGAAGGCTTGGTCAGCATGAGGATAGAGAGGGGATAGAGGGGGCAGCAGAGATTAGGCAATGAAGATGACCGAAAAATAGTCGAGTAAGGGAATATCTCCAAGTGCTACGTGATGTTTAGGGTCCAAAAGGGAAGCGGCGGAGATGATGTCAGTCCAGAAGGGAAGCGGTGGAGATGAAGTCACTGGTAAGGATTTGGAGAAGGCCGACGAAAAGAGGATGGGCAATGTTACGGACATCTCGGACCTTCGGATAGATGGGGGATTTCAACAGAGGGGATATGCTTGGCTGGCAACTGAACGACATCGGTCCCTTCAACAATAACAATTTGATTGTGTTTTGTAGTTATGTATCAATGTAGTAAGCAAATCAAATTCTCAAAGTTATTTGTTCATTTGCTTAATTTTTTTGGAACAGCTAGAATTGAATTCACCTTATAGACTAAGCTTGTGCAGAACTGATCTGTTGATATAATTTACTTCGGTCTTTTAGTTTTATTTTCTTTTGGTGATTTTCTCTCTTTATTGCTCAGGTAAATGGAGTATTTCCAAGTAGGATTTTCATATATAGGGATGGTATCGGAGATGGACAATTGAAGGTTTCGAAAGAGCTGGAGGTGCCCCAGTTTGAGGCCTGCTTTAAGCGAGTCTCAGATGATTACAATCCGAAGCTGACAGTTTTTATTGTTCAGAAGAGGATAAATACGAGGATTTTCAGTTACCAGGTAATGTTTTGTTGATTGAAGGATACCTCTCATTGTCCAGTGTTTTTTACTTAAATGGTTGTGGTTTTTGTGGTTCCAAAGAAATCATTTTTAGGGATTCTCTGTTATGATCAGATTTTTTTTATTAGAGGGATGGAGGACTGGCCAATCCACCTCCTGGTACAATTGTGGACAGCGTTGTGACGAGACGCAATTGGGCGGATTTCTTTCTTGTTTCTCAATCTGTTAGAGAGGTAAGTCAATATATATAAGTAACCTTTAGTAAATGTGTATGTTGATTAAGAATTTGTAGCATTGCAAATTTTTATAAATATCTAACTAGGGGTGAGCCGATATCATAATATTCTGATATCCGATTATGCCCTAGCAATAATCCCATAACAAATAAATAAATAATGATTACTGACATCCAAATTTTCTTTGTAAAGTAATAAAATCAATGGGTGATAACCTAGATTATTCTAGAGACAGGTACAATGGCAAAATGGTATTAATTCTTTACACTGATTTTATATAGTATTTAAAGAAATAAAAAATTTGCTTTTGGAGTATCAAATTAAAAAGAAATTTTGATAGAATAGGACAAGTTAGTGCAAATTGAAGACCAGAGGAAGTAGTACTTTCCCACACTTTTCTGGAAAAAGTGATATTTCCTTTGAGTCTTTCCATTGTGGATATCCATTACACCTTCATTGATTCTGTGAGGTTTACTTAGTAATTGTTCAGTCTCCGCTGTTTGCCTTCATTTGCTTCGAGTTAGTAATTCCACGCTGCACTCTTGAACCATTGAACATTATAAATACAGAAAATAACTTGGTGCTATTTGTTTTTAACATTTGATTTATTCAATAATTGATCATTTTCCAGGGCACTGTCACTCCTACCCATTATATTGTTCTTCATGACACCAACCAGCTGAAGGTTGACCAGTTACAGAGATTGACCTACAAACTTTGTTTTATGTATTACAACTGGCCAGGGGGAGTGAGAGTTCCAGCTCCTTGTCAGGTACAACTTAAATGTGTAATTTATTGCGTACTATGTATCAGATAGGCTAAAGAAATGAACTAACTTACATTGCTTAATTGTTAAGTGAAATATATGGGAGTATTAACATAAAAATTGAGATATTAATGCAATAACACTAATATATTTATCTCTCATTTGCCATTCAAGGCTTATTCATGAACATTCCTCAATTAATTTACTCTTTATATTATAACTTATTTTCATTAAGTCACTTCAAATCATTAATTCTCTTACTTTTCAACTCACATCCTTTGTTCCATTCTTACATGTTCAAATGCTATCACTACAGTTACTGTGAGCACATAAGATAGTAATTAGAGTCTTTTAAGTTTTCTCTTTTGAATGTTTCTTCATTTGAAGGGATTGAAAACTACTTCTGGTAACCTCATTCCAATCCAATATGGATCTGATTAGAAAAGAAGATTTTGTGCCATCTTTTCTAAGCACAGAGTAACTATAGTAGAGGGCTAACCTTATGGGACAAAATTATATGAGTTTTCTCATTATTTTTCTCCTCGGTAGATGTCCTTTCGTAGTCTGGCAGCCATTTCAAACATATACCCTATGCCTAAGCTTATCACACCCTGCGGTTTAGAGATTAAAGCGATGGCACTCGGAACTGAATGGCTCCTGGCATGGACTGTTCTCCAATTCATTCATTCATGTTTGATCCCTGCTTAGCCCAGAAAGAATCAAGAATTACTTTCTAAATCCTTATGTATTTAAAAGCACCAAGTTTTTCCACAAACCAAATAACTAAGGCCTATAGTTTAAGGTTTTCATTCTGCCACTCTCCAAATTGATATTACTGTTTTCCAATCTGTGGTTATTAAGTTAAGGCCTTCATTTCACTGCAGAAATTCTAATGATTATGATAGTCTCGGCTGGAGAGGGTGGCTGAACGCTTCACTTAAAATGATATTACAGTATACGTGGCAGATGTGTGATAGAATGTAATCTAAATTTAATAGACAATTTTTGATTTAACAGAATTTAATATCTTTTTGTAATTAATGATTTTATTTTAAGGTATTAATTTGTTTTGATTATTCTTTGTTTTCTTTTCAGTATGCACACAAGTTGGCGTACTTAGCTGGACAGCATTTGCACCAGCCCCATAATCAATTTCTCTCTGACAAACTGTTCTTTTTGTAAAGATTTCCCATTTCTCAAATTAAGTACCAAGTCTTGTTTGTTTCTTTCTTTGATATTAACCTTTTAATTCATAAGTTACCAAAAATGTCCTAATTATCCTAGAGTATGACGAAGACTTTCTTTATTCCTTAATGTTTTTACATTGTGATTGCTGTGCAATTTGACTTGTTATAACTTTGAAGCTTAAGTTTAAGCTGAGAATTATATTTTTATACTTAGTCCAATAAAAATTTATTTTATAAGAATATGTCCGAATAGGTTTTCTCATTTTCCTGAAAAACAAGCCTCTGCTTTCCTCTCAAGTCTCGATCAGAAATTTTTTATTTGTTTTTTATAATTTAGGCACATATCTAAAGTTATGTTTTACAGTTTTGAAGATTAAATCAGGTACGTGACGTTCTCCATAAACTGAGTAAACCGATTTCTGGTGTTTTTCATGAACCCAGCATAGCAAGGGTTGTGTTGGCAATTTCTTCCTGGATGTTGGTCTTCAAAGTTTGTAGGGTCCTTTTACGGTTCACATAAACAGGGGATTTCAAAATAACCCCGTAGAACAAAATCACAAGGGGCCAAATCGGGAGAGCGAGCCGACCAACCCAAATCGCCCCTAATTGAGATGAGGCGCTCAAAACAGCCATCAATGCTCAAGTCCAACTCATCTAGCCGAGGAAAAAAATCCTGTAACATGTTTACATACGGGTCCTAATTCACTGTCACTGTGACTTCATTTTCCTCAGAGAACCCTGTACCAATAATTCCAGCTGAGGAAATTGCACACTGTGATTTTAGGTGAATGCAAAGGCCTTAGATGCAATTCTTGAGGATTGGTGTCAGTAACCCAGTAGCACATGTTTTTTTTTGTTGATGGATCCACACAAATGAAAACGGACTTATTAACAATAGCGTCCTAAGGAACGATTTCGAGAAGAACCTCACACACAATCCTCCGAGAATTGAAGTCACATTTTGAAAGTTCCTTCACAATCGCCATCTTGTAAGGATGGTAATGAAGATCATCATGAAGAATTCTCCTCACAGAACGATCGGAAGGGCAGATGCATGTTTGCACGCCGTGGTGATTGCAAAATTGGAGCTCTCAATGTTCTCAGGTGATGTAATGGGACTCCAGTTCTTCGTGCAGTTGCACTTGCAGTTTGTCTGAACATAGTGACCCATGCAATAATTTATTTGGGACAGGGGTCTACGGGGCTAAATTAAAGTGATTCCAATAGGCGCCCTGGATTTCATTCACAGAACATCCACTCGTAAAATAGGCCTCAACAGCAAACGCAGGCTCCTCACTGTTCCAACACATGATGGCAACTGAACTTTATGGGAACAAAACTTTATAGTCATGCCTCTCAAACGAGACCACTAGCGCTCTGTCACAACATCAACTGACTGAATGGCATGCATTTTAAATAAGGAAGTTATGTAACTGCACCCTGTATTTGAGCAGTAGGATTTACTAAGAATGATTTTTAGGTTATTGTTATTAGACCATTGAAACAACTGCCGAGAAACAAAGTTGGCTGAGTTCCGTACATCATTCACATGAGATGAGGTAATGATAAAATTGGTAAATTGAAATCTTATAAGATAGGGTGAATGCCTGCTCCAGAAGGCACAAAGAAGGTAAGATCATTTACATACAATAAAAACAGGATATGACCATTAACTATACCTATACCTTCTAGTGTGAGAAATACCCCTCCACTAAAATTCCAAAAGATTATTCAGCTCCAGGTTAATCCACTCTATTCTGTCAATGAATTTATAAATATGAATATCACTTTATGATTTTTACTTGATCCAACTGTTTTCAGTTGTATTTACTGCTTTGCCTTTTTCCCCCCTGCATTTTATCTTATCTCTGTATATATATTTTTTTCTTGTATTTCAATTATGCCTGTTCTTATTCACTTGATTGTATGTATCTATTAGACAATGCCCATACCTGTTCTACATGGTCGATGGCTAATAAATTTATTATTATACCTTGTGAAAGACCTTGATACAGAACTTCAAGAGGGGAGGTAATTTTCTCACAGCTTGACATTATGGGGGACTCTTTGAGATCTATTGGAAAGATAGGATATAGAAAAGGTATACTTCTAATGCCAAAAGACAATTTATTTAATTGTGACACTCAAAAGCCTTGGAGAGGCCATAAAAAAAACCAACCACTTCAATTTTCTCGTCAAGTGCAGACAATTCTATTCACTACCTGAGAGATAGTCCAGTTGATGGACCTATGATTACAAAAACCATATTGAAAGCAAGACAGTAAGTTGTTAGACTAAGAAACATCCAAAATGGTTGCTATCAACCTTAAAAAGACTAGGGCCTGAGTGCACCAATCTCGATTAAATCCACTGTTAGCTTACCGCAGTTAAATATTAACGGCGGTCAACACCTAGCTTGTTTAGCACCTTTCACTTTATATGGTGGAGGGGATTGAGCTCTTCTGTGAAGCTATGCTGGTGGTTGTAAGAGTTACCATTTAGGTCTCCCACACTAGATATCTATACCACAATGAGGTATATAGGTCTTTGTGGAGGTGCCAGAATGAGTGTTCCTTATTTTAAGGTATTCAAATTGTGGATATAACTTTTCGCGGGGACAAATAAGTGACTTATTCAGAAATGCTGTTTAGAAAACAAGGTAAAAGTGATCTATCTTGAATGATGTATTTTGATAATCTTAATTCTCAGCAAAGTGGTATTTGTGGTTTGTAGATACATGTTTGCATTAAGTATTTATTTAGTTTCATTTACTATCAATGTACCTGTATTTTGTATAGTGTTAATCCATATTTCATGTTTTGTGAATTTTTTTGAATAAATGCTCACCTTTTCTTCTGCCTACGATGTTGGAAATAACCGTGTATGTTTATGTCCAGAACTGTTATAATGTAAGTTTTATGCTTGGTTAATATTTTTAAATAAATACTTATCTTATTTTTACCTCGAAATTATTTTTTTTTCATTATCAAACTTTCATTGGTAAATATCTAGAAATTTACGGAGATATAGAATTTCTCCCACACAGACCTCTTATAGAAATTTACCTTAACGGTATAAATTTACCTGATTATTCTTTCGATAAATAACTTCGCTGGTGTATGGAAGCTCGAGTCGAACATAAGACGCAACGCTACGATCATGGGACTGACACTCAATGCTTTAAGACGTCAACAGTCAGCGACATCAGCGCCACCAAAATCCCATATTGCGGACGAAGTCGGAACTACTCAACCTGTCAGTAGGGATTCCTTATTTTCTACGATTTCCATCCTCTCCTCCCCCTCCTTCCTCTCCTCCCCCTCCCTCCTCTCCAACCCCCCTCTACTCCCCCCTCCCCTCGTATCCCCCTCCCTCCTCTCCTCCACCTCCCCTCCCCCTCGTGCAGTGCACATAGCCTATATCCCAGGGATACATGGTGTGTACGCAAATTTTGCAAATAATAACAAATATATATAAATAAATTCCTTTTATTAGTATAAATCAGTAGAAAATTGTGTACAATATACGTACAATTAAATAATATATCAAGTAAATCATTAACATACATCAAATGGTAAAAATCTACACTCAAGAAATAAAATTAGAACTTAGTAATTCTCACAGCAATATATTTGGCACTACTACTTCCACCTACATGTAGACATCATCAAGCATGTAGATGAAACTAGTAATGCTAAATATACTTCTGTGAAAACTAATAAGTTCTATAATTACATAAGTATGGCAAAATTCCACTAAGTCTAGCTTGAACTTTTAAGATCTAAAATATCTACTAATAACAACATCAATTGGATCTAATATGATATAGAATCATTAAATATACATATCAGATTGTAGTTGACAAGGTAACACCAAAAACTTAGGCCAACTGCACAAGTTTTCTCTAAACCAAACATTATCATGAATAAATTTTTGGTGATTCTTATGTAGGAATCATAAAATATGCTCATAGACATTGTTACTTTTCTATAGATGCAAGGTCAAAAATATATAGCAGAGGTTAGGAAGCTGAATGGGGATAATGAGGCATATTCTGATAAGCTATTCCAACCATTTCACTCCTCCTGAAAAATTATACTACCATGCATATCTTATGTACATTACATTTCCTCCTAACTTTTTCATTAAAGGGAAAACCAACTTTTTACCAGGATTTGAAATTAATAGATGGAAAATGGGATCAAGATAGTTTACAGATCAACATCTTGTTCTTGAATCAAAAGATATCTTCAAACTATGATAATGTCTGAGATCAAAGACAGGATGATAAAATACAAACAAAACTAGCAGTACAGTAAAAGGTACACAAGGGTAACATATGTGAATGGCTATCTTTTACTAATAGCAGTCCAAACAATGCCTTGCAATAAGACTTGCATATGTTTCATACAATCATATGCTAAATAGCAAATGGAAAACAGGATATAAAATGAAGTTATTGAGATTGATAGACACAATATTGCAAATACCCGAGCAGACAAAGGGAGTAGAAATTGTGAGATGATTAAGTCCTAATTAAGACTGGACAGATTACATCAAATTATTCCTCTGCAACCCACTCACAAATACGAATAGCACATAAAGATTTATGCTTAAAGAACATAGCTTTATTCAGGTATGCTTATCATTTGAAATCTTTACAAAAATCCCTGTCCCTCTCTTGGAAATTAGATACATGACTTATAAAAATGCTTTCATGAAAATAGTTTACGTGTCATCTTGCAGACATACAAAATAATTAACATGTAAACTAGGAAAGGTTGGCCATCTCCCAGTAAATGATTTAAATCCAAGACAGTCATTAGTGCTAAAGAGTAATGATGTTATGTGTCCTACCCCAATTCATTTATGAAGTGGTCTAGCATTCTTCTCTCCTTGAAGAAACACCATTCACTCTTGATTCACAACTTCAATGTAGAATCTTGAACCCACTGAAGTCTTGTACACTATAGCTATTTGAGGTTTCCCCTTTGGTGACTCCTTCCTTTGTCATAAGCACATGACAAAGATGACATTAAAGAATCCATGAAATGACCCAATCTGCTTGTGCTCAGTATCTTCATCAGGAGCAGCTGAAGGTAAATTGGGAAAAATTAATATCATACCCGTAAATCAGAAACCAACAATGATACAATCTACAGCAATACTATTATTGTGTTATTAATAGTCCCTCGCCTAATCTATTTATTAATTTTTTACAAATAGCCTACGGGTAATTTTAATTTTACATACACTTTTTTATACATAGCAGTTCTTTGTTAACATTAAAAACACTAAAACACATTTTAAAATCTTCATAATACAACATTAATAGAAAAAATAATATGAGACTTCACACTCTGAGCCATTATCACATATCATTTAAACTAGTAACACTTCATAATCCTCACTGGCCAGCCAATCACCTACTTTTTTCCTATGGATTTTGATAACCTTATTTCCTCTGGTAATTTATTAAACAGTTTCAGCCCCCTGCAAAATATTGATTTGAGACCTCTACTACTGCTGACTTCTTTAACATGGGAATGATTTGCTTGTCTTGTGGAATACTGGTGTACATCACTATTTTTCTTTATGAAGCCTTCTAAATAATCTAGCAACAACTTGTTTTCTAGTCTGTAAATGAAAGTGATACATCTCTGTTAACTTCCTTTTCTACTGATAAATAACCTAATTCTCTTAACATGTTGTTGATATTTTGATTTTTCCATTTTGTTTAATACTGCTCTCATTCCCCTATTAAAATTCTTTGACAACTTTGCTATCTCCTGTTTATTTACCATAGTTAAGACAGTTGAGCAGTATCTCAAATGAGGCATCACAATCGACTTAAAGATCTTCCCTTCTTTTGAAAGAACTTTTCTTAATTTGTACAATAGGTTCACCTTTTTTGCTAGCTTGCCATTAATATATTCCACATGTTCCTTAAAATTTAAATGATTGTCTACAATCACCCCTAAATATTTGTATTGACTGACCCATTCCAAAGGGGAATTCCCAATCGTAATTGTAAGCCTGATTACCACTTCTTCCCTGAAATTTAGCGTTCCAATGACCATGCATTTAGTTTTACCTACATTGACACTCAGAGAATTCTTACTTAAATATTCATACACAGTATCTAATTCATAATTTATAATTCCAATAACATCCTTTACATTAACACTACATAGGTAAATCAATGTATTGTCCGTAAACAAATTAATTTTACACTGTCTTATTATCCCTGGTAAATCATTTATATACAGAATAAATAGAATCTTTTGCTAACAATTAATATTGGCTTACATTAAGCAAGCTTAAAATTAAAAAACGGATTTATTAACATCAACACCTTAAGTTGTGTAGTAAAAAGGAATATTCTCAATCAAAGAGCATGTCCCTTTTACTGATCTAATCCTAACACCTGGTGACTTTGATACTCTGTTCTTAACAGCAATGCTATTATTGATAATATAACAGAGATTTTCTTGTGTGATGTAAGTTATAAGAGAATAGAGAGAGCATATTTTACACAATTGTATTTTGGTGTAGTAATAGTTAATTGCTATTACTAGAACGACTTGCTTAAGTATTCTTTAAGGAGCTCTTCTCTCTCAGCAATTACGCTCACATTTAACAGAAAGTTTACCTGGTAGGACAATTCTGGAATTGAATCTTCCAATCCGGCATGTAGCAATTTCTGGCTTAGGGTTTTCCAAAAGTCTCTCCTAATTTTGTAGTTAGTTGTCAGGCTTATCAACAGAATACATGTTCTCCCACGAAAGACGATGCAGGCACCAGATAGCTTGAAGTTAGATGATAAAACCTTGGATTGAAATATACAGAGTTCAGAAAATGTTTAAGAGAATTTTAAGAATGAAGTTCTGCTTTCGCTACACACATCCCAAAAATTATTGCGGTACAAATTACAAATGATCGTAATGTTTTGATTGTTATACCAAAGCAAAGGGTAAAGAATTAGCACTTGAAATATGCGTAATTATTGCAGTGAAACTTACAGTTTATCAGGAAAATTCCTTATAAAATGACTATTTTCCAAGAATTCCGATCATTTTCATCCCGTTTTTGAAGATTTTTCGAACTGAGGTTAAAGATAAATTTCCGGGTGGAGCGGTAGCAGAACTTTACCGAGAATTTAAGCAAAGAGGACACATTTTGGACAGGAGTGAGATAGAATAAAATACATTTTTAAAGGAGAATTCTCAACATATGCACGATACGGCTTTCGGAGCATTGAGATGGAGTAATGAAGAGACTAAGTTTTACCAGCGCCAAAAGTGCCTTCAGACGCGATATGATTTATACTACAGTTTAATCCATTTTTACCATTGTTATATATTGATCAACAACATAAAATTGACGAATAGCATTGGAATATTTTCGTTTACTAGTGAATTATGTTCGCCTTCAATCAAATAAAGGATAATTTTAAGAGTAATGGTCTCAATTTGCATGCATTAAATAGTTACTTACTATTAAACTAGCGTCAGCGGTTGGATGAAACGATCTCGGAACAACAACTCTGCATAACAAACAAAAAATGGGTTTGTTGTTCACGTTTACGTACGATTGCTCGCCATATTGGAAAAGTTTATTTACATATCGAAGTAGTAATTTTTTCACCCATAATTGGGAGCCACAATAGCACGGAGGCAGAGATATCTAGCGCCTGAAGTCGGGACTTTTTCGAGGCTGGCCACTGTCGAAGGAAGGGGAGGTAAGAGCCAGGGCCATGGCTACGATATAGCACAGAACTACCACGTAATAGTGGTGGGTGATTCCGATTCGATTTATCAGAAAATTGATATCCATACGATTTACGATATTTTCGAATCGATTTTTTTCCGATTCGATTTTATTCTGATTCCGATGCAATTCAATGTGAATCGATTCATCTTCAAGTATCGGATACCAGATGGCAGTACCGTAGTATTCCAATTAATATGATTTGGACTATTTGGATTATATTATTTTCAAAAATAGGATACCAGATGGCACTAGTACCGGTACCAGTACTGGTAGCAGTACCGCTGATTGTTGTAGCAGAAACACTAGCCATGACAATTATGTCATGGTATTTAACCTAAAATGCTATCTAAAGGAAAATTATAAATTAATTTACGTTATTCAGTATTGATATTCGTCAATATAAATGGATTTAACACAATTTTTGAGAGAAGATGACGAACATGATGTATATCCTTCGCATCCAATTCCTGGAACTCGCATGCAGTCCTTTATGTTAATCTATAAACATAGATCGTTTTTTAGTATTATCTGTTGTTATTTACATTCTGCCTTTTAATGATATGTAAATATTCATCTGTAATAGATTTTCACTGTGTTAATTAGGACTTTTTATACTAGTAATTTGCGGCAGCAATAGGTATCCCAAATCGCGGTTCAAGAATTCTCATCACGTGACTTCAATATCCAATAGAATTCCAGGAATTCGATATCAATGTTATTAAGATATGAATACGATTCTGATTTTATCATAATTCATTCCGATTCCAATACTAGACGATTCGAATCGATGTCAGCTATACGATTTTTAGAGACGATTCGAATCGATGTCAGCTATACGATTTTTAATTTTTGTCAGCTATACGATTTTTAAATTTTAAATTTTTAAAGATTTAAACGGTTCATGGTAACCGATTCGAATCGATTTCGCTGAATCGATTCTCTGTTCCGAATCGCCCATCTCTACCGCGTAACTGACGTGAGAATACCGTGGAATACCGAGAATACTAATACAACGCCACCTATGAACGTTCGGCGGAAAGACTCCTCCCGAGTCCACCTTACGAAGAGACATCTTACGTTGCCTCCTTGGTTTAAAACA
The DNA here is from genome assembly GCA_947579665.1 of Sympetrum striolatum. Classification (NCBI taxonomy): domain Eukaryota; kingdom Metazoa; phylum Arthropoda; class Insecta; order Odonata; family Libellulidae; genus Sympetrum; species Sympetrum striolatum. Next base: position 9,448,807 of record OX388342.1, read on the forward strand.
GTTAAAATTGATGGCGACCGTGGCGACGAAAACTTGGGTCCCTTGGGTCTTTCATTCATGAGAGTATCTGATAATCTTATGAGATGCCTTTAATAGTTATCACTGGTTTCCCCTGTAGTGGGAAAACAACGCGGGTGAATGAGCTTAAAAAGGCTTTTGAGAGCATGAATAAAACTGTACATGTCGTAAGCGAAAGTGATGCCTTGGGGGAAACTAATAAAAACTTATATTATCAAAGTAACTCAGTTATAACAAAATCACTTAAGAATGTGTATTTTCCACAGTTTACAATTTTTTTATATTTCAGATCCAGCACAGGAAAAGGAAGTTAGGGGAGTTTTAAAATCAAGTGCCCAGAGGTAATTACAATTTTTCTTTCTTTCGCAATTCACTAATAACTGCATTCTTACGTTCACATTTTCTCTTACAGATTACTCACTGAAGAGAATGTAGTTATCATTGATTCTGGGAATTATATAAAAGGTAAGCACTTAAGGATTGTAAGTTTTAATTAGTTGACAGCAGTAATTTTCTCACGTTTTAGCCCTAAGAAAGCGATTGTAAGATCTAACTGCAGTCTATAATGAGTTACGAAGGTTCCTCATACGGCTGTGAAGCGTAAGGCTTAACTTAAACAGATGCTGTAACTTGTACTTTTTGATGAATTAATGCAAATTTATTTTCGTAAACGCTTTGTTATCTAGCTCAACAATTTTCTTGATGATTGCAGGTTTTCGTTACGAATTGTACTGCTTGTCTAAGGAATGTAAAACCACTCAGTGTACCGTACATAGTCAATTGTCAGCTCAGACAGCATGGAATTGGAACGAAAGCAGAAGTACCACTGAAAAATATACCAAAGAAGTATTTGATAACTTAATAATGAGGTACGAATCTCCAGATAGCAGAAACCGGTGGGATAATCCATTATTTACGGTGTTACCTGAAGATTCATTTCCCATTTTGGAATTGATGGAAAGTCTTTTTGCTAGGAAAGCACCACTGCCCAACAAGTCAACTCAGTGCGTAAGTCTTGACTTAGTTTTATTGTAGATTGTTTCTCATCAGAACTTATATAAACTATGTTGGTTTTAATTTTCAGCAACCTGTCTCCTCCACAAACTTTCTGTATGAATTGGATCAAGTTACTCAAAGGGTCGTTTCAGTAAGTGAAGTTAGCTGGCGAAATATTTACAACATTTCTCCATCTGGAGTGGAGCAAGCATCTCATTTTCTTCTATTTTTTCATAGATCTATTTCAGACAGCATTGATACTAGTGCATGATTGCAAGATAACTATTTTTCGATTTCTATGATGATTTTATTGAACATCTTTATTTCTTGATTTGTTTTTATTCTTTCACCCTGTATGCGTACATTCTAATTCTAAATTTCGGTATATAAGTTTCAAATACATGTTTCTTTATGTAAGACAGTTTTAGAATTTTGACTGCTTTTATCGAATATCAGAAGAGAATCGCAACGCATTTGCGTGCTTATGGTTTTGAATTAAGAAGCATGCATTGGACCAAAATTCCTTCCTTAACTATCATCAATTAGAATAAAAGATACCTTTTCTTATTAACTATTCTTGTAATGTTTATGTATAGAATTACTAATTTTTCTGTAGTGAGTCATAGATCATAGCATCACAAGTAGTATTTTCATTGTGTAATTTATTTTATGAATTCAATTGCATGTGATTTCTTAGTTATGATTTAGATAATTAGTAATTAGATAATTTCTTAGTTTTAGTTTAGATTTAGCCTAACTAAGATTTACTGTCTAATTTTCCTTAAATGAATTGTTTCTTTAGAGTTGAAATACCTACTTCTGCTCTATGGTTATCTATTTCAGGAAATTTTATCTGTATCTAAGATGGGTGCAGAAGGAGACATTAAAATTGCAGGATGTTCCATTCAATTTTCATGTTGTAGCAGGAATCTATCTGCTCCTCAGTTAGCACGTTTTCGAAGACAGTTCTTAGCCTATACTAAAATGAACCCACCTCGAGAAAATGAAATTTCCAGCATTCCGGCTCTTTTTGTCCAGTTTTTAAATCATCGTCTATCTGAATGAACATTGATACCATTGCAGTTTCTGAAAGATCTACTTCTTAGACTTTTCTATTACCAATTAATTTTAGCCCCATTGTATGCTAGGAATAGCATAATCTGGTGTTACATGTTTGAAACTTATAATAGGATGCTTAATATAAGTTGAACCATGGTTTTGTAATTACGATAAGGTATAAATGTTACTGGAATAAATTTCTAAGATATTATGCAATACTGCAGCTGTGGATAATTTTTCCTTGCCAACATATCGTGAAGAAATATATTCACAAGATACAGCAATACCTGTAATGCTGTTCTGCTCCTTAAATGTAACTAATTCCTCTTTAAATAAGTGAATTGATGACTTTGAGATAGAAGGTATGTTCTTGTTTTCTTATGCCTTTATTAATTAGTTCCTCTTTCTACCATATATTAAGATAGGCTAGTGCACCAAAGTAAATCATGATATTAGCATCTTTTCCACACTGTTATATGACTTAAAATGAAAGAGATATTTTTCTTAAGAAGGCATGGGAAATAGTATACAAGAGCCCCTGCCCTGAAAATTGCTCCTCACTATACCAATTTTTTTAATATCTCTTAAAAATACTAAAATAACATTTAAGAGATACTAGATGTCACAGAAATTGATTTACTACTTTTTCATCAAAAGCTAGTGAAATTATAATCAAGTAGGTGGCTTGAGAATAGAATCAATAACCTTATGCTTTGCAGCTAAGCCTAAGTGAAGTGAAAAGGGGCGTTCACACGTACGCTGTCGCGTGCGACTGGAGCAGCACATTCCAGTTGCGCGGTCTTGACACAGGCCGGGAGTGTGGCGTTCCAAACCCGTGTCGATTAAAACCAACAAAGGCTTGTCCTTCGTTCCATCCCGCAGTCTAAAACTGTACAGGACAAGATCGCCCATGTGAATGTCGAAAACCTCTTATTTCCCGCGTGACTGGTGTGGCGCGTGGACTTTTACTATTCTTAAAAGGTCTTGAGAGGGTTTTCATTTTTACAGCATGAACCATAAGGCTATAGTCATACTCAGTCACGCGTGACAAGAACAACCGAATTGAAATTAGCTCAGGATAGGAATGTACGGGACTGGTGCGTCGATAAAACTGTGCATTCTTTTCCTGTACAGTCCTATCTCATTCACACGGACATTCCTATCCTGTGAGATTGGAGCGTGCCGTTCCAATCCTGCGTAAAAGAGCGTACATGTGAATGCCCCTAAAGTGTTAAAATGCAATGAAGTTGTTCATAAACTCCAATAGGTAGAGTAAATTTAAAAAAATTATGGCTGTTTAATTCTGTTATAAATATAATTTTAAAACGAGATAAAAATCTTTCTTTTTAACAACTTATAATTTTTAGCTCAGCCAAATCCTCCTTGAGGGTCTACTTTTTGTTTACAACATATCCTTAATTCGTCAACATTTCTCAAGCCAATGTTCACTTCTCTTAACATAATGAACAATTATTCAGAGACTCCTCCTCTCTATTAACGCTTGCCTCAAAGATGTTGACATTGAGGTAAATTATTATGTATTTTGATTTTAAAAAAACCTCTTCCAGTCAACTTTACTGGAAAATTCAAGTACGGGAAAAGGAAAATTCCATTCTCAAAAGTGGTGAAAATAGTACTTATACTATAAATATTACTTATTCTTGAATACTAAAAGTATTACTCATTTATAGTGCGAGTAAGGTGATATCTTCTAGATTTCATTGATTTTAAAATGATGCTCTAATACAAGTAGTAGCAGCCCAAAAGACTTCTAAGGAAAAAGGGCAACACATTGTCTTAATTGAACTTTAAGATGGCCAAGTTTCCTGGAATGGTATTCTCCCAAGTTTTAAGCATTTTTTTAAAACCACACATCTTTACCTAGTTCCTGAAATGTGTCTAAATCCTTGTCCTTGCAAAAGGATGTGGGCCCTAATGATCCCAAACACAAATTGTATAGGAAAAGGTTTCGCTCAAGAAATTACCAAAATATTTGATGTTTTCCACACCAAATTGAATTGTGAACTATTGTCAAACTAAAATAATATGGCTTTAACAAACTGAATGCCTAAAAAACCCTACCTATGCTCTAAGTATGTGTTTCCTACTAATCTTTTTTGTATAATATTTTTAATCAAAGAAAAAATATTTCATTCACGTTCTCTTGCATTATGTGGAATAATTTTTCCCAAAATGCTGCATTTCGCTTGGATCAAATCTCAAGGCCGTATTTGACAGGTCCACAACCATTCCTTACTTCAGAACGAAATATTAATAAACATAACGTATTTCTGATCTCACATATATGCTCAGACATTTTAAACTGTATTTTACAGGTTGCTTACTTTAGAGTAGGTGAAAAAAACCACTTTTATTGAAATAAGTTGAAAAAAAAGCAACTGCTGGCATCTATTGTCCTCTGGTGTGGCTAGTACTTGCTCATAGGCACTTACGGTGGCCAATATCTCGCTTCACTGTGCTCTCACCATAATTGCAAGGGATCATTCTGGGTTACTGTACCCTGCACCTAAGACCAAACGTCATATTATAGTTGTGAAATCAATATTTATTTAACTTTTGCTTTTTTCAATTTCCATCGATATCAATGAGTAACACCAATCATCTTAATTCACGATGGGCCTAAACCCAAGTAGACCTAGAGAGTTGAATTGATCCTCAAGGGCTGTGGAAAGAAAAGCACATATTTGATCAAATTGAAAATTACTTTGCTCATTGAGTGCATTTTAGTTCCCTCCGTGAACCTTCTCAATGATCTATTTAAGTTTGAGCAACAGTTTTTTGCAGATTCCAGTAAGCATATTGATGAGATATATCTACCTGCTCCTTCAAATTGTTCAAAGGCCCCCACAGTGCAGCTCCAAATCGTCCAAACCGCGTGTAGGGACGCAAGGATGGATCTTTGGAGTTGGGTAGGCCGCGCTTCCAACCAAGTCAAAATCCTTGGAGGCAGAAGGTTTGTTCTGTCTGTGAGTGGGGAATCCAGAAGCCATATCTAAAGAAAAGTTTATGGCTGGAGGCAGTGGCGCAGCCAGGATTTGCCAATGGGAGGGGTCCAAGGAAACGAAAAAATGCCTAACTTACAGGGGCTAGTATATTCATGCTCGTTACTTATTACAAATACGTCAATTCTTTCAAAACTAAATACATTAAAAAATAGAGGAGTTTAACACTTAGGTAGCCAACTAATTACAGTTTCCTAGATAGTAGTTTACATAAGCGAACTATTGGAAACTTATCATAAGTGTTGTTTGGATACATCCAATATCTATTAAAAAGTCATTTTGAAGTTTTTTAGTGTTTTAGATATAATCTTCCCGAGACTTTCAGAGTTCTTTCTTCCAAGAGGTTGCCAAGCCAAGCCAAGCGTGAGAAGGAAAAAAATTAGTAACGATTACTTGGCAAGTGACATAAAACGTGATATCCACTCATTAGATCCCCACATTGCACATGCTTATTTGAATATCTTTCCTTATTAGACTATATAATCAGCAGGTTTCTTAGGAGTGACTTCATCCCTTGTTTTTAAAATTGACTTCTCTTCTAAGAACCAAAAATCTTTTATATCAGATGAAATTTTCTGGTAGGCTTACAATTAAGCCTGATTTCGTTAATTATGGATTAGCTAAGTATTCAGTTGAATGCGTCACAAACCGAGCATTAAAACTTCGGCTGCATTAAAAAATACAGTTTACTCTTGATTATAATTGATATTATAATTGAATTTGCAGAATTAAAGTTACACACCAAGGTTAAAAAAATGAAGTCGTCAACTTACAATTATTTAGACCAAGAAGTAGTTAGGTTGTTTAACAAGCAGAGAGCTGACGCAAACCCAGTCTTACGCATTGTGTTCAAAGAAAACAAAAGTTTTCCATGAACTGAAATTTTGAAGGGGCATTGCATGACCACGTGGTTGACAGAATAAGTCATGAGGTTTGTTGGATTCTATTCCCAGAGAAAAAATTGGTGGAAGGAGCAAAAAGGAAGCTGGAGAATTTAAGCCACAGTTTTAACAGTTCATCAAATTTATTTCAAGCCATCAAGTCACTGTTCCAATAAATCTGTGCATACATACCTAAGCGCACTATACCTTTCAGCTGACTGATTCGCTTCCAAAATGGTATATTATTAATAAAATCATCGAAAATTATATTTTAGTGATATCTTTTATTGCTCCAATATTTCTTCAAATTTCTACGGAAATTCGGTTATCGAATTATTTTCGTAAATATACAGCAAAATAACAGGTAATCATAGAATAAGAATCAGTATATTTTCTATCATCCAGAGTAATGAAGAGTCTACTGTACAGACTTTTAATCGTCCAGAATGCTTAATAAAGGAACAAGTAGCAATATCACTTGCAATTATCACTAAACTCATTTTCTGGTGTGCCCTCCGATAACAGCCCTAGAAAAGGCAATCCTAATTTATGCAGCTTATAATGGTCATTTCACAAAAAACCACATAGCCATTAACTTACGTTTTTCCGATAGAGGCCTTGAGCTATTCGCAGATTGTGAAAAAATATTTCGGATGTCTGTCTGTACCTTATGAAATGCAAACTAAACTCTCCTTCAAACTGTTCACTATGAATTTCTCGAAAGTACTAATCACAAGCCTAGCTTTGCATTCACACCCTTGAAACAGTCACATGCAGAAGATCTGAGCGTTTTATCAATCTGTTTGTCTCATAAACGTAATCCTAATCTCTGTTTTCAGTGTGAAAGTTTCGAATTACTTCTCGAATGCTCATTTGTGTTTTTGCGAGGAGTAAACGAATCAGCACTTTCGATTATTTCTCATGGGAATCTTATCTTATGGTGTGAGTCATAATATTAAAGGATATGCATAAGAAGTGCACGCGTTGAACATTGAGTGCAAAACACTCGTATCTTAGTGTCCCATTAATATCGATGTCGGCTCTAGGCCTGCTCTGCTACCGAAAAGATTTCACTGTATTTATCAAGCAGTGTATCTCTAAGACTTGCGTGATGATTGGGGTTTTGTACTCTTCAACAGAAAAAAAAGCCCAGAGTTAGTCGTAGGACTTGACTCTTGGGGGGGGTTTGAACCCCTAAAACCCCCCCCTCGCTGCGCCACTGACTGGAGGTGACCGCCATAAACAACCGCAACTGAATTTTGGTTCAAGGGTTCGTTTTATGACACACAGATGCGCTTTTTCCGGTCTGACAGCAAACCTTCGTATCGTATTTTCCGAAATTTCTTATTCGAAAGCAGTTATTGCAAGCTAACAATAGCTTATAATATTTCGACGATATTTTACTCTGTACTTATATCATTGTACAAGTAAAATGTTGCAAGCATATTGATAACACTTATTTCAAGTTGGCATCATATCAAGAGGGTCCTCAAAAGAAAAAAATCTGATGTGGCCAGCACATGACTTTCTCCATATATAAGATGTAATTATTTATCTACAACAGACTTTTCGAACTTTAGAAGATTCAATCTAAACTTGGAAGATACATACAAATACGTTTTTTGTAGATATCTGTATATACCTAAATATCAGATTGAGGAATTTTGCAAAAATGGAAACAAGCTCCGAAAAATAAAGCTCGACTTCCGGTTAACCGATTTACTCCAAAAACTAATCAACTCTAACGAAACCAACAAAAGTGCTATAAATGTAAATTGGTGTTGATACCAGAAATAGTTTTCATGTTAGAGCACCCACAAAGTACATAATCAGCAACTTCTGGTTTATCAGTATTTCACAAATAACTCATAAACAATCAGTGATGCAAAAATATGTTTCATACAAACTTTATAGTAAATTACATTTTATAAAACTTTTGTTTTGATAATATATACCTAAAAATCATATTTACGGAGATATTTTGAAACAATGGAAATTTGCTTCGAAGAATAAAGTTCAACTTCCGGTTAACCAATTTACTCCGAAAACTAATTAACTCTGACAGCAGCTACCACAGTGCTATGAAGTTTGGTATTAATACAACTAATATTTTTTACATTAGAGCGCCCACAAGCACACACACACACATCATTCTGAAAATGGTCAAAACATATTCTAGGGGCCCCAAAACATGTATTTCCGTTGAAATCTGGAAGTTGATTTTTTTCATGAAAACAATACTTTCTCTATACTACATACAAGGAGAAAGTAAAAAAATATTGTAAATATTCTTAAAATTTGCAGCAATTTATCTGTCCAGCATTGAACCCGGGTCTTCCTGTGTTTTAGCCTGTGAATTAGTATCTTATCTATGTATATTTTCAAAATGAATCCGGAGAAGCATCTATATATAATAGATAGGTATATCTGGAGAAACGTAATAATGTAATAGATACCTATCTATTATATGAGTAAAATGTTGCTTGCATACTGCAAGCATATCAACAAAGCTAATTTCAAGTCGGCATCATATCGAGACGATCATCCATAGAAAAAAAGAATTGAAATATTCTTAAAATTTGCTGCAATTTAATCGTCTGGCATCTAACCCAGGTCTTCCTGGTCACAATTACTATGCAGCATAACAGAAGATCACCATCTCTAACTATGTGTAAAAATTCAAGTAGGAATTTTTGCTGAAACTGCCTCAAATGACGTCCTACTTTTCACATGTATTCCTAATGTGAGAAATATGAATGTGCTTTGGCATTGAACCCATGAACAGTACGGTCTTATCTAAATTATTTTTCTAAATCCTAGTCTTAATATACATCTTCCGTATAAGCAAGAACTTCCTATCATTTTGATAAGTGCATTAAAAAAAATGAAAAACTACCTCAATGTATTTTAAATGACAGATTTTTGCATCGTCCTAGCATCAAACCCACGATTTTTTCCGTTAAGATCATTTATGTTTTCGATAGATCATGACCATATCTATAGGCTCTGTAAGTTTTCTTTCTTTACCTATCCAGGAAGTATTTTTTAAAAATTCCGGAAAATCAAAGCAATGCATTGAAATGGAAAAAATCGGCACTTTGGGGCCCTCTCGAATCGAACCCATGACACTGAGGTTCAAAATCGCAATTTTTCTGGCGGTTACACATTATGGCCAATACGTCACAAAAATGTCAAGTCAATGACGCTTGTGGTTTAGTCTGTGAATTAGTAGCCTATGTATCTATATCTTTGAATGAATCAGGAGAAGCAATTATATACGATAGATATATATATTAGTTTTGGACCTTCCCAGTATATCGACTTCAACATCTGAATCAAGTAAGTTTTATTTCTACCAGGGTGTTATATGTTTTCACATCTTCCAAAAGATTCTGGGTTTGACACCAGGTGTCTACTATTTGAAATGTATGGCGTGAATTTCAAATTACTTATGATAGAGATTTGTAAATATTTTCAGCAACATCCCAGTAAGATAGGGAATTCAAAATCATTATGTACCCAGGAAATGCACTCTTCTTTATTTACATCCATAATATGTGTGAGTTTGATGCCAGGTTGAAGCGAATTCCTCCTTTTTAAAATAAGTTGTGGCAATTTTTAATAATATTTGAATCCCTATATTTTTTGGGGATCTCCTTAATATGATATCGAGTTGAAATTTGTGTCGTCATTATGCTTGCAACAGTTATTCGTATATATAACAAATACATACGATAAGAAAAACCCATACAAGGCAGTGGACATAGACAGGTGCTAATAGAATACATATTACACATGTGTAAACTAAACTGTACACAGTAACCAACTGTGGAGTTTTCAATAACTGAGAGTGACTGCATTATAGTAAAATGAAACAGAAGAAGATTTCTTGCAGAAAAGAGGCTGTAAGCTTTGATAAGCTAGCAAATAACAAGGAATTTAACCTGGAACAAAGAAATAGGAGAGGTTATCAGAGTAGCAATCAAAATGATGTTAGGAACTTCAACGAAAGAGTTGTGCAAATGGCAATAGAAAATAAAAAAAGACTCCTAGCTATAGAGATGAAACATACATTGGGCAAACAGGAAGGAGATATTACTTAGTGAAATTTTTCTTAAATTAAAAAAAGCTGGAAAAATGACTTCTACGATATACTTTGCTTGTCAACCAATTTGTTCTCTTTGGTAAAGAAACCCATGAAAATTCAGTTGAAATACAGGGCTGTCCTATCGTTTGGCTTTCAGTATATTAAGTTTCGTAAATCTTAGCTGACTTTCATGTTCATCATCATAAGTTTCATTCTATATTCACATGAAACCACAATAGTTACCGCTTTGATTGGTCAAATTAGCTATTTTCACAAAAAGCATACATTTGTTATTATTTTATTCTTGGGTTACTAAATAATCCTACTATTTTAAGCTACTATTACAATAGCCACCAAATTGACATTTATCCTCAGAAATCTGAAGACAAAATATTAGAGAGTATATATCAAATCATATAAAAATCATTTCTTCATCAAACCCTCTTTGCCAAGATTAACATCTATTTTTTGGAATCTTTTAAGGTAATTACATTCTTTCCAGTTAAAAAAAAATGTTTCAAGTATTGAGGTAATGGCCATGTTATGACATTTCTTTGAGATGCTTCCATAAGGTATTCACGCAATTTGGGATGATTTATCCGAATTTTACTTCTACAAGGGTATCCTTCCATTTCCGGCAATACTTGTCCAACGCGGAAGCCAGATTCACTCTGGAAAAGAAAAGCAAAGTTGATTAGTTGGTCTTCCTTAATTCTAAGGAACTTGTTCACTGGAAAAGGAATCAATAACATTTCTCATCTCTGCAATCTAGGTGAGTATCATACATGTTCACAGGTTTAATACTTTCTACAAGTAATACTGCATTTATTATAGGCCTACAACCCTCACTTTTATCTAAAATTTAGGGCTGGAATTCTAGTTGAGTGTTATAAGGGTATTAAATTTTCCCTATTTAAGCTCTACCGAATAGATGGGGCTTACCCATCTTCTTTTGATTTTGCTACAGCATTTTAAAATCAAAATACCTTTTAAAAGATACACCAATGCCATACGTATAAATAAATTTGCAAATTGCATTTTTCTAAATGTTCTGGGTTCCAATCCTTACGTATCATATTTAATTTTTAGCAAAATGTTCTTATTGGGATCAAGGTGTACGTGTTCTACAGCAATAAATACAGAAATTTTCCCAAGAATGGTGAACAGTTTTATATAAGGTAACTAGTTTTAAAAAGCTACACAAGAGCTTCGGTACTCTGAATTAAGATATTTTACTCTTAAAATCAATCAAAAATCGGTGGACTTTAACTTGGTGGAACTACTTAATTAGGATTATAATAAATAAACTTTCAAAACTCCACAAAACAAAACTTTATTGTGGCACCGGTTTCGAGGTAAACGCTCATCATCTGGCACAGGGTAGAAATGCATCGCATTTATTTTATATGATCCATACTTTACTCTTCTTATAATACAGAACTGTAATCTCACAGCAAAGTAGGTAACGCTTAGCAAAATAATTCATTTATGACATGAATTCTTTCGCTTAGAGCATTAGAATCAAGATGGCCGACAAGTTAACATGTCCCGTTTGTGTTAAGCACATTGACTTAAATAATTCCCACATCATTTGCAGCAAATGTGATATCACTTATCATAAGAAGTGTTCTAAACTTAAGGACAATATCTTTAAAACAATTGTTGCTACGCCCGACATCGATTGGTTCTGTGATCAGTGTAATCCCAAAAGTGCAAGCAAAGAAGTGCCTCATGGCAACTGCGAATGTAGCTCCTACGGAAAAGTTATAGTTGAACTGAAGCAATTGATTGTGGAACTCAAAAAAGAAATTGAGTTAATGAAGAATGGCTCCAATGCATCATCCAATACAATTAACTATGACGCAATTCATTCCGTTGTTCTCGAGGTCAATGATCGTAATCGAAGGAGTAAAAATGTCATTGTTTTTGGAGTTCCAGAGAAACTGGGCGGTGAAAGTGTAACCCATGATTCTGACTTCTCAAAACGTTTAGTAAGTACGGTTCTACCAACTGCCTCTCCGAACTTAGATCTTCGTTTCACTCGTCTTGGAAAAAACGCGACGAATAAGCCTAGACCTCTGAAGCTTACGCTTTCGTCTGAGGAGCAAGTCTTTGAATTCCTCAAGAGTTTCAATTCACTCAAGTCCTCTGGAAACGATTTCATCCGATCACTGTCCTCTTCCCGGGATCGTACCCTAATGGAAAGAAATTATCTTCAAACCCTTAGAAGTGAGCTACAAACTAGAATTGACGCTGGCGAGCAGGATCTCACTATTAAATACATTAAGGGTATGCCCAGGATCATTTCAAAAAACAGGGTTCTGTGAGAGGTGAGTCTGTTGTTCAAAGCAATATCCTGCTTAGTCCTTACCTCTCAGTCTATTATCAAAATGTTAGAGGCATCAGAACAAAACTAACTGAACTTAGTTTAGCCATAAGTGTGTCAAATTACGATGTTGTTGTGCTTACTGAAACCTGGCTGACAAGTGACATTCTTACATCTGAACTCAGTTGGCCGAATTATCACATCTTCAGAAGAGATCGTGACCCCACATATTCAAACAAAAGACGAGGGGGTGGTGTTTTAATAGCGGTAAAATCTTCACTCACTTGTTATGAACTAATTCTACCTGATTATAATGTTGAGCAAGTTTTTGTAAGTATCTATTTTGCTGATTTGAAATTTTTAATTGGATCCGTATATTTTCCACCTAACTCTCCGGTTGCATTATATGATAGTCATTGTGTTGGAGTTGAAAATATCCTAACTAAAGATTTTGATGAAATATTTATATTAGGAGACTATAATTTACCCTCTATAGATTGGAATACTCCATCTGAGAACGATGAAGTCTCTACTGAATGTGTTCTTTCACCTCAAGCTAAAGTTATTGTTGACAATTTTTCATTCCAGGGTCTAGTTCAAGTCAATACTGTAAAAAATAAATATAATAAATTGCTGGACCTTGTTTTCTCTAATTCAACAAATGTTACATGCTCCATGGTGGATGATCCTTTAACTAAATGTGATTCTTATCATCCGTCCATTGAATTAATAATAAATATTCCAAAGAAAGTAGAAATGGCCAAGGAAAAAGAGTTTATACTTGATTATAAAAACTGTGATTTCTTTGGCTTAAATAGCTACCTTAATGAAGTTAATTGGCCTGTGATATTATGTAATTTAGATTGTAATGAGGCTGTGAATAGTTTTTATTCAATAATGTATCAAGCTATAGAATTATTCACTCCTATCATATCATTTCGTAATAGCAGTTACCCTAAATGGTTTACTCCCACCTTAAAACAATTAATTTCTCAAAAGAAAATCCTACACAAAGTTTATAAGGCCTCTGGGAACTCCACCGATTACCAAAAGTTTTCTGATATCCGTAAGAAATGTAAAGCACTTTCTAAATCCTGTTATGCTTCCTATATAAATACTGTACAGGACAACATATTAATTAATGCAAAGTCTTTCTGGTCACACGTTAATAATCGTCGAAGAACTAAAAACATCCCATCATCAATGTCCTATAATAGCATTAAGTGTGATAATCCTAAAGATATCGCTAATCTATTTGCAAAATACTTTTCTGGAGTCTTCTCATATGAGGATAATTATTCTGTTCCAAATTTTAATTTTAGTCATAGTATTAATATCTCAACAGTGAATGTTACCGTTGATGAAATTTTAAAAATTCTGAGGAAACTGGATGTATCAAAAAGCCCTGGCCCTGACAACTTGCCTCCGTTACTTATCAAAAACTGCTGCGAAGCCTTGGTCTTTCCCCTTTATATTATTTTTAATAAATCCTTAGACTACGGTATTTTTCCGGATTTCCTGAAAACTTCTTATGTAATTCCAGTGCATAAGAGTGGTAACAAAAATGATGTGAACAACTACAGACCCATTGTTATCCAATCTGTTTTAGCAAAGGTACTCGAAAGTTTAGTGACAAATAGACTTACCCCACTTATTGAGAATGTTTTAGATGATGAACAACATGGGTTTAGGAGTGGCAGGTCTACTGTCACTAACCTATTATCTTTTCAGCACTTTGTCACCACCGCAGTACATGATCATCATCAAGTAGACACTATTTACTGTGATTTTACCAAAGCATTTGACAAGGTATGCCATTCCATGCTTCTAGCAAAGCTTAGAGCTTATGGTATTAGTGGGAATTTATTATCTTGGTTCTGCAGTTACTTGTCTAATAGAAAACTAAAGGTGAAAATCAAAGGTATTACTTCTTTTCCCTTTGAAGGCGTATCTGGAGTCCCTCAGGGATCCCATCTGGGACCTATTTTATTCTTGATTTTCATTAATGATATTGGAACCATAATTAAACCAATTAATTATCTTATGTATGCTGACGACATTAAAATATTTCATACTATTGATTCGAATACAGATGCTTCTGCACTGCAAAGGTGTTTGACAGATATCTCTGAATGGTGCAAAACAAATGCTATGTTTTTAAATATTAGTAAATGTAATGTTGTCACCTTCTGCAAATCCAAGTCACCTATAATAACTGACTATTCAATATCTGGAAAAAGTCTTGTTAGATTGGACCATAAACTGGATTTGGGTGTTCTCTTTGTTTCCGACTTGTCTTTCAGTAGGCACATAGATACCATAATTACTAAAGCCTATAAAATTCTTGGTTTCATGTATAGAAATTGTAGGGATTTTAACAATATTTTTTGCTATAGACATTTATATATCACCCTAGTTCGACCAGTTCTCGAATATAGTTCAATAGTTTGGTCCCCTTCTTATCATAAGTACGACTTAGGCTTAGAGAGAGTCCAGAATAAATTTCTGAGACTGGTGGCTTTTAAGTTTGGAATTGAGAGAGAAAGTGGAGAATATGAAAAGACATTGAAATTACTAAATATACACACACTCTCTGCTCGTAGGAAGCAAAATGGAGTTCTATTCTTACACTCTCTGTTAAATAATCATATCAAGTCTTCTTATCTTTTATCTCTTATAAATTTTAGGGTTCCAATTGTTCATTCAAGATCCCATCATTTATTTCATATTCCATATGTATGTAATAATTATTTGTATTTTCTGCCTATTTTTAGAATAATGAGAGATTTTAATAGTCATTGTAAATCCGCTGATATATTTTACTTTTCACACAATGTATTCAGAAATTTTATTTTAAAAAATGTTTAATGGTGCAGAATTATTAAGGTGTATTTTTCTTTTATTGTAACATGTAATGTGTTATCTCCAATTTAATTGTAATTTTCATTTGTGTCAATCTTCTTTAATTAAGCTCATATGTTTATTTTCAAACTTTTCTAATGTTACCTTGGTCATTTTCAACATTTGTAATAGGACATCTGTCCGTTTAAATAAAGTATTATTATTATTATTATTATTATTATTATCATTGACATTACTAGAGAAGATTAAATCTATTTAAAAACTACAGAAACATAAATCATCAAACGGGTTTTTGCCATCGGTAGATTTCCTGTAGATCAGAAAGATATCTTCTTTGATTTCTAACTGCATGGTGAAATCATAGAAAATCTGACATCAGCTAATTTCTCCTAAAATTTTAGTTACAGCAGCTGAAATGTCTATCCTTGAATTTTATAATCTTAAAAAAAATCTAGCACTACTAAGGTGATCCCTGGTGAGGTCTATTATGTTTAACTAACTTTGTGAAAACATTTGTAAGGCATGAGATGATACGAGGCTGTGGTTCTACATTTGTATGGTTCTTTCTGTATTCTATTGGTTTGGTTTTGACGAAACCAAATGGAAATATGAATCTACTAACTATGTATCATCCACGGCCAACGTAGGCTTTTTGGACCCGGATGTATTTTTATAATTAAAGTAATTCGAAATAGGAAAGAAACTGCAGAATAGACTAGGCCCAATAAATATTCTCTGAACAATTATAATTATTAGATAAAAACTTCGAGATGATGATTCATTGTAACAAACCTTAATCGTGAATGACTGAAGATCTGGAGAGTTGTTAGAGAAACATTCTTCGATCTCTGATTTTCTGGCACTCTTTCGGGAGAAATCCACCACTCTTGAGTTATGGATGTGTCTTTCTGCATATGAACAAGGTAAATTATGATTTGTTTGTTATGAGATGTGTAATTAGTACTCCAAGTAACAAAATACCTTTATTATCGCATCTACTGCGGTAATTCTCGATATCCAAAGTCTTAGATTTCCTCTGCTTCAATATCTTTAAAAGTGACCATACATCTTTTCCGTTTAAATCTAACATTTTCAGAGATTCACATCTCAATGCTGAAGAAAGAGCCTAGAAAAATTAAGGAAAGAGAGGCTCAATTTAGTTTCATTGATTTAATTTACGTATCATGACCTAATCTACATACGTACCTGTATTAGCTTAAAGTTAATCTTGCGCCTGCTTACAAATACGAATCCTTCTCCGACGAAGTGCGCTAAATATAATGCATTCTCTGCTTTGGAAGCTGGTAAAGCCACTCTTATCCAGGCAACTTCATCAAACATTACAACCGCAATATTCTAGTAAAATACAAGCAGAGAACCCGTAGCAGCGAAAAATATTTTTTTTCCAATAAAACGCATTAAAATAACTATACAAATAATACTCACATACTCAAGATTCATTTTCTCGAACGTGGCTATGAAATCTCTTCTCAATCCCCCTTCTGACAGCATAACGTTATTTGCCTTACCTCGGAGTTCATATGAATACCATGTTCTCTTTCTACTATGTAAAAAAACATCTATATTCTCTTAGATTAGAAATGAAGGCCTTGGAATGATAATAAAAGACACTAAGTCACACGCTTACCTGTTAACTGTAAGTAACCTAACTTTTCCTTGAGATAATTGCAGTCCATAACCTATGTAATGAATGTGTAAATAAGGAAAGATATAATTTATGGAACAAATGTTACAAATAGCAGTTGCTGAAATGTCAAACTCGTACCTCAAAAATATAATTAACACAGTCTTCTTTCCTTAACTTATTTCCTTGACGTTTAAACTTCTTTCCAATTTCATTCCCAATTTTATCTCCAAACGCAATACAACATGCTTTTAACAATTCGTTTGGTAGAAAATTCTTTACTGCTCTTGAATATTCTTTCTTCAGCCCTGTAAATTTATATCTTTGAAAACTACACTATAAAAAACATATTCATGAGTAAGAATGAAACTTACGAATTTCTTCGGCCATAATGTCTGATATATAAACGTATTCTGTAAGTTAATAGTAAATCTAACCCTCACTAAAATTCCCTTACAGCAATGACATTGATGTAAGAGAATAACAGTAGTTCCCGCCAAGGGGGAGAAAACAAAATAGTATTGAGACGGCGCACGGGAGCGACTCTCCATAAGGTGGGGGTGGGACGGATTCTTTTTGCCGAAGTTTAACAGATGGCCTGTATATTGTGCTAGGCAAATGTACTATTATATACTAAATATTGTATTGGCATATTGTAACTACTCTATTACAGTTTAAACCTTTTAAACAAACATTTCCTAGTTTCTTTGTAAAATGATGAATTTAAAGATCAGCGTCAATAGACCTCTGGACTCACTTTAAATTAGCCTTCAAACATATTCTAAAATATCAAAAAGGGGAAATACATACGTAAAACGTATATTTCAGGTAATAATTTGCCATGTATTTTTTTATAATCGCAAGAAAAGGAAGCAATTTTGCTCAGCAGACACCCCCACCTCAATACGTATTTCCATTGGCTGACGTAAATGTGACGTCAGCTACCACATCCGCGCGGCCCTTTAGTACCTTTAGCGGTACGGTCCATTCGTTATTTTATGTTTGTGTTTAACTACTGTGGACATCATTAATTAAGCATACAAAAAAAGGAAGAATTATATTTATTGTATGAATCTTAGGCATTATAAATATTTATCAATTTATAAATAGGATCTAAATAATTAAACCTACATAACGCTACGATGACATCAAATATATGGTGCGCTTCAAAGAAGTGTACACGACTGAGCATTCACCTACCTCTCAAAAAACATGAATCGAACGTAATAATTTCGCATTTTAACTACGCAAGTTTAATATGTTCTTATCGACCATTTATTAACTAAGGATGCAAAATACGTCTTTAGTTAATAAAGACGTATTCAGCTATCAACAATGCAATATATACAAAACATAAATGTTTCCGCCCTCGTGCACATAAAGCAATATCTAAGAACGAATGCTAAGTTGCATTTAATGGTATTTGGCGTAGTGTAGCAAATATTGTTATATTCATCGTGTTTGCTTACGTCAAAATGATCTTCACAGACGCAAACGGATGATTTTTGCGACAGAACATCCTTCCGTCGACACTTCATCATCCACACCGATTGTCTATAATAGATACGAGTAAAATGTTGCTTGCATACTGCAAGCATATCCATAACACTAATTTCAAGTCGGCATCATATCGAGACGGTCCTTAATAGAAAAAATAATATGAAAATATTCTTTAATTAGCTGCATTTTATCCGACCAGCATCGAACCCGGGTCTTCCTGGTGATACTTATTATGCAGCAAAACAGCAGTTCACAATCTCTAACTATGTGTGAAAACTCAAACAGAAATATTTGCTGCAACTGCCTTAAACGACGTCCTACTTTTCCCTTATATTCCTTATGTAAGAAAATTTAATGTGCTCTGGCATCGAACCAAGGAAAACCATGGTCTTATCTATTTTTTTTTCTTAAATGGAGTCTTAATATACATCTTCTACCTAAGCAAGAACCTCCTATCATTTCGAAAAATGCATAAAAAATTAATGAAAAGCTACCCCTATGTATTTTATATGGGGGATATATTTACCGGCCAGCATCGAACCCGGGACTTTCAGGCTATTTTTTCTATGCAGCACAATAGAAAATCACCATCTCTAACTATGTGTGAAAATTCAAGCAGAAATATCGGTTGCAACTGCCTTAAACTACGTCCTACTTTTCCATTATATTCCTTATGTGAGAAAATTCAATGTGCTTTGGCATCGAACCCAAGAAAAACATGGTCTTATCTAAATTTTTTTCTTAACGAATTCTGAATATACATCTTCTACCTAACTAAGAACTTCCTATCATTTCGATAAATGCATAAAAAATTAATGAAAAGCTACCCCTATGTATTTTATATGGGGGATATATTTACCGGCCAGCATCGAACCCGGGACTTTCAGGCTATTGTTTCTATGCAGCACAATAGAAAATCACCATCTCTAACTATGTGTGAAAATTCAAGCAGAAATATCGGTTGCAACTGCCTTAAACTACGTCCTACTTTTCCATTATATTCCTTATGTGAGAAAATTCAATGTGCTTTGGCATCGAACCCAAGAAAAACATGGTCTTATCTAAATTTTTTTCTTAACGAATTCTGAATATACATCTTCTACCTAACTAAGAACTTCCTATCATTTCGATAAATGCATAAAAAAATAATGAAAAGCTACCCCTATGTGTTTTATATGGGAGATATATTTACCGCCCGGCATCGAACTCGGGTCTTAATGGTAATACTTTCTGTGCAGCACAATAGAAGATCGTCATTCCTAACTATGTATGAAAATTCAAGCATAAATATTGGCTGCAACTGCCTCAAACGACGTCCTACTTTTCACATATATTCCTTATGAAAGAAATTTTAATGTGCTCTAGCATCGAACCTAGGAACAGTATCGCCGTATCTAATTTTTTTCTTAAACTAAATCTTAATATACATCTTTTAGCGTAGCGAGAACTTCCTACCATTTCCATAAGTGCATCAAAAAATAATGAAAAACTACCTCAATTTATTTTAAAGGGCAAATTGTTGCATCGTCCTAGCGTCGAGCCCAGGATATTTTCTGTAAAAATCATTTATATTTTCGATAGATCATAACCATATGTATAGAGTTTTGATTTGAGTTTTGATTCTCTACCTATCCTGGAAGTATTTTTTTTAATTCCCGAAAATCAAAGCAATGCTAATAAATGGGAAAAATCGGGACATCGGGAAAATCGGCAGTATTTTTTGGAATTGTGAAGAAATATTTATCCGGGCCACTTCTCGTCGTATTATTGAACTTTGGGCACAATGCAATACGTAATGTTATACTTTGCCATTTTGAGGTGTTCTGTTAACCACAGAATTTGCAGTTATCTATACACAAAAACTTCCTCATACACTAACGAAACATACGTACCAAAAGCATGGATGTGGTACCTGACGTCATCCAAGATGGTGGTGGTGCGAATTACGTTTTGACTGAAGTGAAATTGTGAAATTTTCAAATGCTTGTATTTTGAAAACAAAACATCTTTCGTACAAATTTCTTTGGGTGTTAGTAAAGTTTTTCTCCCTAGTATTCACCAATGTCAATATCTCAATAGGTGTCCAGAGGTCTATTTATAATTTGAATTAATTGCAAAACATCTCCTCAGATACCGTGGTGTAGTAGTTGACACATCTAACTACAAAGCAGAAGTTTGCCGGATCGATCCTAGGGTAATTCAATTTTTTTCGCATCTCTTTTTCGGTCACAAAATTACTGTTTCACTGTTTTTAGTAAATACTTTATCAATTTCAATGCCACAGTCAGGAATAAGTATCTGCTGGTTTTAATTTTCATTTCATTTTGCTGAATAATACATATAATCTTTCCGGTAGAAAAATTATTCGTCGACGGGAATATTTTCAACGCAGTCTCACAAATGTACGCTGCTATTTGAAATCACTTAACTACGTTCTAACGACCGTAGACGAACATCATGCACAGTGGAAATTCAAAATTGGCTGTTTTTCGAGAGGCCTAAACACCTCTTCATTGCTACCATAGAGTAAGGATGGGGTAGAGCGCGTGTTGTGTTCTGCGCATGTTACAGGATTGAACGTAGGAGACCACGTGACTTTGGTCCGCTTTCGGAAATCTCGCCGGTAAGTTAAGTGAGAAATTCGTGTACTCAAGTTGGTTTTTTAAGTATTTATGTCCTTTACGGACAGCTGATGCTCTGAATTCGAGTTTATTTAGATGCTCTATAGTCTGCTAATTTAACTCAATATTTATTTTCGGTATCTGGATGAAAATTAACCGTAAAAGATTAAAGGACTTGGGAATAATGGTTTTGAAATGCTGCGCATGGAACTGCAAGGAAAAGTACGTTAAAGAAATCACTTTTAACACGTAAGTTTTGTGTTTATGGTGATTTTAATACTTATTTAGAATTGTTTTCTTATCATTTAACTTTCATTTGTCATTTACAGATTATGTAATAAGGTAATGAAGTAGCTTGCAAATAGGCGATTGCGGCTATTACTACAGAGTATTCCATGTGACAAAAATGGAATATAGCAGTTTTTACGGTTTATTCTTGTTTGTCGATGATTATAACAAGATAAACTTTGTTTTTCCGTTTAGGAATATTATTCCCTTCGGTGCATATTGAATATTATTGCTTGAATCGAGTTCATTGGAGCGCTCGAGTATATTAAAGTGTCGCAGGCTTTTCTCGTTATTTATAATTATTAATATTGACTTTATAGCTTCCCAGTAGATCATGAAAGGAGAAAACTATGGATTCTCAGCTTGAGGAGAAAGGATTTTGTGCCCTCTAAACACTCTAAAATCTGGAAAATGGAAAACTTTCCTGGAACCCTACATAACGTTATTTTGCATATAATTATTTTAATTTACATAAATAACTTGCCAAAAATTCTTATATCAAACATCCCTTTATTTGCTGCCAATTGTAATATTTGTCAAGCAATTAGAAACCTTGGAGATTACACCGCATTAACCTTACAAGTTAACCTTACAAAATTGCACGTATGGCTTCTTAAAAGTAAATTACAATGCAATGCTAGGAAATATAAACTAATGAACTTCAACTGAAATAAATTTAAATTCAATTACAACATGTAGTAATGTGAAGTATCACGTAGCAGAGAAATGGACTCCTTTACATGTGAAGGGTCTTGTTTTAGAAGCATCTGTGAAAAAGATCTCGGATGGAGAGATGGCCTGTTGCGTAAAATTAAACTTTCTGAATCTTTGTCTTTCACTTACCTTCTGTAAACATAGCTGTATTGTTTTTAAAATATGTATTACTAAGAAATGAAACCTGAGGGTGGCGTTAGCCGAAACCGGTCGTTTTAAAATAAATAACACAGTGTGGAAATTACGAAGTGTCTTATTTATTTCTTATTTTCACTTTCCACGAAGTCCGGCCTAATACCATAGAATTTAATATGTATTAATTTATAATTTATATCTAAATAATGATACTTACAGTTGAATGAATTCTAAATGTGAGAAGTTGTCAGTGATGTGGCAGGAGGATGTTTCCTAAAACTTTGTTAAAGAAGTGATTATTAAATATTATCAGAAAAATCCCACTGTAATTTCATTCCATTCTAAATCATTTTCTTTATTTGAGCTATACCTATACCAGTAGTTGATTCAACCGGAGGCATATCAAGGTACAGTTTCCAATTTATTCAATTTACAAATATTCGCAAAAATCGACGAACCTGTCTCGTTTTGAAAACTCGTAACTTTTGAATGGAGGAAGTTAAGTATCTTGTTCTTTCATTCGTTGAAATAAATTGAGTGCGTTTCTATTAAATTATTCATGAAAGTTCCACATTGTTTAAATATGAAAGAAAATGTTAACTGTGATATTCGACCACTTAAACCCAAGTTTGCCTTAGTTTTAAACGTTACTCTAGCTATATGTGTAATTTAAACTTAACAACACTTAAACGTCATTTTTTCCAGAAATGTTCGAAAAAATCAACAAAAACTGGGAATTTATTCGAAACTTTCAGTTTTTTGCTCTCTTCCTTTTCTTGCTTGATCTTGCTTTTCATCCGAGTAAACCTAGTCGAAATGATTCTCTTTTTTAAGAACTCGACGAGAAGTATCTTAATATTCCACTTAAACGTAATTTTCTCCGGATATGTTCGAAATACTCAACGATAACTGGGAATTTATTTGAAATTTTGTTATTTTGTATTTATCTTGCTTGTTACTCGAGTAAACCTTGATGAGTTGATACTCGTTCCGAAGAACTCGACGAGAGGTATCTAAATATTCTTAAAAAATGATAAATATATACCCGACGTTGATTATTATAATAAGAAAACTTTAAGTGGAAACTCTACTATCTATTAAAATAATATACGCATTAACTACGTAGTTTAGAGTTACTTAAAAACTCGATTTTTCAAGATGAAACTCCACAGCGTATTTGAATTGCCGCTAGAAAACGGAAAAGTCACGTGGTTTAATGCTGTAACATCGGCTCGGCTACTGCGCAGCCTGTGCAGCACTCTACCCCATCCTTACTCTATGATTGCTACTATTGGCTCCAGTGGCGTCCTTCCCTCGGTGCGGGAAAAGGCTGCGGAGGACAGAGCTATGACAAATGAACGCTTGTCATGGCCCTGAGACGGCGATTTAGTGTATTTAGTAGTACTATGTCGCCATCTCTTCTCGATTTGTGGTGCTAACTTACACGGGCGGTAGCGTAGTGGGCCCGCTACTTTCGTTCCCTCGCTAGGCTACATTTTATGCCGTTATAGTTCTACGATAGTTTTTCTCAGTTTTATCACATTTACGGCTGCAGAATTTAACTATTTCATTGTTTAAATACATGATAAGGAAAAATTTTAACATTTGAAAGCTCAAATTCTTTAATCTACACAAAGATGCATAAAATATTATTTCTCAGTATTTATCATACTTAAGACTGAAAAGTTAACTGTTAATTGTTTAAATACTTGATAAGAAAAAATGTTAACATTTGAAAGCTCGAATATGTTAATCTACATAAAAAAATACATGAAACAACTTTTACATTGGCGATCAGAGGGTAATCCTTCTTGCGTTAAATCCCAATTTAAATCATTCGTGAAGGCTTTCTGAATCTTTAAATAAATAGCATGAAGATAAAAAGAAACAAAATATGAATATCTTCACAATTTATTAAAAGAACGCAAAATAAGTCCTCATGGTATCATACAATCTATACAACAGAACATTAAATGACGAGAAATTTTTCAAGAGTATAATAAATAAATTCACAGAACACAAGAGTAACCACATGTCTTCATATTGGATATAATTATGAGTGGAGATGTAAAGAAAGAAATTTTGGAACACGGCTGTTGATGAATTAGAGGTTTAAAATCTCCAATTTTGTTGGCATTCCTCCTCTTATTTCCTGTTAGCTGGAGAAAGCAAGAAACTAATGCCTCAAATTTATGATACCAAAAGTACTTTTCAAAGGATGTAGGTATTGCCTTCAATAAGTACCGTATATGCCGGCAAATAAGTCGACCCCTAAAATTTTGAGGTGAATTTGAAGTTCCCGCCTTAATGTTGCTCTCACAATTGCAGTAATGTTTAAATTATTTATTATTCCTACTCATCAATATTGGAAAAGTTATATCATGCAATGGAATAATTACTACACTTATTTTTCCTACTCTCAGAATCAATCGGAATGTAGACGAGGTGGCACGTGGCACATTTGAAATCATGAGTGCGAACCTGTCTTGTTTAGCATAAAATATTTTTATATCCGAATATTCCATGATTTCTTTTGTTGTACTTATACTAAACCTATCTTTTCTAGATCTTGTAAAGAGCAAATTTCATCGCTTCTTACAGAAGGATACAAGACTTATCGAATTTGTACAGTTATTTCTATAAAAAGTAACTAATTACTATATTATACCCGATCAAAGCTGACGATATAAAAATAGTACTTCAAAAGTAGAATTAACAATCTTCTTTCATTGATATTTAATCTCAAAGCATAGTATAACGTCTGATTTCAGCAATTCATTGGGCAGAAATTCTTTTACTGCTCCTGAATATTCAAAATAATTTAAGGAAGCCGCTGTCTTCTCAAAATGTGATACAAAGACTCATCTCGTGGAGAAAGATTACCTCTATCGTGTTTTTCAATTGTAGAGGCAGTTAATAATATAATCGGAGGTCTATTGTAATTTTTAAAATAAACAGGAAAATAAAAAAACAACATTACAGAGTTGTTCGAAACAGCAGACATTGAGTGGGACCCAATTTTTTCACATGTGGACTCCGAGATCCATAATGCGCCTCTTAACCTCGCGACATTTAAATGTCGTTATTAACTAAGTATCTCATAAGTAATCAGTATTATATGAACTTCATTAACGTTATTTTATGGTATTGCAATACCAAAGAAGTTCCTTTTGATTAAAGACAAATGAAACATAATTATTACAACCTCTTCAAAAATGTTTTGTCTGGTAGACTTTGATCAGCAGGAGAACCTTGATTTGATTGAGGGTTGATGAATATCATTTTGTATCTAACTCAATCGCCATACTGAAATCACTTTAATATATTTATTCCATGCTCAAATACCACAACTTACCTGTAATCAGTTTCATCTGTGTTAGTATAAGAGAAAAATCATCGATGTATAGTTCATCGGTGAATCTTTCAAATTGTGTGATTCCCTCTAGAGAACTAGTTCAATGTAACCTCCTCCTGCTTTAGTCAGTGAATCGCTCAGCGACAAATATTTCACTGGAAATAGCTCTGAACTAAATCAATCTCTTGTTCACTGGAAATTATTCTGAAGTAGCTGACTAGTTTGCCACAGACTCTACTTTCAGTTCATAAGGTTTATCCAAAATCGAGCTTCATTTTATGATATTTAAAATTGAATCATGGTCATCAAAGCAGCAGGGAACGTGTTTAGTGGATTGAACTCTAATTTAAATCCTTACTGTTATCCAGGGCATTATTTTCTGGAAAAAAAGGTGGTGGAACTGAATGCATTTGTAACTTTCATGATTGTAAGCATTGCTACGATAACATCCATGTGAATAGGAAAAATTTGCATCACAGGTGGGTTACCAAAAATCGCACTACATAAATATACATTCAAGGACTGCACCCGCTAAAATTTCATATTGCAGACTAAATTAGTTTGAGGCAATTTACTTCCAAAGAAAAAGGTATCAGAATGCAGTTTCACTGAATTAAGCCCTACTGTTATCTTAAATAAGATTGGGGCCGATATATGCAATTTATAATGTCTATAAGACAAATATTGGTTGGGAATAATTCAATCTTTTTAATCTTTAAAGCTCTCCTTAACCGCAGCCTCTCTGGTTATTTACTGTCTTTCTTTAATGGAGATTGAGAATAAAGTCTCTTCTTCCATGTAACCTTTCACCCACGATATTACAAACAAAAGTTGTTTGTAGGTGAATAGAGATAGAGAGGAAAACTTTAGGAGTGGATATAAAAAAAACTTTAGGTGATATTTTAGGAAAACAGATCCACTGCAGGGAAACACCCACAAAGAGGGGGGTTGTGAAAAACCTGTGCAAACCTACCGATAGTACAAGTTATAAGATGTAAAAGAAACACGGATTTAATAAAAGCAGTACTATAATGAGATTACAAAAAGAAAATAATTAAGAAAAAACAGGAAAATTTTCAATAGTGCACTATGAAAAATCAATAAATATCACAAAAAACAATGTGTAATTTTATCAAGGTTGATCTTAACACATGCTTCATAATTATTGGTAGCCTAAGCTACCACATTGCTATTTATCATTATCAATATCCCCGTTGAAAATCAACCGGGATATTCTGCTGTTATTCACTTTTTGGGTGGATGAATGGTGTTTCCTTTCTACATAGTTTTTACCAAGACTAGAAACATGTACCTACTAACCTGTCAAAAATTAAATATCTAACTTTGGAGATGGTAATTTATGACTGCCCCTCGTATGCTTTCCAAAAGCATTTCCAATTTTACAAATGAAGTTTTACTTAGCACAGGAAAGCCAAAGCCCAAGGTTGTACAAGAAGTGAAAAATAGCCAACCATTTACAATTTTGCTTGTACAGACAAAAACCAAAATTTGACTTAAACACCTTGCTAAATAAGTTGACCCCTCCTGTCCTTAATAAAGGCTCATACGAACATGGCTTTCAACAATATGTTACAACGAGTGCAAGGGAAGCGCTCTGTGAACAGGTTTTTGAAACATAAATCCCATCGTCTTAAAAAAAGAACATTTTTTCTATTTCTTAAGAATTGTCCAAAATTCCGTAAAGCAATGCTCGAACATATTAATTTTATCATCATTGTTTTTATAGCAATTTTCAACCAGATGAAGATGGAAATTTTCAGTCAATTGGTTATAAAATGACATCAAAGACAAATCTAAATACATCCGATAGTTGAATAATATAATCAAATATGTAATGAGAAGTTATGAACACTTTCATTATGTTGCTAGGCAAGGGCGTCGCCAGGGGGGGGGGGGGGGCAGCTGCCCCCCCCTGGAGACCCATTCGTATTTTGGTTCGGGATGTGTTGTAGAAACAATTTTTAGGCGCGACCGTATTTGAAAAGAATTTAGACCAAAAACAAAGTCAAGTGTTGGCACGTGTAAACACCAGTGATGGGAAAAGTACTTCCTCGTAGGAAATTCATTTATACCCCCAGCGCAGCAAAAATATTTCAACAATACTTTGTAGTAGAGTCCTTCGCCCCTTCCCTCCCAAGAGAAGAAAAGTTCGGTTTCAGGGTGAACAATGTAGTTACAGCTGCCTCTCGATGCGATCAGAGCGCGAGGTTATGCGATTGTGTCCTCTCTCTCAAACTACCTTGAGTATCGTCCGACAATCGCCGGCAGAAGACAAAGGATTCAGTTTTTTTTTCGTTTTCCCTTCAAAATGGACATAAGAAAGTTTTGCGGTGAGTATTTTGCAAATAGGCCCAAGCAGTGGCGCAGCGAGGGAGGGAAGTTTAGGGGTTCAAACCCCCCCCCTTATGAAGTCCTATGACTAGCTTTGCATGCCAATAAATATGGCTCCGATTACAGCTAAGTTGATGTTTTCGGTAGCAGAGCAGGCCTAGAGCCAACATCGATATCAATGGGACGCTACGAGTGTTTCGCACACAATTTTCAACGCATGCACTTCTTAACCATATCCTTTTGTT
This sequence comes from Sympetrum striolatum, assembly GCA_947579665.1. Classification (NCBI taxonomy): domain Eukaryota; kingdom Metazoa; phylum Arthropoda; class Insecta; order Odonata; family Libellulidae; genus Sympetrum; species Sympetrum striolatum. Next base: position 9,476,914 of record OX388342.1, read on the forward strand.
AGATGACTCACACCATAAGATAAGATTACCATGAGAAGAATTCGAAAGTGCTGATTCGTTACTCCTCGCAAAAACACAAGGGAACACTCGAGAATTAATTCGAAACTTACACCCTGAAAACAGAGATTAAGATTACGTTTGAGGGACACACAGGTTGATAAAACGCTCAGTTAGATCTGTTGCATGTGACTGTTTTGAGGGTGTGAATGCAAAGCTAGGCTCTTGAATAGTGCTTTTGAGAAATTCACAGGGAACAGTTCGAAGGAGAGTTTAGTTTGGATTTCATAAGGTACAGATGGACATCCGAAATTTTTTTTCACAGTCCGCTAATAGCTCGAGGCCTCTATCGGGAAAACGTAATTTAATGTCTATGTAGTTTTTTGTAAAATAACCATTATTAGTTGCATAAATTAGGATTGTATTATTTTAGGGCTGTTATCGGAGGGCACATCTCAAGATGAGTTAGCGACAATTGCAAAGTTACTTGTTCCTTTATTAAGCATTCTGGACGATTAAAAGTCTGTACAGTAGACTCTTTATTACTCAGGATGATATAAAATATACCGATCCATATTTTATAATTACCCGTAAATTTGCTGTACAGTGGTACCTCTTACTACGAGTTTAATCCGTTCCAAAACCGAGCTCGTATTACGAAATGCTCGTTTTAAGAAACAATTTTCCCCATTTAACTTAATTGAAATGCAATTAATCCGTTCCAGCCCCCACCCACCCCACCTCAATTTCTAAAATTATTGTTGATTAACACGATGTAGTACAGTAATGAATGACATAACAATTATAAATCATTACAAAAGATAAAGCAATGAAATAGAAAGGTTTTAATAAGTCATTTACCTTTTAATTATGACGATCTGGGCGGGAGAGTGGAGGACTACTGTTTTGGGGGAGAATCTCCGTTCAATAAAAAGTCAGGCATACTTTTTTGCGTTTTCTCTCGCACTGTCGTATCTAATGTAGGCAATTTGCCTGGTAAACATTGTTCGTCCTCTGCAGTTCGTTTTTTCAGGAACCTGTCAAGCGAAATTTGTTCCATATGGCTTTTAAAAATTTTTCTAAAGTTTTCCATACCATTATCGTGAAACAACGCAGACGCACGCCTCGAATTTAATTTATCTGGGTGATGTTTTTCGACAAAATCGGACAGTTCTTGCCACTTCGATAACATTTCTCTTAATTTTTCGGATAGCAGCGCATCCTCCGACGTTCCTGCTTTCTCCCCCAATACATTTTCCTCCACTGCATCTGACTGATTGTGCTCCAGAAGCAGCAGAAGTTCTTCCGTCGCCAGTTCTTCTCCGTGGCCCTCGAGGAGTTCATTGATGTTGGCATCATCCACCTCCAGCCCCATGGATTTACCATGAGATACGATATCTTCCACATCAGGCATTCCTGGTTCGAGTCCCATGGAGTCTCGTTCGGAAACAGCTTCGGGTTACAGCTTCCTCCAAGCCGAATTCAGAGTTCTTCTGGTGACTCCCTGCCACGCCAGATCGATGATTTTGATGCAGTTAACGATATTAAAATGATCTTTCCAGAATTTGTGCAGAGTGAGTTTTGTGCTCTCCGTGATATACAAAAGCGGATTAAAGGAGGACCCAGGAAATTATAGACCTATATCATTAACTTCGCTGTCCGGAAAGGTAATGGAACATATCGTCGTAAGCTCACTCATGGGATTTTTAGATAGAAATGAATTCCTCGACGCAAACCAGCATGGTTTTCGTAAGTCCCGTTCATGTGAAACCCAACTTGCTCTATTTGTACACGATATCTTAAAGTCCGCCGAAAGTAAAAAGCAAGTGGACGCTATTTTCCTAGATTTCAAAAAAGCATTCGATAGAGTCCCCCACTACAAACTAATTTACAAACTAAAACTAGCGGGCATTAACAAGGAAGTAGTCGACTGGGTTAAGAATTTTCTCTACGAGAGGGAACAACAAGTTGTACTGGATGGCGTTAGCTCAAATAGAGTCAAAGTTACCTTTGGCGTACCTCAAGGCAGTGTAATTGGACCTCTTCTTTTCCTTATTTATATCAATGACTTGAGTGACGAGATAGTTAGTAATGTGAGGATATTTGCGGATGACTCGGTTATATATAGGGAAATAACAAACGAGGAAGACCGGACATCTCTCTCAAACGATTTAGACCTCATCCAAAGGTGGTGCGAAAAATGGGAATTAGATATTAACGTAAGTAAATGCTCCGTAGTTAATTTCTTCGAAAAGAAAAAATTGCGTCCAAATCACCCATACAAAATTAATGGAATTAGTATCAAAGTAGTAGATTCAGTTAAATATCTCGGGATCAACATTACTAATAACTTAAATTGGAGCACGCATATTCGAAAAATCTGCGGCAAAGCAAGTAAAAGGCTTGGCTTTGTAAAGCGTATTGTCGGTAAATGCGACGAAAAGGTGAGAGAGCGATGTTATTTTACCTTGGTCAGACCCCTTCTGGAATATGCGGCAAGTATATGGGATCCGGCGGATGAAACGTGTACTCGCGAACTCGAGAAAGTGCAGCGTAAAGCGGTTCGTTTTGTTAAGAAATGCTACGATAAAAAAGCAAGCGTTACAAAAATGCTCTCAGACGTAGGTTGGGAATCCTTGAAAGAAAGGAGATTGGAAGCTAGGCTGCGATTGCTTAATAAATTCAGGGAAACTACATTTTCCAAAGATACAATCGGTATCTTGCAACCCCCCTGCTTCGTCGGTCGATCCGATAATGACCGTAAGTTAAGAGAAATAGATGCTAGGACGAATCGTTTCAGAGATTCATTCTTTCCGCGAACAATACGTGACAATAATCGAATAAGGAAGTAATTTAGATTCAACTGGTGTTTACACCCCCTGCCACACGCCGAAAAGCGGCTTGTAGGGTATTAATGTAGATGTAGATGTAGATATGAAAGCACTGATGAAAGAAATGCTTGATGTACAGTTTCTTAAAATTGAAAATCACCTGCTGATCCATGGGCTGCAAGAAAGGAGTGGTATTCGGCGGCAGGTAGAGGATCTTGATGAAGCTGAACTCATCCAAAATTTCAACCTGAAGGTTCGGAGGGTGTCCTGGGGCATTGTCAAGCACGAGGAGGGCCTTAAGAAGAAGGCCATGTTCAAGTAGGAATGTCTTTACAGCCGGTCTGAAGGCGGTGTTTACCTACTCGATGGTTAATTTCCTGGTGACCCAGGCCTTCACGTTCGCCCTCCATATCACTGGTAGCTTCTCCTTAATTATCTTGTGAGCCTTGAAGGCCCTCCGATTTTCCGGATGGTAGACCAGAAGAGGCTTGATTTTGCAGTCCCCACTGGCGTTAGTGCAAAAAGCAAGCGTCAGCCTATCCTTCATTGGCTTATGGCCTGGCAACTTCTTCTCCTCGGCGGTGATGGACGTCCGTCTCGGCATCTTCTTCCAAAACAGGCCAGTCTCATCACAGTTAAAAACCTGCTGTGAGACATAGCCCCGCGACGCGAAGTTCGGCGACGTCTTTAACGAACGCTTCAGCCGCCTTGTTGTCCGAACTGGCTGCCTCACCATGCCGTAGTATGCTGTGGATGCCAGTTCTCCACTTGAATTTTTCAAACCGGCCTCGACTGACCTTGAAAAGTTCCACAGTATCCGCAGGTTTTTCCGATGACGTTCCAGGAGACTTCTTGTAAAGATCGTCGTACAATAATCGTGCCTTCACGTAGATGATGTCATCAGTATCACCTGCGAGTTCCTTCTCGTTCAACCAAATCAGAAGCAATTTTTCCATCTCCTCGTTCACAACTGTCCGCTTCTTCGACAGCCTTGCGACACCCTTCGATGACGACAAGACCTTTATCTCCTTCTTTTTCTTCAAAATGGTGCACATCGTCGTCGTACTCTGTTTGTACCCTTAGTACCCTTGACATTAATTCTAGTTGTTCAAGAAAGGTAAATGTAAACTTGAGATATCAGTTTGAGATTTACCTGAGAAAAACATTGGAAGAACATTTTATAATGATAAAACTAATATGTTGGCAACCCTGCTAAATTTTTTTATGAATTTTTAAATGTTATAGAACGATTTGGCATTGACGAAAACCACAGATTGGAAATTTTCATGACGAAATTCGAAAACTTCTTCCGCCATCGTATTTGATGGAGGTTTTTTCCGAGGCACGAACGAGTGGTTTTATATGGTTTCTGTCAGATGGCATAACAATCTTGGCGTGACGTGACTTACTTTTATCAACAATTCAGACTTTTTTCCACGTATTCTGAAAATATGAGTTTCATTGGTCCAGTATGAATGGATAAAATATTCTAGAATATGAAATTCTGCAGATTTAGGACATCGGTCAACATTTTGTTTAATTAATTAAAATTTAAACAAAATACGAGGTAAAACACCTTATCAGCATTTGTGTAATGGTCAAACTTAGAAGTTATGCAATATTCAGGTCCTTGAAAATCATAAAAGTATTTAATTACGAATTTTAAAAGTAGGTGGTCAAATGACCACCTCCCGTCCTTCTAGGTAGGCCGAAACTGCCGTCCTCCTAGTGTTAATGAGTTTGCCATAGAAGCGTTCAACTCCTCTAGTTTTCAATACATTTAGTTTTTAAAAGATTTGCCATATTTGTAGTGAGAAGCGGGCATGAATAAACTAGCCCCTGTAAGTTAGGCATTTTTCATTTTAACAGGCAGCTTGCCCCCCCTAACCCAGTGGCTGGGGACGCCCTTGTTGCTAGGTACTGTAAGTTTAGTCACTAAAATATTTGGCAAATAAATTTGTACATAGCACAGAAATTCATACCAAATACCTTGGTGAATATGCATTATTTCCAAAACGAATTGAGATCTGGACAATTTTTCTATGGCTTGGGTGAGCATAGCTCAAATATTTGTCAAACATTATCACAATTGGGGAAGAACTTCTTTCATAAACAAATTACTCAGCAGTACAATTCAAACATTTCTTATTCTGAAGGGCCAACCACTTATGCACCATCCCTCTTCCAGCAGACATTAGGTCGAAGCTCCCTTCAACAGGACGATTCAGTCTTCCATTTCATTTGCACCCTAAGTATGCTTAAAAGAAGTGCCATGATTGAGTCCTCTATCCAGTCCACATTAACTATTTACCACGAAAATTTCATTGAGCCATCTTTACAGCAACATACTTAAAATTAGATTGAAAAAAAAACTAAGTTCAAGATTCTTTGTTTTAACAGATGAGTCAACACCTCATTAACTCAAATTGGTGATATTAATGCGATCAATCATCCAAACTACAAAATGTTTTCTATTTGGCATTGCTTTGGCACTTTCAGGCGTTAAGAAAAAATACCACTTCCCTCTCGTTACTAGGCGAAGTCAACAACAATATCTTTTGCGACTATTACAAAGTATGAGCCATCGTTGGGCGCAGCCTATGCTTTCCCAGCAATGCATCGCGCAGTGCCTCGGTGAAGCACCCCCTGACAAATTCATGAAAGCTTAGGAGTACTTCACCAATAACAGTGGCATAAAACAAGAAAACAAAAATCTGATGTGGCCAGCACATGACTTTCTCCATATATAAGATGTAAATATTTATCTACGACAGTAATTTCGAACTCTATATTCCATCTAAACTTGGAAGATGAGTGATAAATATGTATATATTATTATCTTTGACGTCACAAACATTAAAGATAATGTTTTTCGGGACATGATCGATGAAAAACGATGAAATTGGCCTTTCGCCCATAGAGCCCACAAAGTACATAATCAGCAACTTCCGGTTTATCAGTATTTCATGAATAACTCCTAAACAATCAGTGATACAAGAATATGTTTCAAACAAAAGTTATAGTAAATAATATTTTCTAAAATTTTTATTTATAATAGTATATACCTAAATATCATATTTATGGAGATATTTTGAAAACCGGAAATGAGCTTTGAAGAATGAAACTCGACTTCCGGTTTACCGATTTACTCCAAAAACTAATCAACTCTAAATACATGAAGCAAGGTACTATATATGAAATTTGGTGTTGATACAACTAATAGTTTTGATGTTAGAGCGCCCACAAAGTACATAACAGCTATCTCTGGTTTATCGGAATTTCACGAATAACTCCTAATCAACCGGTGATACAAAAATATGTTAAATACAAAAGTTATAGAAAATTACATTATCTAAAACTTTTATTTTAATACAACATACGTATATATCATATTTATGGAGATATATTGAAAACCGGAAATGAGCTTTGATGAATGAAGCTCGACTTCCGGTTTACCGATTTACTTCAAAAACTAATCAACTCTGACAGCACACACTACAGTACTATATATGAAGTTTGGTATTGATACGACTAATAGTTTTCACGTTAGAGCGCCCACTATCACACACACGCACACAGACATCATTCAGAAAATGGTCAAAACGTGTTCTAGGGACCCCAAAACGTGTATTTCCGTTGAAATCTCGAAGTCGAATTTTTTCATGAAAACAATACTTTCTCTATACTTCGTATATGGAGAAAGTAAAAATGCCACTCAGAGACACATCTGGTATTTAAATGTTAAGTCCTATCAGATGAAATCAATAAACAAAGAAATATTTCCTTGGGATAAGTAAGTTCCAACAGTGATGTAAGGTTGATGGCCAAAGTAAACATCAAAATCAGTAATCAATAATTTTATTGATTCACGTGTTTGCATAAAAATAAAACACTAGCATTCATTATCTCATTACAAGGGAACATTTTCTCTGTGCATATTTACAGTATTTGTCGAAAGAACGTAAAAGAACGTACTATGAACAATAAAATTCACAGGCATGAGAGCATATTACATACATGTAGTTGAAAAAAATTACTTTGATCCTCACTCGATGAAAAACAAAGTTTACCAATTATATAAAAATATAAATTAAAATTACAGTAAACTAACATTATAGAAATAACAAAATATAAGAATAAACATTAATTTAATGATCAAACAATAACTGCACCATAACATTTAATAAGAAATATAATTTTGTGCTTCTAAAGTACTTGGTCCACTAAAGTGTATTGAAAGAAGACCAAAATTTCATGGAATTTTGTAATAGGGTGGATAGTATAGATTGCAAATTAACAAGTGTAGGAAAGAGAAAAATTTAATGCCTCGACTGTTGCAACAATATATAATATATACAATAGTTGCCGAGTACTTTTTTGTATTTCTATATACATCTGATGTTTTTTATACCAACTCAGGGTATGTGTTGTGCTCAGGCATTGAAAATTCTGGAAACATTTTGATACGAGGAGAAAAAAGAAATAAAATTATGCATCCTAACTATTGAAAACACTCTCTTTACAATTTGTCTTTCACTATTCCATGTTCATGAAATCATTCCCTGCTTTTTATGGGAGCGTCTTCAGCTAAAGGGATTCCAAACTATAAAATAGAAGCAATCGGTGTTTATGAACAGTTTAATACTCCCATTTGCCATCTTTTCTCTGTTTCCTCATTGCAACTCTGCACAAAGAATTATTTACATTGAGATATTCAATAACAGATTTTACATAAAACACTAACATTCAATAACTTCCCTAATACAATGACATTTAAAAGACTTGTCGTAGTGAATGCACATCCATAAATGAAACAGGACTATATCTTAGTAGATATTAATGTTTACTGAGAAATCACTCCAGAAAAGCTGCTCACTACAAAGGTAAAACAAATTTGTTTAATCTTAGTCCCTCCATCTTTAGCTGAAACACTGACTCCATAATATAATACCTTTTAATACTGAAAAGAGAAAATGAATCCTGTTTTTAACAGCTTATGCAGTAAGAAGTGGATATTATTTTATTTTGCAATTAGCAGCTCTTACGAAGAGAAAAAAATTAATACATTAGAGATTGAGAGTCCACAAGTTTCTTTTAAGTTGTTTGAATAATTCAAAGAAAAGATATTTTAAAGAGATCCTTACTTTTGTGCCTGTAATATAACAAATCAAAACGCAACAAATATGTAGCTCACAGCACTACATGTCACAAGGATTCAGTTCTTTTCCATTTGAACTTACAGGTACAATCATGCCAAAATTATTCTTCAATATTCAGTCTGGGGGAAGATAACTGAAAAGTCTAAACTTATCTCGAATGTGCGGTCTCACATCTTCTCTCTATAGAAAAAAATAATTGAGTGATTATAAAGACAGTAAGGAAGTCAGCCACACACATAGAATTTGAGAAATAAGATAAATATAAGACCCAGTAATTTAGCTAGTTCCTTTTTTAAATTTAATTTCAGGATTAGGAGTATTTTTTTTGACCATGATGTTACTGAGTCTCCCTTATATCATAGCTCTAACTTAGAAATTTCCCTCAACTGAAATATTTCACAGTCAATGATACAACAATTCTTATGCCAATGACATTTTTCAGTCGAGAAAAAGGAAAATGCTAACAAGTGCGCATCAGTCTTTATTTTACAAAATAAGATTGTATCGAGAGGTTACACTTTGGATTTTATCAAAATTCTTTCAGAATAAAAGCAATTAAGAGACTAGGTTATTTATAAACATTATGAATCTTCATCTGAATCAAATATTGTTTATTCCTCTCGAACCAGCAAAAATCACCGTAATTGCACAGTCTCAACGAGAAAATGAAAAGTATAACATACAATCACCTTTGCAGGCCAAGGTCAGGGCTAGAAATAGCCTATTCACCATTAAACCCATAACATTCTAAGGTCAAAAGAAAAATGACAAAATAATTCTAAGGGATTGTCCATTAATCACGTGAGAGGGGGTTTGGAAAATATCACAAGGGGGAGGGGGGTGCAGTGAGATATCACATGTATTTATTTTTTCGTTGAGCGCGCGATTTCTAAACCCAAAAACGGCCGCCGGCTTCCCAGTCGCCTGTAAGTCTGTGATTTTGGCGCCGAAAACATGCGTAAATCGTTGCCGTGTATATTTTCCCTTAAAACAGCCTAAACTATGAGATCTGTATAAAGAACAATCTGCAGAGTATAAGAAAGGAAAAAAACCTAGTGTGGCTCAGAAAGAATTTAATGATCCTCACACGACGATCGAGAGAGATTCGTAGTGCGTGAAAATGACGACGCCGAGTGGCCGACCGTCGTTGATCTTCAAGAAAGCACAGTACCAACAACTGACTTGCAAGATGCTTATCCGCTTGTTAGTGTTGAAGAAAGTCTCACTAATCCGAGATCAATTAAATATATTCATGTACCAGTATAATTATGTTTTTCACACGATTCACACCTTACATCTATTATTTTATGCCAGTCAGAAACTACCTTAATGTCTGTCTGGACATTTTTATCACGGAGCTTTCCAGAATTAAATTAGATTATACATGTATTTAAAGATAATCTTCTGAAAATTTTAAGAAACTTTGTACCAAAAAATACACGAGATTTTGGATAGTTAGTCTAAAACCTCACTACACTCACTCACCAGGGGGAGGGGGGGTTAAAAAGTTGCAAAAAAGCATGTGATTAATGGATGACCCCTAATTAGAGATGGGTCGGTTCTGCTACCACCACTTCTTGGCCCTTAGAACCAGTATCGAGAACCAATCGTATACTTAGGAACTGGCACAAAGCGGTGGCAAGGAGAGCAGCATGAGATTTTTATTTTCCATTCATAGTTTAAAATACCATATTTTAAAAGAGTATTATCAACAATTCTTTTAATCTCCTTTATATCAACTTCCTTATCAATTTCGATGTTACCATCTAACATTGGCTATGCGTGTTGAATGGTAATAGGTGTTGAAGTTGTATAGGTGTTGAATAAGTCCTCACTTAACGTAAGAAGATAAGCTACACAGTAAAATCAGTTTTGAATTAACCAGCAAGTTAAGGTTATAACAAATCAACGGATGATGTCGTCAAAAGTTTGGGAGGGATTTACTATTGATTCTGATGATACAATCTATGCATTATGTAAACTGTGTAAAGCGTATTTTGCACGGCCCGTAAGAACCAGAAAAATTTAGGAACCAACTCATCCTTGTTATTGCTGTTATTGCTCTACTCACCATGACCAACTCTTCAAGAAAGGGAAGCAATTTCATCAGCTCGCAATCTGTCCGATCCACAAACCAACTTTCAATTGGTATACCATTTTCCAGCTGATATCCAAATGCATGAGGAGAATTGTCGACAATTACTGTCTTTGACAGATCTCTCCCAAGAATGGAAAGGTCTTTGATGTAATTTCCATTCACACAAACACAGTGCTCTCTGAAGAGCCTATATCTAAGAGAAAATATATAAAAATCTTCAGAACAGAGCACATTAGACTTGATAAAACATTAGGCAAATTCAACCCTAGAAAATTCCATTAAGTTTCATTTAAATGGAACTGGAAAAGTGACTGGTACACAACTTTCCTGTACTTAATTATGAAAGAATATAATGGAATTGAAGTTAAACTTCACAGGAGCACAGGAAAGTGTTGACCCAAGGTTATAGAATATACTTACTTGATCCATCTCCTGGCTGGATCTAACAGGTTGAGAAGTTTATCGGCATAAACTCGCTTGGAAGCAGTGAAAAGGATGACTTCAAAGAGAGATGAAACCCTTTCCAAAAACTCTTGAAAATATGGTCGGGTGCGTACAAACACCTGGTAACTCACTTCTTGAAAAAGCATAGGAAAGGAAAAAGATGCATCCTCCAGTTCCTGTAAGCTGCAATGGACCAAAGTTTCATCCTGGGAAAGCAATTGAAATATAAGTCAAAGCTGTTTTTTTCCCTGAAACTGAGAAATCATACATAAAGTGTGTGACTTAACTTAGCGACATATGATCAGATAAAAATTTAGGATTTTTATTCCATCAATTACTAAATATACCAATAATATACTTTATTCAAAAACATTTCTTATTACTGAATTATACCTAAATAGTCCTCTGTGAAAATATAGTTTCCATTGGCTCAAAAGGAATAATTCTTTTATCAGAGCATATCAGTTGCGAAAAGAAAAAATTCATTCTAGTATCCCAAAAGATGGATTTGTAAGAGCAACATTTTGTTCGTACCATGGAGCAGTTCCATAAACCCCCCCAGGGGAACATTTTGTGCCAAAGGTGGGATTCTATCTTGTACTTTAATAAATTATATAACTTAAGACTCTTTAATACTCAATTAATTAAAGCACTGTATTGGTTATTTTATTACATAATATAACAGACTTGAGTGGTTCTTTGAAATTGAGAGTGTATCTCTATTCATGACTTATTTAGTTTAAAATTTAAATATATCTTCATCATTATCACCTTTTTTCTAGTTGAAAACCTTTTGAATAATAGATTTCTAATGGGAAGGACATGGCATGGTAGTTTAGTTGGTTAGAATAACTGTCCAGAAAGCGGGAGAACTGAGTCATGATTCTATTTTTCACTTGGGACTGTTTCTCATAAGCACTCTCACTATCTTACTTATGATGTGCGAAGCTGAGCAATGCCTTTGTCTATTTTCCAATCCTTTGCTTGTGTGGAACCCTTCACTTAACCATAGATTCCTCTTTTCATACATCTGAAACAGAGAGTAATCAAGAAAGAAAATCTACATGGGCACAACACAGTGGTGCAGCGAGGGGGGGTTTTAGGGGTTCAAACCCCCCAAGAGTCAAGTCCTATGACAAGCTCAGTCCTTTTTTTCTTCTGAAATACAGAAGAGCTGAAGAGTGCAACGCCAATAATCATGCAAGTCTTACAGATACACAGCTAGTCATGTGTTTGTTTGATAAATTCAGCGAAAGCTTTGCATATCCGTAAATATAGCTCCGATTTCAGTGAAGGTGAAGTTTTCGGTAGCAGAGCAGGCTTAGAGCCGACATCAATAATTAGTGTTTCACACACAATGTTCAATGCGTGCACTTCTTAAGCCTATCTTTTAGTTAGAGGACTCACACCATAAAATAAGGTGATAATTCCCATGAGAAAAATTCAAAAGGGCTGATTGGTTTACTCCACAAAAAAATACAACGGAACAATCAAGAAGTAATTCGAAACTTGCACCCTGATAACAGAGATTAAGATTACGTTTGAGAGACAAACAGATTGATAAAACACTCAGATCTTTTGCATGTGACTGTTCTAGGGTATGGATGCAAAGCTAGGCTCGTGAGTAGTGCTTTTGAGAAATACTCAGTGAACAACAGTTCGAAGGAGAGTTTAGTTTGGATTTCATTAAGTACAGATGGACATCCAAAAATTCTTTTCACAGTCCACTAATAGCTCGAGGCCGCTATTGCAAAAGTAAGTTCATGGCTGCGTTTTGTGAGACAACCATCATTAGATACATAAATTACTTTGTCTTATTTTAGGGCTGTTATCGGAGGGCACATCACAAGATGAGTTTAGCGACAATTCAAAAGGTACTGGTTCTTTTATTAAGCATTCTGGAAGATAAAAAGTCTGTACAGTAAACTCTTCATTACTCGGGATGATAGAAAATATACTGATCCTTATTTTATGATTGCCTCTTAATTTGAGGTTTATTTACGAAAATTATTCGATGACCAAATTTCCGTAGAAATTTGAAAAAGTATTGGAGCAATACAAGATACCAGTAAAAATTAATTTGCGATGATATCATTAATAATATAGCATTTTGGAAGCAAATCAGTCAGCTGAAAGGTAATATGCGCATAAGGTACGCACATATTTATTGGAATTGTGCTTAATGACTTGAAATAAATTTGGTAAACTGTTAAAACTGTGACTTTAAATCTTCATCTTTGCTTTTGATGCAGCTAATATTTTCTCTGGCAATAGAATCCCACGAATCTCATGATATATCCTATCAACCACGTGGTCATGCAATGCCCATTCAAAATTTCAATTCATGGAAAATTTTTGTTTCCTTTGAGCACTAAGTGCATAAGACTGGGTTTGCATCAGCTTTCTGCTGGTTAAACCACCTATTACTTACTACTACGAAGAGGCAATCGCACATGCTTTTCCACCCCCTTCCCTCCACTTTCTTGGTGAGATAGGGGGGCTGAGCACGCCACAAAACAAGGATAAAAAGATTCTATATGGACAACGGTAGTAATTGTTCATTATAAAAATATCAAACTGAATACTTAGCTAATACATAAATAACAAAGTCAGGCTTAATTGCAAACCTACCAAAAAATTTCATCTGATATAAATGAATTTTTGTTTCTTATACAAACCTTATACAATAAGCTGTATATATAATTCATATCATTATTTTTATACATTGATGGCGTTTTCTTGGCAGGCGACATTTCAATTAAATTCCAAAATCTGCTGATGATATTGTCAAATAATGAAAGATATTTAAATGTGGGAGGATCTGAAGAGTGGCTGTAACGTATGCTTTATATCGCTTGCCAAATAATTGTAGCTAATTTTTTCCTTCCCATGCTTGGCAACCTCTTGGAAGAAAGAACTCTCAAAGACTCAGGAAGTTTATATCTAAATCACTAAAAAGCTTCAGCATAGAAAAAATGAGTTTTTAATAGATATTGGACGTATCCAAACCAGAAATCCAAACAAAACTCATCATAAGTTTCCAATTGTTCGCGTATGTAAACTACTATCTTGGAAAGTGTAATAAGTTGACTACATAAGCGTTAAACTCCTCTAGTTTGCAATGCATTTAGTTTAGGCATGAATATACTAGCCCCTATAAGGTAGACAATTTTCCTTTTCTCGGCAGCCGCCCCATTATTGGCTGTGCCGCTGGAACAATACTATTTGTGCACAAGTCTCGTAGTGCAGGGCTGACCAGATCTTCACTTTTCCTGGTTCCATGTATTGCGTCAAATGTTCCACCAATGTGCTATCGATATTTTGACTTTAAGAAGAAGACTAAACAGTGTGCTGATCGTTATTAACTGTATACGTATACAGGATGCATTACATTCGCTGGCAACTTATTTTCTATTTTGTTTGTTCATTCGATTAAAATATTTGGTAAAATTCTCGATGAGGACAGTTTTGAATAAATTCTATACCTTCCTTTAGCTAGAGATACAGATCTTATTCTTACACCACATTGAAGGCAAAGGAGTGTGGCTTATATATAAGTTGAGAAACCCCTCCTCGGAGTAGTGGTTTAGGAGATATTTCCATCAAAAAATGACCATTTTCAGACGTCCTTCGTCTTCTTTTCCGCCATTTTTGATGATTCTTCTGGAATCCACTAGGGTGATAGTAACTCATTTCAACTATAACAGACACCCATTTCCCAACTCTTACTCTGCTATGGGCTTCCTTGAGCAAAAAGGGGTGCTGGGCGGGAAGGTAATTATGAATGATTTAGCTGTTATATCATCTGGTATTTCGTACATATTTTGCATTTATTATGGAACATATTTCCCTTGTTAAAAGTGGATTACAATTTTTCAACAGCATAAACTTATAGTCTTTCTATTTCTCTGTAAATCACCATGTTGTACAGAGATAACCTATCCTTAATACTATCCTGGTTGGCACCAACCATCAATTTTAATATTCTTAACGCGATGAAAGATTCATTAATGTACATTAATTGCAGTAAAGGTGCTGGATGATTGAGGTCTCTGTAACCAAGTTAAAACTAATATCATCAAGTGCCCCCTGTTGTTCTCTCTTGGAATATAAGTCCATAAGTTTATTTCTTGTCCATTGATTTCTGCGACTTTTAATTTTTACATTAATTTATGACAAAGGATCTTATTAATGCCCGCCAATTTATTCAAGGAGCAGAAGATGGTCTAGAGGTGTTTTACTTCATTCATTAAAAGCCCAGAAAAGCAAAAATGTGAAGGCTTGAAAAATCCAATCAAGCTATTAAAAAATTAATGGTGTTAATACAATATAATTGACCAAATTTATAGTAATTATTCATGAAAATTTGACGTCAAGTCAACACAGTGTTAATTTGGTTAGCGTTAGTCAAACTAACAGCTTACAGTACTTGGTAAAAGTGTAAGTCAAACAAACAGCCAGTGACAGTGACAGACAGTTTTACAGTGACAAAAATCTGATGTGGCCAGCACATGACTTTCTCCATATAAAAGATGCAAATATTTATCTACGACAGTATTTCCAAACTCTATATTCAATTTAAACTTGGAAGATAAGTGATTAATTTATATCATATTATCTTTCACGTCACAAACATTATAAATAATGTTTTTCGGGACATGTTCGATGAAAAACGATGAAATTGGCCTTTCGCCCACAGCGCCCACAAAGTACAGTCCTGGCCAAAATTAACGCACTATCTCCCTAGCGATCCTAACGATCGGTGGTGCGTTAATTTTGGCCAGGTGTGTACATAATCAGCAACTTCAGTTATCAGTATTTCACGAATAACTTGTAAACAATAAGTTATATAAAAATATGTTTCATACAAAAATTATAGTACATTACATTTTCTAAAATTTTTACAAATAATAGTATATACCTAAATATCAGATTAATGGAGATATTTTGCAAAAATGGAAACGAGCATCGAAAAGTAAAGCTTGACTTCCGGTCAACCGGTTTACTCCAAAAACTAATCAACTCTAACGACACCAACCAAAGTAATATATATGAAATTTGTTGTTGATACAACTAATAGTTTTCATGTTAGAGCGCCCACAAAGTACATAATCAGCTACTTCTGGTTTATCAGTATTTCACGAATAACTCCTAATCAACTGGTGATACAGAAATATGTTTAATACAAAAGTTATACTAAATTACATTTTCTAAAACTTTTATAAGTAATAGAATATACCTAAATATCATATTTATGGAGAAATATTGAAAACCGGAAATGAGCTTTGATGAATGAAGCTCGACTTCCAGTTAACCGATTTACTCCAAAAACTAATGAACTCTGACAGCACACACCACAGTACTATATATGAAGTTTGGTATTGATACGACAAACAGTTTTTAGGTTACAGTGCCCACAAGCACAGACACACATACATACACATTCCAAAAATGGTCAAAACGTGTTCTAGGGACCCCAAAACATGTATTTCCATTGAAATCTCTAATCATGAAATCTCTTTTTCATGAAAACAATACTTTCTCTATACTACGTACATGGAGAAAGTAAAAAAGGGAGTTTCTCAGCAGACTTCGTCAAAAATTAAAATGCCAATTTTTTTCTTAACAATTTCCACAAAATTGCCCTTCGAATTTACTTCTTATTAATAAACTATGAAGTGATACCACTTATTTCTCCTTGCTAAGAAGAAAACAGACGCTGGAGACTAAATGGAATATTTTTCTTCTTTTAACCACTTTCGGTGAAAGAAATTGTGGGAAGAGCATTCTCAATTCTCCTTTATATAAAGATTCATTTTCATAAGGAAACTTTCCAAACCATTACAACCTACTTAGATATTTCATGAGATGTAATTAGGCTTGTTCGATATAGAAAATTGAAAATTACTTCCTTATAAATACAATGATTTGAACGAAACATGTTCTATTTCAGTAATCAACTTTTCAGTCACAATTAGATTTTCTATTTGCAAAATATCTATTTTGAACTGCAGCGAACATCCTTACCATGCAGAAAGCAAAACTTATATTCACAAACAAATATTTCCAGAACATTCAACTTTTTAACGACAGGGATCTTTTTTCGGCCACAGTGGAAACTCATCAACTAATGATTACCCTTAAAGGAAATACAGTACGCAGCTTCTGATATTAAGAATCTGCACTAGAATAGTAACATATTTGTGGGATATTTAATTAACTAAAACCAGTATCAAAAGACAAAATAGGCCGATACCCTTGACATGCAAAAAGTCACTTACCAAGTCAAGTACGAGAGAAAACTCTGGGCTACTCCGTGTCTTGAGAGGCAATGCCGGACAACGAGCACGCATTTCCATTGTTAGAGGTGGTAGGTGCTTGATGAAAAAGTATGGATCAAACGCTTCCCAGTCCTCTTCTTCGGCAGAAGACGATGACACAACCTCCACCACTCCTCCTCCGCTTCCTATGCCTGCAACAGTGTATTCCTCCACCACCTCTCCTGCATCCCCCTCACAAGCGCCACACAAATGCTGGTGATATACACTATCGTCCTCCGCATTCATCATTCCTCTGCACCCCACTTTGGCCCCTAGAAGCATGCTCCCCACACTACCCATAACCACAACCCCATCCTCGCCCAATCGCTGCTCACAGTAAGAGAGGGCCAGGGAGGCCTCTTCATCGGATGTTATGGCAAATCCGCAGTGATGGGATAGCTCTACATGTTGCGGTGAATTAAATCAAAAGATATTCAGAGACGAAACTACAATTCCTTAACAAACATGGTTCTCTACATAGAGACAACAAAATTTTATCCTCTGGAAGGTAAATTGTGGAAGATCAGCCTCGACTCAAAAGCTCTTTTGCATGACATTTGATTTTCTCGACATCTTCTTCTTCCATACATACTAAAGGGGAGGAAAGGAATTTAAATTCTTTTTGCAAGAGCCTGGGGAATCGTCCAGCCACTTTAACAGATGGGTTGAAAAATAAAATGATGCTAAGACATAAGATTGAATGATTATAGATGAAGTGGTTCCATACTGCATTGAATTCCAGGAGCACTTTACGCACTCTTCAAGTGAAACAAAAAACATTTGTAAAATGAACAGAAAACTTTCAAAAATTGGCAGGTTTAGAAAAAAAAACTTAAACACTTCAAAATTTCTCAATGGTTAAATAATAAAGAAAAGCTAGAAAGTAGACAAGAGAAAACGGATCAATTTCAGAAGAATCCTGAAATACATGGCAATCCATAGGCTGGGCCTTTCTGGAACAAAATATTCTCAAAAGATACTTAGTAATCCCAATAATAGATTACACTACTGGGACAGTAATTAGCAAAGTCTTAAATAGTTTTGAAAGGTAGTAGAGAATCCAAGACTCGCCAAATAAGAATGAAAATTCTTCTACAATTAGAACAACCTAATAAAAAAATCAGTGTAATCAGCAAAAGAAAACATGTGAAGCCATGAGAGAAGTTAACATTATTAAATGATTCCCTCGCTCTTCAAATTTCAACAATCAAATATATTAAAAAACAAACACACCATAAATAAGGCATAGAACATGAATCTGTTGATGAATTTACTTTGAATTATTGCGAGCTACATGATGAGCCAACAATACTAGAGTAGCCACAAATAAAGTTTAAAAATATAGGTCTGACAGATGTAAAACAGGAGTGAAAACATATATGTCAACAGTTAATAAAAAACAGTTTCATAGTTAACTGATTATGCTCTTTGACAAAACAACCAAATCATGCTTAAATATCTTTTAACCTCAGAGGAATGTAGCGATAAAATAAAAAATACACACACAAATCAAACCCTCGCATTTCAATGAGATTTCACACCTAGACTTTGATGGAACTCAGATCGATCATTCTTATGAATACTAAAATAGATTCAATACATTTGCTAACCTGTGACTTTCTCTTCTTCATCTAAAAGGCTTGTTATGTCATCTTGAGAACTAGGAGATGCTGCCTCGTGAAGTCCATTTTCTGCCAATCCGAGTTCTTCCGGAGGTGGGCTGCCTTCAAATGGCTGGATGGAATGAAATGGAGGGCTGAAGAGTGAGATTTCTGCAGCACCTTCATTCATATCCATTGGCTTCTGACCCCAGTTCTCCTTAGTTTCTTCATTTTCAACACAATTCATTACTTTTATCGGCTAAAAGATACGTAAAGTGTAACATCAAAATATTGCTATTCAACTGGCATAGATAAGCAATTCCTTAGAAATTTAGGATAGCTACCTTCACATTAGCCTTTACTATTCCTGCGACAGGGCTTTTGGGTGTCATTGGAGTGGAAGAAATGATGTTATCATCATGCAGCATAGCATCGTTGATATTACTACTCCTTCTCTTCCTTTTCTTATGCTTAATAACGGCTGATGACATTGCGATCACAATTCGTGAGTCTAGAGCTGCTGCTGAGGCTGCCATGCCTTGCAAAGATTTTTTACCTCTGTTTTCTGAATTTGTTCCCTGTTTAGCTGTTGTTGCTATTCCAGACTTAACATGGAGGACATTAGCTCTGGAGGTCTAGTAAACAAGACAATAAAAATAATGCCTGACATAAATATAAAATGTACCCAGAATAACAATTGGAGTAAAACAAGATGATAAATAATTAGGAGTTTATGGAAATATACTGCATGAATAAAAACTAGACATTAAAGGTTTCATCTTTAAAGAGAAACACTTTTTAACTCCCACAATAAATATTTATATTGACTGATTTTGTCAACGTGAGGAAAACATAGTCCTTTTCTTTTGAGAGAAAATTCCACCAAGTTAGGATTTACCACATTAATTTTATTATTATTCCTAGATATACAGTAAATTTAGAACAACTGAAATGATACCTCTTGTTTATAGATTTGAAAAACAAAGGTAATTGTGGCTAGAAAAACACAGATAGTACTGAAAGAGTTCATAAAATATGCTAAGGAAAGAAGTATTCATTCGTGAATTGGACAGTCATTTAAAATCATAAGTATTCAATGATGTAATTGAGATATTGAATGGGAAGCAAAAATATTATGAATGATGAGAACAGTTAACAACAGAGTTATTCCCTCACAGTTGTCTATGAGTCAGAATATTTTTATTAGTTACGAAAGTAAAACTAACTTCTTTCAAGAGATTAGCTCCATTCCTTTTCCTGCATCCACTGTTTGCAACCAAACGTCTTGTGCGATTCACTCTTTTATAAGATCCTGTTTTTGTCCCATTACCGATTCCACTTCCTCCAGAGTTCATCAAAACCCTTAGGGAGCGACTTATGCTCCCCCCTCCACTCCTTTGCTCACTTCTCAGCCACATGCCACGCCAACACCCACTCTATTTGATGTCCTCATTCACAACTGAAGCACACACTGTGTAGGACTCCCTACCAGCTGTGAGAACCAAAATTGGTTTTAGATGCACACATAAATGATGACAGCTACTTTACATGCTCAACAGTTGACAGCTTCACATATTAACATGGCCCACAGCCATCAGAAAGTAATCTTCTTCTAACCATCTGTAATTAGGATAAACGTGCTTAAATTCATGATTAAAGAATAGGATAAAAGAGCAACGCTATTAAAGAGAAAAGTCATCTCGCACCTATATATAACCACCTTACTTTAAAGAATATCTTCTATTTGATTTACGTTAATTCTTTAGACACAGGGAGACATCATAAGTAGGCAGAAAATATAAATTTTCAGCTAATGTGCAAAAAGTCTACAAATTGAACAGATTCAACAAACAAAACAACAGAAAGATTTCCAAAGCAATTCAAAAAAGAAAATAAATGAACCATAAATGAGGGTAATTCTGGGGTAATTTTCCCCTGGGGAAGTTACATCTCTAATTGATACTTTAATCTCTTCATGAGAAATCATTACAAGATCTGATAAGTTTGTTCTTCTTTTACAGCTTCAAAAATACAATGAGTAATGAGGATTCCACATAATATGGAATAGCCTTGATAGGAAATATTAGCTTTACTACATTAAATTCAAATACAATAAGATTTGTGTAGAGATATGTAATAAGATGTAGTTACATATTTAGATAAGATGATGAAATAATGGTAGGACAGTATCAATATTAGCAGCTGGAGTCGGTCAGTATTTCCGAAACAAAGAAAGCAAAATGGTAAAACTGGCAATTCCTTTTAATAATACAATTAAAGCAGCATATTTAACTGATTGAAAGAGAATTTATGCGGTGGGAAGTAAAATTGTCTGAAATACCTTATTAATACATTAATGAGAATTCCACGAGTATTAGAATCAAGGCTAGATATTTTAACAACAAACTTGCTATAAGGTACTTTTTAAGAGCATCTATGACATTAGCAAACATAAAACAGCTCCTTATGGTAATGAATTAGCATTGGTAAAGGGCATGTTTACAAAAGAAAATCTCCGTATAAAAATATTGCGGCAAGACTATACGAAAATTGCTTTATTACGGTTCATTCCTGGAAAAATAAAAAATTGTCGTTACAGTAATACAGGTAAAGAATATGAGAATTGGGGATCCCATTATGAATGTTTTTTCTCAAGCGTCTTATATATTTTTTTCTGAGACTGCCGTTTCTCACTTTCGGTTCGATTAATCAATACGCGGACAGCAAAAAGTGAGGAACACGCCCGGGGGAGGCTATATGACGTCACAGCAAATTCAAGACATCACGTGACCAAAAGCATCCCAGACTCCACGGTCATCGACAATAACGATCTTGAACTGCCGCCGGAATTGCTACGCATTGAAAGGGGTAAAATGAGAAATGGATGTAAATATAATTTTCCAGTAACATTAAACGAACGATATAAAAAAAATGCCTAAAACGTACACCTAAAAATTAAATTGCGCGATGTTTCTCTACACAAAGAAAACATTAAACATGCTTAGCCGGTTCTAAAATCTTTACATTAAATAATCTTTCATTGGAACATAAGAGGTGGCTAGGAGAAACCACAGTGAGCTGGAAGGTGAGCAAGGAAAAATAAATAAATCTATTGAAAAGTAAACAAAGGAACTATTAAAAATAAATTTGAAAATATTTAATCACGAAAACATGTCAGGACATGCATACTCAAAAAGATTTTTTTTACAGCTGTCACAATTATTAAAATCAAACTTTATTAACAAAAATATTGCAACGTGATATTTATACTGGTAGGTGAATTACATTGAAAGCTTTCGCACTACATTCCAAGTTATATAATATTAGATGAATCTTGAAACGCTAAAGAAACCTCACTGTGGATGGTGAATAAAGAAAAAGTTAGTATTGGATTCTACATTTAAAAACCAAATATTTAAGTGAGAATTCCAACAAATCTTTATCAACCGAAATATCTCCCCTGAAGAAGTCTCTTTTATGGAGAAGCTTCTCGCATCAATTTCCGATAACAGACACTTGAATCATACTCTAAAATCAATAAAGTTGGTACAACAGCAGTAAGAAGAAGGTAGGCTCGATTCAACAATTTTAATCTTCATACCTTGCCGCTTAATTAAAAATCAAACCTTTAAATATCACAAAGGCGGGCTTTTCTCCCTCCAAATCGAAACCAAATGGCATTTCACTTCGGTTCGAACGGTTTTCGTCATTTACAAGAACTAACAATCACAGATACAATTTCAAGCGAATGAAACCCTCTGTGATCTGCCACAGAACGCACTTAGGCTGAACAACTTATGATTCTTACCTTGAAATTTCAATAGATCCTTTTCCTGAAGGACCTGCTGTAGCGCGTCATAAATGCACGGATCAAGGGGAACTGTCATGGTGGACAAAACTTCAACTGAAGTTTGAGCGAGAAGCTACACTTCCCCCTTAATAATTGACATCAAATCCTAGCAGCGAATTATATTAAAATTACAATTATTAAATAGCACTTAGGAAAATATTAGAGAGATAACAATGTTTGCAACTGAAATTTAATAAGTTCTTTGAACCCTTGTTGATTAACAACGACATCTGTTGAGAAACCTTCGAAATTAAGAGATCATACGACTGCGTGTCGGAAGTAAATAAAACGCGATGAATGTCAATAAGTTCTTTTATTCAAAAATGATACAGTAAAGAAAATAAAACAAGCAATTTATCTTCTATCAGTTTTTCCAACTCCACGTTTTCCACTAAACAAATGTTTTGGCATCTTCGTCCCAATGAATCTATCCGCTTCTCCTTTTCTCCCATGCTTGGCTATTTGTTTTTTCAAGGCTTTGTGGGCGATATTCTTCAGCTTCATCTTCATCTACAAAAAAATAACAAGACATAGGTTTAAATTATCACTCTAATTAACAAAATTATATCCTATGGAAATATAAAATTAATCAAAGCGAAGTACTCCGAGTCGATAATGCTAAAGAGAATTGATCAACCGTACGTAGAACAAAAACTATCCACCGAAAACAAATTAACGCATAAGGTATTGTTTATATCTGTAATAATTTTTAGTAAGGTTTTTCTGCACTATGAGATACTTACTAGCACTTAATTCTTTTTAAAATATAACGTTATTCAAATAAAATGTTAATAATCAAACATTTATTTGAATGAATATCTATTATACAAGGATTGTCCTTGGTTCGACACTAGGTTAGGCCCTATTTAAATTGAATTGCGGCGATTATTAAGATTTTTTAAAACACTTTCCCGATAAGATGGAAACTTGGCATGTGGATAGAGATATTGGATAAGTTTTATGTACGCTGTTCTACGTTCCGTTGATGGTCCTTGGTTCGATCCCAGTGAGTGATTTAAATTCCTCAATGCATTTCATACGGAGATAACGTAAACAAATTTTAGGTACTTTCCGGCGTGATATCGATTTCAAACTTTGCATTTAATAAGACAAAGTTCTAACAAGTCATACTGTATATTCACAGCTACCAATATGTCCTTGGTTCGACACCAGGCATCTCTACAAGTAGTAGCTGATCAGATTTTTAAGACTTTTTTTGAACCCCTTCCCAA
Source organism: Sympetrum striolatum (assembly GCA_947579665.1). Lineage (NCBI taxonomy): Eukaryota > Metazoa > Arthropoda > Insecta > Odonata > Libellulidae > Sympetrum > Sympetrum striolatum. The sequence goes on from OX388342.1 coordinate 9,500,446, forward strand.
TAATATAGAAACTTGAAATTTGGCATTTAGATAGAGATATTTGATACATTTCAAATAATCTGTTTTAGGATTCCTTGATCGTCCTTGGTTCGATCCCAGAGGGCCATTTACAGTGCCGTATGTATTTCAGATGGGGATAGTGGAGTCTTATTTCTGGACCTTCTGTGTGATATGGACTTCAAATTTAGCATTAATTAAGATAAGGTCCTAACAAGTTTTTATGCCTATTTGCATCTGCCAATAGGTCCTGGGTTCGACACCAGGCATCTACAAAAATTAGAAATAGCTAAAATTTTAAAGATTATTTTAAACCCCTTCCCGGTAACATTGAAACTGAAAACTCAGCATGTGAATTAAGATTATAAATACATTTCATATGCAAGCAACTTTTACTCGTATATTATAATAAATAAGCATAAATTATAATTTCAAAATATAAATAGTTTCTGATACAAATGAAATGAAAAATTCCTCAGGGAGAAATGCAAGCAAAATCTACCGCACTCTTCATCCTGCCTAGAAAGCCTCATCCCTCCTCTACTAGCTCTTGGTTGCTAATATTAGAGATGAGGTAGCAACCACACTTCAGGCAGAACACTTTACGGACAGTTCTCGGGATATGAACAAAAACATGATACAGTAGAACCCCGGTAATCCGGACACTCGCTAATCCGGAACCCTCGGTAATCCGGACGGTCCATTAGGAGTTATGCAAACCCGCAACTTCTTCTTGTGAACATATAAATACGCATATTAGTTACAAGAAACGAGAGGTGGACAGACTATTTGAAAATTTTCTCCATTGGCTGCAATGATGTGATGGAGAGCGAAGTATTTCGTTTATTGTGATAACACATCTAAGTTGTGATACTTTTCTGAGACAGCATTTTTCCATTAGAGGAAATGCTTAATATGTGCGATACTAAATAATTTCGAAAGACAATAAATTTTCAGTTGCAGCAGGGCATGCATGCATTATCTATACAATATAATTTTTGGGTAAAAATGTTTTTTAGGTTATTTTTGGAAAACCTCGCTAATCCGGAAACCCCGCTAATCCGGACGCCTATGTGCCTGAATTCGTTCGGGTTACCGGGGTTCTACTGTATTCCTAATACATACACACCTCTAAACTGTACATGACCATCATTTTTACTCAGCAAGAAAGATGTGAGAATAATGTCTAAATAGAAACTAAATTATATTTACATCTTAAATACCAAAAAGGACAATGGAATGATATTGTTAGTGAGAAGTGTTTTGTAGAGAAAAAATCGTAGTTCATATTAATGTACGTTTTCCATACTTACAGGCACATCCTTAATTCCAGTTTCATCTCTAGGAGGCTTAGAAACACTACGGGAACGAGATCTTGCCAACGACTCTGTCCTCACTTTCTTGAGTGCAGGCTGGCTCAATGATCTGTTCCGACTCTTTGTACGTGTGAAATGAGCCTAAGAATAAAAAATGTCAACGTCAGTAACTCACCTTAAAAATTAAAGAGAGGCAAACATAATATAATCTTCACAAAAAAATGCAAATTAAGATAACAATGGTACCTCTTTTGTGTCACTCATGTCCACCCCCAGCTCACTCATTTGCTGGCGAAGTCTGGTCACGCTTCTTCCTCGTTCAACAGCCGCACTAGTTCTTGGCAATTTAGGTTTTGTGCTAGCCTTGCGAATTCTTGCTTCTTGCTTTGCAATTGCTTTCTTGTCTCTTATCTCTTTAGCCAAAGCACGGATTTCCTGAAGACTGATGTCCTCTTTGATATCTGGTGGATCATACACTCCAGCAGCCATTTTGAGACCTTCCTCTTCCTCCAACTTTTCCAGTTTCTGTAGAATAAAAGAATTCCATTTTCTTAATTCTATCAAGGAAGTTATATGTCAATACATATTTCAAAATCTTCATTGTTAAAGCTTTGAGAGAATAATAAGTAAATGAACAAATGGAAAAACATAAGTAACTTCACAACATTCTTTACACAAATAACACAAATGAAGGAAGATATGGAATAATCCTATGGTGTATGAGATAGATGAATGCTCAAATAAACAATGGAAAGAATTTAGCCAAAAATACTCTGTCTATTACACAGAAACAGATGAAATGACTGAACATAGACAAGCTAATATCAAGAAGGATGAGCACAACAGTGAACGATGGGTGACCCTTCGAATATTCCAGAGTTTGAACATGAAATGTAAGACATGCACTGTCTACCACTCTTTTATGTTCAAATTGCATGCCACATAGAAAATTAATAGTTACAGTTTCAATGCATGCTTGTACTCATCTTAAGGTTGATATAAAAGCATATTTTGAGTAATTTGCAATAGCTTAGCTCAGAATCATTAAGAAGGGTCACCAGAGGAGAAAAGCTTTAGTTTGAAAGAAGTGTTCTGATCGGAATTCTCCAATATTAATAGTAAATATAATAAATAATAAACTAGTAGTGCTCTTTCCTTCAAAACAAAAACCACATCAAGCACTTTCTGTTTTTACACCAAGCAATACTTTAGGAATCTAGTATAGAATCGAGAGATATTTATTTATTAAGAAACATCAACATACAGCACGAAGCCAATTACTGCTGATGATTAACAATAATAATAATGAACAAAATAACAATAAAATTGTGAAAAATCAACAAATTAAACATATAATAAAGTAACAAATGAATATGAGCATACAAATAAAAATCATAGAAAATTGTATTTTTCCATGTCAAATGGAAGTGGAATCATATTATGGATAGATTTCGAAGATAAGAAGAAAGGATCGAAGAGTATTTGAGGAAAGAGAGTTGAAAATTGAAGGAATGCAAAAGAAGAGTGATCGTTTCACTATTGATAGACGGGGAGTAATCAAAGAGAATGCATCGGATAGGCGTGTTGTTATTGAGGGAAAGAGAAAAGAGAGAGTAAGAATGGGGAATCAACGCTGCTATTTATTATATTGTATAAGAAGGAAATGTTGGAGAAAGTATGAGATGCTTTCATTGGGGTGAGATTAAGGTGATTGAGAAGATGATCTTTTGTCATATTTTTATAAGACGAAACTCGAAAATAGACTATTTTTAGAAAGAAATTTAAGATGTGATTGAGAGAAGAGAGGTTTGATTCGGATAACATGGTCCATATCGGAGAACAGTAAGTAAGAAGAGGAAGAACACAGCTGGAGAAATAAGAGCGAAGCGAGACTGGATCCCTGATGTCTGTGAATCTATAGAGCATTCCCAGTCGAGACAATGCTCTTTTTTTGACAAAATTCACATGTTCCAAAAAATTTAATTTTTCATCGATGATGACGCCGAGGTCTTTGCAAGAGGAAACTCTGGGGATAGTGACAAAGTAAGAATGATTAAATTAATGTTAATGAATATTCAAAAGAATCTCATATATATATATATATAAATATTCATTAACTAGACTTCAGAATTCATTAATTGCTTGCAAATTTAATTAATCCTTTGAAAGTCATCTGCTACCAAGTGGTTAATACCAAATGACACAATCAGAATTGGGCTACAGCCACTTGGAGTATTTACAGCATTTATTGACCACCACCGTCTGACTTAAGGCTTGCTGTAGCATACCTCACAGAGCAAAGTTCTTTGGATAGTTTTGACTAATGACAAAATATTTCACAAAATTCTCTTGCAGAGAAAGTGTTAATCAATTTGTTGTTAATCACACCTTCAAGTGAAAGGCCTTTCACTTGAAGATGTTACTCTGTAACGAAACCTAGGTTGTGCTTGAGAATAGTAAAGATTGTGGACTCTACAAAGTAGTTTTTTATTTTATATTATGAAGGAGTTCCACAGAATTACACCACAAACCGTCTCACTTAATGTATGCATTTAGACTCTTCAATTCTGAAACTTAAGAAATCTTCTTTACTTTCCAAGAGTTTGAATGAGGAGAGAAGCAATGTGATGAGCATTCAAAAATGAACCAAGTAAGAGGTACCACCAAACATCAAAAAGAGATCTTAAGGTCAAAAGTCATCATAAGCTTTAGTGAGAAAAGGTCACAAAATGTTCCAATTTTATGATTTTTGTAATACGTGATAAAGCAACATCCTTGTTTAGATTAAAATCATTAGAAAAATTGCAGATATCAATCGCATTTATAAAATACTACATCAAATTCAGAACAGGGACTTAAGCTGTGAGAGATACCAAAAGAAAAACTATTTGCCTTAAAAATGTCTGGATCTATGTAATCTGCAATATTGTGTCCCTCCCACATTTCTGGTATGATGTCATACTTGTATTCATCTGGCAAGTCATAATTCTTCTTCAAGTCAAGTACATAATCATCACCCTCTTCCAACTCAATTTCACGCTCCAATTTCCTTTTTCTCGTAACAGCGCCTGCTTCAACTGCCTCTTGTTTGCGCATCAATACAGCATCTGTTAAAAGTGTACAAAAACATGACATCCCGATCCAATACATTTGATAAATATATACAATATATTCACTCATGGCTTCATCTATAAATTTCAAACAGTACTTTTACATTTCCTTTATGACCGCCAGCCATTCCTCACCAACCCTTGCTCCTCAAGAGTGCCTTCTTAAGCACCATTAAGTGTTGCGTTAATTTCGAATAATAATATACATGGTTACATTTGAAATGAATAAATATTTTGGAACCGGAGATACTACACTGCAAATATGTGAAAATTTAATGGCAGGATCTTCTCACCTGGGATGAACGGAGGCCTTTCCTTTTTATCACGCAGTGAAGGCATGGAAACACGGAGTCTATTCAGGACACCATCAACCTTCTTTGTTTTCATCTTCAAATCAATTCGATATGCTAATAATCTCTCACATGCCTGCAATTTTTTAACACAAAGATTATTTTAAAACCATTTTACAAGCAGTATTCCCTATGGATGCAACATGATGCACATGTTCCATCAATTAAATTTTTTTGCATGCTATAGCAACATCCAAAGTGCAGCTTACTCACTAGCAATGGTTGAAATAACTTTTCAAACCCTTTGGCTGTCAATTTTCATTGCTCTTAAAAATAAGGAAATACCTCTTGCTTGACTTCCATGACACCTTCTTCCGTTACAGTGCTCATCTGTAACATTGGAATGTTTTCACTTCCCTCAAGAGATGCCAACGCTGCTCTACGCTCAGGAGGCAGTTCATCCAACTTAACTATATCAACTTTATTTAAAACAACCAAAAGGGGCTGAAATGAGGAAAGGAGTTAAACACCTTAGTTATGTAGTAAACCCTCGCTAACACGAATCTCAAGGGACCGGGTAAAGAGTTCTCGTTAAGAAAAATTCGTGTTAACCGTAGCGCAGCAAAAATGTGCAAATATGCTTCATGATATACTGAAGTCTATCATGTTAACCTCTAAGTAACAATCACAAAGATCTCTACTATGTCTTTGTTTACCACCTGGTAAGCAAAAATAATCAATTGTTTAATTGTAGCTATAGGCTTACAGTATATACAACACAGGCATTACATAAAAAAATTAACCAGCCAGAAACTTTCAACCTTTTTTTGCACTAAAAGTACATTTTAACTGTCTTTAGACTTAAAAATCACGCAAATTCAAAGAGCAGGGCACAGATGGGTTTCAAATGGAGGGTGCAAGGCAATCCTCCCAGCAGGATTATAAATAAAAGCAAACGGTTAAAATTTAGCAAATATACTGGTACATATGCGAAATAAGGGTTGGAACTTATGTTGCAAAAGGAACGGCTTGACCCTGTTGTTCTTTAGCCGTATTTCAAATGTTCCTTTAGTTATAGGCAAGCCATGGTTCTGTAAGACGCTAAATATTCCTGCCGGGACCATGATACTGTTCATTTTATTGAGAGATTTGTGTTAGGTGAGTCCGTGTTATCGAGGATTTACTGTATGAGTTAAAACATTTGAAAGATACTAAACTGCAGTAAACTTACCTTGTTAGTAAACAGCGGCTTGATGCTTTCAAACAGGTTAACCTGAAAGGAAAAATATCTCAATATATATTTTTTACCATATACCTCAATACCTCTTTAAAGAATGATAGTTAATTTGCATTCCTCACAACTAAACCAAAAAATTTACAACCGCAACCTCCACATGCAAACACTTCCTTGGGGGACAAAAATGATTTGATCACTCAAAAGTGGTGCGATAAGCTTTAATACACCAACATATGAAAAGCAATTAGACTTTAATTAAATAGAATATCTTCCACTATATACCAATTATTTGAATAACAGCAACATAGCTGGTGACATAACTTTCAATGCATCATTTTAGGCTATGTGATAACACTTGTAATTTGGTGATAATTGTTAGCTGTTCTACATACCTGTTCCTCCAAGGTGTGACCACACTGCTCAGAGATATCAATAACGTACAAGACGCAAGCCCTTAAGTGAGCAAGAGCAGTAACTGCCTGCATTTCAATAGTATTTCTATCCTCCAAGGGATGATCTAATATACCAGGAGTATCCAAAACTTGCCAGCGCAGGTAGCGGTAATCTGTATGACCAACGTACAGGGATTTAGTAGTGAAGGCATATGGTTGAACCTCCACATCAGCTCTTGTTATCTAAAAATGAAGGAATAGAAAGCTGGTAAGTAATTTAGCATCAAAGAAAACATCACATGGCATAAATTAACTACAATTTACATTATGAGTTTTTGCTGAACCTCTAAATGTAATGCATTGTAATGCCAATATAATATAAACACATTATATTGGCAGCAACAGTTAACATCGGATAATAGCAGACTTATTCCAGCCAAAAGGACATCGCGATATCTAATTAATAAAACACAACTTAGAGATTCAATCAATGAATCAAGACTGTACACCAAGAGAGAGGAATATAAAATTTAATTATTTCCTTTATTTAAACCTTTTTCAATTCTTATCACTTGTGTATTATATAAATGATCATACTGTACGTACCTTATTGATAAAACTTGATTTCCCAACGTTGGGAAAACCGCATATAATAATAGTTCTAGTATATGGATCTATTGATGGCAGACGTGACAGATGCTGTCGTACCTGTTCCAGGTACTGAAGATTTTGTGCTTGTCTTTTCATTATTGTCGCCATTCTGTAATACATAAATTATCACAGTTTAAAACAAGAAACGCTTCATAACTAATAGCAAATTAAATGGAGTACTTGCCTTCCTAATGCAGCTTTTTTGAGTTGCTTACAGCGATACAGCGAATCAGCAAACTTCAGCAATCTGACATAATCTTTGGCAACACTAAAAAGTAGTATATATTGGTAGCTCAAAACGAATGGAACTATTTCATATTAATAAGCATATCACATCACTTACTTATCGATCAAATGTCTGGCGGTGTTGAGCTGTCCTAGAGCCAACTTGTAATGATCCTTGTCATACAACACATTCATTAAGTCGGCATAAAATGGATGAATATCCTGAATGAAAAAGCAACTTAGACATTAGCACAGGGTATTTGGAGAAGAAAATGACTGAGTGACAGATGAACTTACGTCCAGCTTTGGGAAATCTTGTATGATTTGGCTTAACCTATCATGAAAGTTTTGTTGGGTGAATTTAACTTTTCTCATGTAAAATGCACGTATCCTAGAAATTTTGTAATTCTTATGAATTACTGTTGGAGTTTTACGTTGTGTTTTCGACAGAATAATGTCGATGAAATCCTGAAAAGGGAGAGAGTTAGGATATATTAAAACAAGACAAAAGCTTTCAAACATATAATTTCAGATGAATTATAAAAATGCAAATATGAATAATTAGCCAAATCATATCAACTCTTAATGCATGCAAAGTTTTTTATAACGTGCGCTAACAATAGTAGGAAGATATGTATTACCTTAGATGAAGGTATAACAGCTATCTTCTTAAAATTATACTGAGCCATGGTTACGGTTTCGTAAATTGTCGAATCCAAACAGTATTTCCTTCGTATACACGTGTGATGGTGGCTAACCGTAAACGCACAGAACTCTTCAGATGTTCTCAAAGGCGAAGAGAAAAGCGGCTAATTCAAACAATATTTTAAAATTGAGAAATTTTATATAGAGAAGCACGGTTGAGTGATTACGCATCTTCATTCCCTCACAGACATTTCCATATTGAAATTTCATCAAGCATATGCAATGTTTACGCAAGGCATTAACTGTGATTAACTGAGACAACTAAAGCAACGAAATCTTCCATCTAATCACGTAGCCAATCATACCTCTTCCTTGGTATCTTTCACCAATGGCAACAGCAGTCAAAAAATGTGGAAGAATAGACTGACATCTTTGGCAGACGTATCATACTACCTCACTACAAATACTAAAAGCGCGATTGTTTGCGCACTGTATCTGTAATGGTTTGGTGGGAAATGTGTATTCTTTCTGTATATTTGTGTTGACTACTCTGCACTTTGTACTTCAGTTGAAATTTGTTATGAGAAGGATTACGTGTAGGAATTAAGGAACTCATTTGCAACGCTAAAATGGAAAATCCCCAGGATGAAAAAGAAGAAAGAGAACATTTCCTCAGAATCGTCCGTGCTTTCAAATACTATAAGTAATTTTCGTGTTTTTCACAAAACTTTCGCTTTGCCATCATAAAATATCAAGCACTTTCTGTAAATGATTTATTCACCGTATCATTGACGTCGAGGCAGCATTGTGATATATTTTATGATATTGTTGTAATTTTCGTAAAAATTAAAATTTTCAATTCCCTGATTCCATTTTAGGCATCACTCATTAGAAAAAATAGCCAGAACTGAGCGCTACTTAGCCAAACTTCCTAATCATCACCGGAAACTTCTACATCACTACTCACAGCATTTGTCGGCTTTGAAAACATGCATCGAAAATAATGATAAAATTATCCGCAGAATAACAAAAGATGTTTCTACTATATTCGAAAATTCACATCTAGTAGATTCTGTAAGTAGAAACTTAAAAACTTATGAAAACGATGCTTTTCTGTATTTAATCTCTGATGTTGACATTTCCTTTTTAGAAGGTAGCAGTTAATACGCCGTCAGCTATTCCTAGTTCTGCTGACATGGAAAAAGTTCAAGCAACTCTGAAACAATTTGTACGTGATTGGAGCGAAGAAGGAAAAGCTGAGCGCGATGCCTGTTATCAGCCTATTATCGAAGAAATTGAGAAGCACTTTCCAGAAAATATTCGGTTAGTGTAAAAAATAATCGATTTATCCATCATTAAGCACTAGAGTAATTAAATCGTGGGTGTTTGTAACTCGCGGGAGAATCCTATCACGAACAAAAATTATTTAACGAAAGACATAGGTCTAAGGGGAAAAAACAGGGGAAAGACAAAAGATGTTGGATAACTCTAAATGTGGAATAAACTGTCATGAAGTGAAGGAGATGGCCTCGAATAGAGATTTTTGAGTTTTGACGCATATGAACATACCGAATGGTAGAACACTCGATCATGTATGTATACATAGGTTTATGCTTGTATATTCACAAGTTATGTATTAAATGAAACATAAAATAGAAGAAAGACCAAAATAACATATCAGAAATATTAATTATTCACTTGTAAAACATAATCATTATGAAATCAAGTCAAGAATATTAGGAGAAATGTCTATAGGCATCTAAAAAATAATGACTATGGCTTTAATTTCTGTAAAACATGTATTATATGTATCTATAGAATTTCTGGTAAGAATTGTATTGCCAAATCATTGGATACGAAGTAACGGAGAATAATAGTTATAATTAGCAGAGTAAAATCTGTAAAGAAATTGTAACCAGAGTTGGAAGAATAAAAAGGAAATTGAAATTTGGAAAAGAGGTCTAACATTTGCTACACCACTAAATTATTTTATGCTACAAGATTAAATAATGGGTCTATTTTGTTAAGTAACAAGTGGAGAAAGAAAAGTTTCAACATAGGGAGTTTTTAGTGTTTCCAGTAATCAGCTTTTTGTTGCCACGTTATGTACTAAATGATGTCTCTATTAGTGTGGACATTTACGAAGTTCTTTTACTCTCCTTTTAGATGTCTCTATTCCAACTGTCCTTTTTTCCTATATACTGTACAAGTAAGATGTTGTTTGAATACTGCCAGCTTACTAAAAAAGACCTTCCAAGTATAAAGTTTGTCGAAATTTATGCCTCTCAGTTTCAAAGAACACGTTTTCCATAATTTCTTAAGGCATTTCTCCAATAGAGTCTGAGGATTTAACCCAGGGCTGCTTTCGAATGAGTTTAGTGCTTATGTATACTTTTGGATAACATGACCTTATTTATCTTACTGGGTAACTTATTCAAATATTTTAAGCCAAGGACTACGAAAGTAGTGCAGGCATTGTCAAACAAGCAGGAAACACAATAAAAGTATAATCAGAATTAAAATAAAATCACGTAATATACGAAGAATACATAAAAAGTTATCAAATGAAGTGGAAAAGGAAGGAAAGGTTACTAAGACAAATTAAGTACTCATAAGATAGAATTTAAGTAGAAGTGAGATTACGAGTTATCACCAAGGTATTCTTGGATGCCTCATGACTATGCATTTAGTAGACAAGCAGTCTTTGCTGTGAATGAGAGGGGCTGTAAGGGAGAGAGAGTGGTCATGTTGGAGTTGAAAGGAAAAAGATGATAACAATTTTACATCCCCTTAGGAATTGCCCAAATTGAAATTTTAATGTCAACCACATAACCACAACCATTCTAATGTGGTTCTGACTGTGGAATTGTGTTCGACTGGCATCAAAACAAAAATACTATTACGACCAATGTATTTCTAATATCCGTTACATAAATGTGATGTAAACCCATACATAGAATTTCAAGTCTCTATTCGTTTGGAAATTTCCTTACAGAAGATAGTTAAATTAGTAATTTATTGAAGAATAAGGAAACCGGCTGCTAATGGTTATGTTATATACGAGTAAAATGTACCTTGCATACCGCAAGCAGATTGACAACTCTAATTTCATGTTGGCATCATATCGGAACGGTCCTCAAAAGAAAAAAAAGGCATTGAAAATATTCTTAAAATTCGCTGCAATTTAATCGTCTGGCATCGAATCCGGGTCTTCCTGGTAAACTTACTATGCAGCACTACATAAAATAACCATCTCTAACTATGTGTGGAAATTCAAGCAGAAATATTGGCTGCAACTGCCTCAAACAATGTCCTACTTTTCACATATGTTCCTTATGTAAGAAATTGTAATGTGCTCTGGCATCGAACCCAGGAACAGCATTGTCTTATCTAAATTATTTTCTTAAACCAAGTCTTAATATACATCTTCTAACTTAGAAAGAACTTCCTATTATTTCGATAAATACATCAAAATAAATAATAAAAACTAACTCAATGCATTTTAAATGGGGGATATATTTACTATCTGGCTTCGAACCCGGGTCTTTCTGGTAATACTTTCTATGCAGCACTAAAGAAGATCACATCCTTTAACCATGTGTGAAAATTCAAGCAGAAATATTAGATGTAACTGCCTCAAATGACGTCCTACTTTTCCCTTATATTCCTTATGAGAGAAATTTTAATGTGCCCCGGCATCGAACCCAGGAATAGTACGGTCTTATCTACATTTTTTTCAAAAACCTATGCTTAATCTTCCATATAGGCAAGAACTTCCTATCATTTCGATAAGTGCATGAAAAAAAAATAGTGAAAAACTACCTCAATGTATTTTAAACGGCCGATTTTTGCATCGTCTTAGCATCGAACCCAGGATATGTTTCTTAAAAGTCATTTGTGTTTTCGATAGCTCATGTCCATATATAAAGGCTCCTTGAGTTTTGATTCTCTACCTATCCGGGAAGTATTTATTTAATATTCCCGAAAATCAAAGCAATGCATTTAAACGGGAAAAATCTTATGAGAACAACTGCCTCAGTCATCAGGGAAACTGGTTGTTCATAACAGCAAAATCATGCATCTTTTTTATCGAAATTCTTCTAATTTAGAATATGAAACAATGTTACACTAGCAAGTAATAATAATATAATAAATAAAATAATAATAATTTAATTCTGAAAATGATAAATAAAGAACCTGGCATGTATTCTATTTATGTACACAAACTTAACATGCATTTCTTCTTCTTTGAAATTCATAGAAGAATGTAAATGACGCTCTGTCATTGAACCAAGGATTATTAGGAAAATAGTAAACTGCGTATTGGAAATGTATTTATGACTTCAGTTCATTTCAATGAATTTTAAGTAAGAGAATATTTGCCCTGACCTAGTGTCGAACCAAGGATAATCTACAAAGATGTCTTTGTTGTTTTTTTTTGTATATGCGCAGCTTCCAGCAATCCTTCGAATTTCAACTCTATAATTTTCCAGGAAGTGTCTCAAAAAAATTTCAGAAAATCCCCACAATGCATCCTAGATATAAAGGTATATCCAGAGAAACATCTATGTACAATTGGTAGGTATATCCAGAGAAGAAGCTATATTTAAAAAATATACTAGATAATTACTACAAAATCCCTGAGATTTAGATTCTGGGTTGTTCATGTACCATTCATCGGTGTTGAAAGAATTCTAATTATAGATTGCTACTCTGAAAGTGGATATACTCTATATGCCGGCGTATAAGTTGCCTTTGATGAGTAAAAAAATCTCTCAAAAATGAGAAGTCGACTTATACGCCCAACATAAAATTCAACCCTTTAGCACCGAGGGATAAATAAGTGAAGCTGCCTGCTTAACATTTGTTGTACACAAACTCTCGAAACTCACCACTATTATTTCTAACTGAAACTAATTTTTGGCAAGTAAATATGTAAATCCCTGCAAACTAATTATTGGCAAATTCAACAAGGACATTGCAATTTCATCCAGTTCAGAAGATGATCCATATGATGGTAGCTGACATTAATGTTTATGTCAGATGAGGAATTTTTAGGGTTTTAAAATTACCGCGTATCAGTGATGACATGTTCTCATAATAAAAGAGTTGAATTAATAAACCATTTTCTTATCTTTAGAATAAATTTGACACATTTATTCTTATAAAGTAAATTAAATAGAGAAATGTATTAATTTCTTCATATCTATTTTTATTTCACAAACATTTATTATCTATTACGATGTTTTATTTTAACAAATGAAGATCTATATGCACATCATGGATTGTTTTTGTTTTTATAAATGTTATGATTCGACTTAGCCGTAAGAGTCAATGGAAGTTCTTTTACCAGTGTCATGATTTGATGTTACCATGCTATATTACCATTATTTCTTTAATAAATTTTTAATACCATTGTGTTTCTGTTTTGTAATTAATTTTTATTTGTGTAGCCTGATTGATACCAACAAAAGAAACTTGTGTAATAGTTAAGCAGAGGCGAGAAGTTGACTTGGCATATGAAAGAAACAATTCTACCGTCTTAATCTTATGCTGTAAATATTCCTTCAGCTTTCATACATATATGGATACTGTGGTTTTTCTTCCCATAAAATAGAGCTGGGGAAGTGTTGTTGCCTTATTTTAAGGGTCGACTTATACGCTGAACATAGGCTAAAACCTGAAATTCACCTCAAAATTTTAGGGGTCGACTTGTACGCCAGCACATACGGTAATTAATGATGTTGTTATCAGTTGGCATAATTTAAAAGTTGCAAATCAGACTGGCCTAGAAGGGGAGAAGAGAGATTTATTTCTAAATGTTTGGGTTAGATTGATTTTTAACTTAAACTTAATAAACACAGTTAAGTTAATTTATTTCCATATTCATAGATATTTTTATACAATAAAAATCTGTAATTAACATGGTTAGTCATATTTGCTATCATATTTACAATTATGCTATTCTGTAATAATTATTTATTAAATTAATTATAATTTATTACTTTAAAATTTAATATTCTTTTAGTTTATTTTTTCAGATTTTAAGATTGATTATATCCCAATAATTCAAAACAGGTATCTCCATGTAATATTTAACTGAACAGGTATTTCCTAAATTTAATATTCTTAGTTGGTTGATATAAACCAGTCATTAGTTGCCAACCTAATTGAACTTTAGAAATAATTGTGTTATTTATTAAATTGTTTATAATCTTAGAAACTACAAATGGCACCCAATCTGCTAAATATATTCCCATTATTAGCAATTGAGAAAGTGATTATTTTTTAAATTAAATTCCTTTTTTAGGTCCAAGCGAGAGCATCGTGTTTTGGTTCCTGGAGCTGGTCTTGGTAGGCTTGCATATGAAATTGCCAGCCGTGGCTTTACTTGTCAAGGCAATGAATTCAGCCTGTTTATGCTTTTCGGATCAAATTTCATCCTCAACAGGTGATGTATTTTATTTTGACTGTTAATTAGCTTATAGGGTCCATGTATTTTTATAAAATTATGGGTTTTGGAATTGTCATCCCATCTTTATTTCTAACAGTAGTGTCCATGCAATTCAGCATTGTATACAATTACTATATTAACACTCCAAGTACGTACCTCACTCTCATCATGGTCTCTAAGGTCCCAGACTCTAGAAATCGACTTCCAATACTAATGCTCTGTAAACCATGCACAGGCCTTTGACTTGGTACATACTTCTTATACACTAGAAATCAGGAGGTAGTTACATCTTAGACCTACCAAAGTAAGTTTATTTGTTTGGTTTTGGTACATTTTAAACTTTTTGGGAATAAAATTATTGTGCGTTACATTCCGATCTGCCCCGCTGCTCTTCACATGTGGACTACAGTAACATGCTCGCCATGTTTGTTTCATAGTTCAGGTTTCTCTCGCTACAGCTGCACATGAAAACAAAATACCCTCTATAGCACAAACTTCAAACTATATTTTCGTGAAATTTCAACGTTCCAGCTGCAAAACCAGGGGAGAAAAAATTGATTGTGCGTATCTTTCCGATCTGCCCTCGAAAAATGCCACGGCCTTCTTACTGCTGCATGAAGAAACTGAAGAACTCAAGATTAATGAGTTAGTCAGACAGTTGTCTTTCTCTAATCATTTGAATAGCCAAAGAAGTTTTGAAAACCCTAGGCTGGGAGAAGACGCATACACTGATGGGTGATATATATCAGTCTGTCTTGCCCTGGATGGTGCTGGTTGAAGTAGAGGTTGTACCGATGTCTCATATTGGCTGGCTGTTCGACTGCTTGACTTCTGGTTTGCATCCAGGAGTGGATGCCTATCCTTTGTCAATAAAAGATAGTTGTTCTTTCTTTGTATTTAATTGTACAATCAATAATAAGTATGGAGTTTTACACTCTATCTACCTGCTATACAAGGTACTCCCCCAAGAAGTTTTTCACTCAATCAAGGGGTCATTGTGTATCGGAGCTATTAGCTCGATCAGATGCCTCGTTGCCAGTTCTTGGGCTGACAAAAGGAGCCAGAGAGTTTCTTCTCAAACACTGATCATCTCCCAAGCTCAGCTAAAATAGCCTTTTCATATAAAAATCCATAATTCCTATTTGGAAGAGGAAAAACAAAAGGCAAACCACATTGTAAGGCTTTGTATTCTTAGTCAATTCGATTGCCGCGTCTACTCTTTGAGATGCGAAGGACTGAACACAAAGAAGATAGGATATGGGATGAGTTAAAAAAGAATTACAGGAATTTTGTAATTTTGCATGTTGTTTTAGTCTGCATTGCACGATATTTTTGTTATGTGTTGTTAAACTTAAGTTGAAAAATTACTACATTGTGTTAGTCATATTTGACATTTAATCTGTCAGCTGTCAAAAAGGTTACATGTGTTTTGGTGCGATTTTTAAAACATCAAAAAATGTCTAATAAATTATACTATTAAAAAAAGTAGCAGCGATATTTAGAAATATCAAATATTTGTTTTAGTGAGTCTGCTATGAATATAACAATGATTTGCGAGTGGCATTTCCATTTGCTGCCAATGGCATTGAAGGTCTTCAACCAATGCATTTTACCTGTTTAGACTTATGGAAGTGAAACCTGAGTATTAAACGCATCAATAACCGAGTGTGTTTAGAAACTGCAAAAAAGCATGGAGTGTTGTATGATTGGAATTGCCACAAGAGATAAGAAACAACACCTTGGTGAGGATGATGATTGGAGTGACCGACGATCACTGGAGATCAACAGCTCTCAAGGGAAGGCTGATGGGTAAGAAGAAACTAAGAGAACATTTGAAATCAGATTGGAAATGGCTGATGATATATCTTAAGACCTTAATTCTGAACATCTTTTTTCATTTCAATTTCTTTGACCTCAGTTTTTGTCAGTGGACAATTTTAAGTAAAAAAATTATATCTCTGATGTATGAAGTTACTCCATCTCATCGTTTTATCAGCTATAATTATAAAAAATGATCGCATTTCTTCTTAATTTTTATTTTAGATAACTGTTTAATGTAGGTTTAGGGGAAAAAATAAGATATTTCAAATGAGAATTGTATTCCAGTAAAGGATGTTATTAGGCATTTCTCTATCAATACTATTTGTAAAAATTTTTCTATTACCCCAAGTGTCAGGTAATTTTTAATTATATATATTATTGCATAAAAAACAAATACAGCACAATGGATAGACAAAATGACTACTGTTGGTTGTTAAGTTCTTCTAACAACATGCGATGAGCATACTTGTCACTCTGGGTGAAGCAATTCACTGTCACTCTGGCACAAATTTTGAGAGAGCCTGCCTTCTTGCTCGTAGCCCTCACACAGCTCACAGTTGTAACCACCTGCGGCAAAACGGGGTAATAGCCAAGAACAAAAATGAAGGGAATGAGTCCCGGTTTACAGAACATACCGGCCCCCTTGGACTCACCCACATAATTGGAAGGGAAAGGAGGGGATTCTAATTGAGAGGGAATACATTTGTGGCAGGAGTGGTTACCTCCTTTTGTGAGTAGTTGGACATCTTTCCTAGGGGATGCAGGGGTGATACGGCACCAGCATTTGATGCTTATGTACCAAGATGAGGTCCCCAATAGGATCGAACATTTTGCCACTTTTTTCTGATCGAAATGTGATACCCAGCAAAAGTGGCCCAATCACATGGACATTACAGATCTATTTTTTTATCACAAAATATCTTCTGTGAGAATTTTTGCTTCAAAGTTTCAAAATTTTGACTAAAACATCAAAATTGTAATATTTATTTTTGTTAAAATGTCCATATTTTTGCACAAAATGATATCATTTGCAATGAACACTGAAGATCAAGCCCTTATTTATGTTTATTCATACTTTGAATCCTTAACAAGAAAATATATAATAAGGATTACCTGTAAAAGTTGTGGGATTGTTCTAAAAATTTGTAAATGCCTGAGGAATACACGTATTTCTATACAGCTTATTTTTTTGCTGTTAGCTGCTTACCTGACTCACCCGTATAGATTTGGGTTTTTCAAATTCTTTTGTTTCCTTATGAAAATTGCTAGGATTGTTCCGTTTTCTCTTAGTAGTTTGTGTTTCTGCCAAAAGAGGACATATGTACAGAAGATCTTGATTACCTTGCGCGAGTTTTCAAAATCTTTTGATGGGGAATTCGTACAGTAATTTTTCACAAACAGGCCTACGTTTTCTCTCTCTAACTCAAATGATTCGAATTTACTTGCAAACGAATTTCCTTTAGCTTGAAAATGAATCAAATATTCCTTGGTAATTCACTTCTTAATGATTTTCCCATATGTCCTTTATTACCCTTTCTAGGAATTCCTTACCCTTTGCTCCTGGAGAGCCTTTTGTCTTTCGAGATCCTTTTTCCATCATCAGTTATTCATCTAGCTCTCGAGTGAGCGCTGTGTATTCCTTTGATTACTGCTTCTTGGCAGTTCGATGCACATAGCTTATTCCCTATGGTTATCATATAAGTGTATTATGTATACTGTTGCTGTGAAATTGGTGTTATTGTGGGAGGATAACCAACTTATCACACCAATGGATCGAGCATAACAAAGTAGCAGCAGCGCAGAAGAGATATCCATCGAAGAAATTGGTTCTGAAATGTGTATACCCACAGAATATCTTTGTTCTAATGCTGAATGCATCCAGCCAACAGAAGAGACCCTGTGGCATGAAGTGAACACAGCATGTCCTCATGCATATCAACCTGAAATATTTCCTTTGCAGGAAGAATCGCAGGTGAATTTTGAGATTGACCCAGATGGTTGCATAAACCAATTTTTCGAGTTGTATTTTGACGATGGTCTCGAATCCCTTCGTAGCCCAGTCTTTGAATGCAAAACTTCCATGGTCACACAGCAGCAATGGCACCCCATCAGCGCAGCAGAAATTCGAGTTTTCGTGGCTGCTGCAGTGCTGGAGAGAATTACAATTATTCATATTATAATGAATAATTACCTGATTTGACCCAAATATATTCCAACAAAATTTGCTAGATTAGGGGTAAAATGCTTTTTTTGGCAAAATTGAAAAGTGAGTATGTGTGATCCAACATAATTTATACTGTGCACTGATTTTCAAGATCTTCTGATGTCATGGCAAATAGTAATGACATTAGTGAAACCATTGGACTAGGGGTACTGCTTTACGACAGATAATTTTCACACATCCCCATAGCTAGCAACATTACTATTTATCCAACTTACTGACACCTACAAGATGTCCAAATGGTAGGCAAAGGAATTCCTCTGAATCTGAGGGAAAAAAACTGAAGAAAAGCCAGACAGCCTCGTATACGAGAGGGAAAATAATTGTGACTGGCCGAGGGCTGCAAGAGATGCTATTTTCTCTATAAGTTCCAGAATACTGAGATGGTGGATGAGGAAGGGAAAAGAAGATAAATTGTTAGGAAAGCAAGGGCAGTGGAAGGCAGCAATAAGACGATGGGAGGTGTGGATAGAGTCGACCACTGCTTGACTGATTACAATATAACGAGGTCTAAAGAAAAAAAATATTACTAAAATTTTTTCCATCTTCTTGATGTTACTGTATGGAATTCCTTTTTCTGTACAAAATAGACTGGAGGGGATATGAAAACTTGGATTACCGAAAGAGTCTGATTGAAAAAATAATTGAATTATATAAGCCACATGGTACCTCCACCAGAGTAGTGCCTCTCAGGAAACCACTTTCCTGAGCTTTTGCCACTCACAGGGAAGAAGAAAAAACACAGCAAACAGTGTGAATTAAGCTGCCCAAAGCGAGACGCTAGAGGGAAGCTGATTAGGATGGAGATAAGTTACATCTGTGGAACATATCCCTCTGTGTTGTTCCATGTTTTCAAACATACCACACTATTGCAAATATTTATATAAATTTTGTGAATATGAATAATTATAAAAGGTTAAAAAATCTGCTTTCTTTGTCTTTTACAGCATGAATTTACTGTTTATTTTTAAATTAAAAATAATAAAAATCTAAACATGGGTTTCTTGTATTTTCTCATAACTTAAATTAATTTTCTAAGTGCAATCACATGAAATATAGTTCTCCAAATAAATAATTAAAGGCATCAATCTATTTGTATTTTAATGATTTTTCCAAAACTGCAATGAAAAATGTTTTTTTTGGTCAAAAATATTTTTTTTTTAAATCGTCAGGGAAGGGATTGATATTCCTTATCCCTAAGCCATAGATGTCGAGTCACCAAGTGAAAGAATTTTTCGAAGGCAGGCAAAATTGTAACTGATTGATGCAATTAACTTGCTGGAAAAAAGTGACTCAAATATCCGGGAGGCTGCTTCTAAGCTACCGGGCCAGAACATTTTAACAAGAGGTTTTGGGGATATCTTTTCCTGATTCCTTATCCCTTTGGTCACAATTCCCTTCGCTTCATGAATGCTTCCTTGGCATCTTGGCCAAGGAAACATTCATGAAGCGAAGTTATTCAAGTTTAGTTCCGCATGCTATGGAAGCCATTGGTTTTTCATTTAGAAAATTTCTTGACATGCTAATCATCAACTGGTGGTGCCAAAAAATGTATTTTGATGTCAAGTGAGGTGCAGATGAAGGAAAATATTTTGATTTTTCTTTAAAGGTGTGAAGGCCCTAATTCCCTGCAAGTTCACCCTTGGGTTCATCAATCTGTGAATTGCCTTCGAAGTGAAGACCAGACTCGTGCTGTTAGATTTCCTGATGTTAATCCATCGTGCCTCCCACCTCAAGCTCAGTTTTCTATGGCAGCTGGAGACTTCTTGGAGGTAGATAATTGAAAATTAATTTTTGCTGGAAATGATCATTTATTTTGCTGACTTGTTAAATTCCTTTTAATTTTAATTTATTTTAGGTACTTCATAGTTTGTTAAGTAAATTTTTAATTGGTGCATAACATGCTTGCTTTGCTAGAAGATGTATATTAAGAATCGGTTTAAGAAAAAAAGTTTGATAAGACCATGCTGTTCCTGGGTTCGATGCCAGAGCACATCAATATTTCTCACATAAAGAATACAAGGGAAAAGTAGGACGTCATTTGAGGCAGCTGGAGAAAATATTTCTGCTTGAGTTTTCATTCATAGTTAGAGATGGTGATCTTCTGTTGTGCTGCATAGAAAATATTGCCAAAGACCCGGGTTCGATGCCAGACGGATAAATTGCAGCTAATTTTAAGAATATTTTTTTTTTTTTTTAGGACTCTCTTGATATGATCAATATACTTGCAGTATGCAAGCAACATTTTTCTCGAAATAGATATATGTATATAAGCGATTAAAATTCTAACCATTTTCCACAAGTGCCACTGACATGAAATTTTTATGACGTATTAGTCATAATGTGTAACCGACAGAAAAAAAGCGGTTTTGAATCTCAGTGTCATGGGTTCGATGCCAGAAGGCCCCAAATTTCCAATTTTTCCAGTAAAGATGCATGGTGGGGATTTTCGAAAATTTTTTTGAGGCACTTCCCAGCAAAGTAGAGAAATGAAATACGAGAGATCGCTAGAAGTCGTGCATATGCAGAGAAAACTATAAAGACATATTCGTATACAATCCTTGGTTTGACGCTAGGTCAGGGCAATTATTCCCCTATTTGAATTGCATTGCGGGAATTTTAAGATTTTTTTAAACACTTTTCCAATAAGATGGAATCTTGAGACTCAGCATGTGGATACAGATCATGGATATATTTTATGTACGCTGTTGAACGCTCCGATGATGGTCCTTGGTTTGATCCCAGTGAGTGATTTACATTCCTCAATGCATTTCTTACGGAGGTAACGGAATCCAAATTTAGGTGTTTCCTAGCATGCTATTGAATTCAAACGTTGCGTTAAATAAGATCAAGTCCTAAAAAATTATAACATTTATTCACAAATGCCAATAGGTCCTGGGGTTGACAACAGGCATCACTAAAATTAGTAACTGGTATGATTTTTAAGATTTTTTTTGAACCCCTTCCCAATCTTCCTGGTATGATATGGACTTCAAACTTTGTATTAAATAGAATCTGGTCCTAAGTAGTTTTTTTGTCTATTGGCATCTGCCAATAGGTTCGACACTAGGCGTCTCAAAATTGCTTTTAACCCCTTCCTGATAACATTGAAACTTAAAACTTGGCATGTGAATAAAGATCATAAATACATTTATATACGCTGTTTAACGTATCTTTGATGGTCCTTGGTTTGATCCCAGGGAGCCATTTACATTCCTCTATGCATATCTATAGGGGATAACGAAGTCTTATTTTAGAATCTTCCTGATGTGATATCATATAAAAATTTGAATTAAACAAGTGTTATTTCTACCAGGGCATTATATGTATTCACATTTTGCTAAAGGTCCTGCATTTGACACCAGTCTGCCCTACTATTTAAAACTTATGGCGTGAATTTCCAATTATTTATGATTTATTTAACGAGAAGGTGGAAATTCTACAGCCAGGCATGTGAACAGAAGTAATCCATGTAGTGGTGGTGCGTGACTAAAAAAACAGGGTTCACTTCAAAAGCGGTATGTTTTTAAAGTAACTGAATATGGTTGAATATTGTGGCTCATACTGGAATATTGCCTCTGCTTTCATGGACGCAGGATAATTCGCAACAACCGCGGATAAAAGCAATAGAAATATGAAATTAAAAATTTTGGGTTACATCAATGTATGACTTTGTGGCACAAAATCCCCACATTCACGAAAATTGAGCTTTTTTTAATTCTCACTTCATATTTCTTAGTATGTATTTTTAAAGACCAAAATACCTTTCAACTAAGTTGCATTTATTTGTTGGAAAATCAAATATAATCATAAGAAAGTAAATCAATTACCTTACATTGTTTTATTCAAGGTTGAAGTATTTCTGATCACTGTTTTACCCAAAACTGAAAGATCCAAACTGGCATTCTTGCGTCTAATAGATTCCTCATGATTTGTAATTTTTTGAGATGCTTTAAATCGAACACACCTATTTTTGTCTAGGTTGCGTCCTTGTCTTTCGCAAACAGCAAACAAGGGAAATAGTATAGCTTATTGGAAGAGTCACAGCCACAAATCCAACTGTTTCTCTCATATATCTATGGTTTAAACACTCGGCAGTATCTGTTACTGACTCTGAGATAGGTTCAGCAAAGGAATAGGCCTCCATACTTCTTTTATTGCACATTTTTCTTCAACAGAAAGAGAGGAAATATTAATATCTTTCAGAAACTGGACAGTAGTCATCGTGAACAGCGAGAAAAACTGTTCACAAACACGAAACGCAGTAGGTTTGAGTACTGAATACACCACAAGCAACCACAACAACTGAATATGTAGACTGGATACAAACGAACTCCATAAATTCACAATATTGCACCGTATTACGAGTAGCCATTATATAGCTTTTAATCTAAAGTTTTATGTTGATATCATACCGGGATGATCCTAAAATAAGATTTCACTATCCCCTTTTGCAGTGCATAGAGGAATGTAAATGGTGCTCTGGAATCAAACCAAGGATTATCAGGGAAAAGTTAAACAGCGTATATGAAATGTATTTATGATCTCTATTCACATGCCGGGTTTTAAGTTTCCATGTTATTGGGAAGGCATTAAAAAAACTGAAAAATTGCCGCAATGCATTTTAAATAGGAGAATATTTGCCCTTGCCTAGCGTCGAACCAAGGATAATGTTTGAGGGTGTGTTTGTAGTTTTGGTTGGATATGCACGGCTTCCAGCTATCTCTCGAATTTCAACTCTCTAATTCGCTGGGAAGTGCAAAAAACAAATTTCTGAAAATCCTATGAAGCCATTCTCATCGGCTGTCACTGCATCTTAATGGAGCGATCGGCCCATGTTTAAAGGCCATATGCCCCTCTTTCCCGTCAGCACTCTTCACCTATAACGTGGCGTCTAAAGGGGCTCACTTCGGAGTGTGTACCTCGCGCGAAGTCAAGCTAGTTGGAACCAAAAGCTGCGTGAATTGGGACTCAACAAAAGAAAAATAAGACCTGTGATTGGTGTCAAGGATATTTGGGTTATGGTAACAACATTGGTATATAGAAAAATAGTGCAGTAGTTTTCTTAGGGGGTTCAGTGAACCCAATGGACCTGCCGCCACTGAATACATGGTAATTCTTTTATGATTTTTATTAAGTCTTTGAAAAGTAAAGTACTTTAAAAATATGCTTGCAGTATGCAAGCAACTTTTACTCATGCTTAAATAATTCTGTTCTAAAATGTTGTGCATTGCTTTGATTAGAGAGCCTTCCAATAAAATAAGACATATCTAACGAATGCTATATATTCTGTGGCTATACATCTCTAGAAAATGTAGTGCTATTTGTTGGGATTTCCATATTAATTTATGCATTCTTATAATTCAGTTCAGTTTACTTGATTTTCATAAGGTTGAAGGTTTAAATGAAATATTAGTTAAAAGTAAATGGCAAAGCACTATTTCATTGAAAAGTATTGTTCAAGACAATCTTTGTCACTTTAGGATTCAATCTGATTTCCAATTATTTTATGTGTAAACTTGAAGATATTTTGTGAGAACATTAGAATATATTGAAGATAATGTGTGTTTCATTGTCTTTAAATATATTTCAGATATATGTGGATACAAATTATTGGGATTGCGTGGCAACCTGTTTCTTCATAGACTGTGCCAATAATGTTGTGGCTTTCATTGAGACCATTTATAAGATTTTAAAACCAGGTTCGTATCGAGTTTACTTAATAAACATTTTCTAGATGATTACAAATAAAAGCACGGCTAAGTGAATAAATTATTTGTTTTTTCTATTATAGATTATTTTCAAATGAGTCTTAAAAAGTTTAATTTTAATTTTTGATTGAGTAGCAGTTGTGTTACTTCTCTTCAAGCAGCCTTTCTTATCTCCTTGCATGGGGATAAATAGTTTATATATTTCATTTTGAATGTAAGATGCAACTATGTCCCATATCTCTCCAAACGTTAGTATAAACAGAAGTGAAAAATAGTAATATGGGAATTGAATTTTATGTCTTCCTTTTTCTAGGTTGTATTATAACTGTTAAACTACCTTCCTCTGTAAGTGATATGTTTGGAGTGAGCTTAATCTGTATTCCTCTGAAATGTTGCTGTAAAAACAATAGTTTGAATTGATTATAATGATTGATTTAATATGATTTTTTGTAAAAATTAAGTCTGAAAATAATTCTTGAAAATAGTTAAATTATCCTTTATGAATAAGTCATTTATTAAACTAAAGACATTCCTTTGATGTTTAATATTTCAGGAGGGATTTGGATAAATCTCGGACCTCTTCTGTACCACTTTGCGGATATGGTGGGTGAAGATTCAATAGAGCCCAGCTATGAAGTAGTAAGGGAGGTTATCCTTGGGACTGGATTTATAATTGAGGTAATTCATTTTTAATCCTTTTTGTTTAAAGTAAAAAACTGTTTTCTGCATGGAAACATTATGCTAACATTTTTATCACAAGGAAAGTGATGGCTGTTCTAATCATAGACTCTGAATATGAAAATAATATCAGTTGTTTCTTTCAGGCTAAGTTTTTGTGTTAATTTTGATACAATAATGCATTTTTCAAAAATTCCCTCAAAATGATGAATATTGATTATTCTACAGTTGTTAATTACCTTGTTCTGGAGGCATAATTGTTGGGGTCAGAATATTTATATACCTAGAGAACTCATTCATGTCCCTGAAGTCCTAAACTAATATATTCCTACTACCCCAACTTGTAAATCAGCTCAGTTGGCAAAATTGCAAATGATTCTTACCAAAACCAAATGCCAAAAACAATGAAAATACATATTTTAATTCAGAGTAAAAGGTCCTAATATGATGAGGTGTTTCAATTGGTATGACAGAAACAAAGTCTAGTTTATAAACCAATGTTATACTTTTGTTGCTCGTGTAAATTTATATGAAATGTGGAAAATAAGATTCACTCTTCTTCAGTCAGAAATGTTGCTCTTGCATAATAATTTTGTTATTTCAATGAATTATTTTAAATTTACTGGAGGGAAAAGATGTTACTATAAAAATTTAAAACTAAAAAAAATTTAGGAAAAATTGGATTTATAAAGATAAGGAAACCTTTTGAACGACTTCCTTCAATCATTTGAACTAATTTATGGGTTGAAATTTCTCATAATTTTAAGATATTTAGCAGTTAAAATTAGTAAAAGTTATGATGTAATTTTCTTTTGTAAATATGTTTTTCTGACTAGACATTATCCATGCATGTTTAGCCTTTTGAGTGATTTTAGCATTAATTTCTGTAATTCATCCTAATTAATTTTAGCGCTTCAAGGAAATTAACGATTCCAATCTTGAAGTTTTGAAAATCAATCTCTCCGTAAATTCTCTTTCTAAGTATAGCTCCCATTTGAGCCTTGTTGAAATGCAAAAGACCTTCTGTAAAAGAAATTCATAAGGAATATTTTGTCAGTCTCCTTGCCCTGACCCATGATTTTGGTTCTTTTTTCCTAAAGGTGATATAAAGGTTTTTCTGAAGGTGATATAGCTAGCTTTGATGGAATGGTCAGATTTAGAAATAATATAATTATAAATCATAAAAATGTTTTATTATGTATTTAAAATTTTTTTCTATAGAAAATGTTTTCTCAATCAGAAAATATGTGGCAAAATAGCAAGAGGTCCAAAATGACCCTATCTCAACCATTTACGTTATAATTATCTTCTATGTCATCTGATTGTTTATTGCTTTCTGACAAAAACATAACCGCATGAATTGAAAGATACTGCATAAGTTTTGTAATCTCTATACATATATTATAACGTTCTTCCCGGCTTGGGGGTTTTGGTTTGTCCTTAACTGTCCGCCACCGGCACTTCCCAACTCTCGATCATCCGACACTGGCCGTACCCCAATTCTGTCCCCCCGTCTCCTTCACAACCCCCAACCAATCTCAAAAACATTAGAATTATCGGTGGATGGTGTTGCCCCTGGTGGGACCATCACACTGCCCCCTCCTAAAGCTGAGGGTGGCACCGAGTGCATCATCATTTTCATTTGCGTCAAATTAAGAAATACAAGTCTTTTCCAGGTATAAAAAACAACAAAACACTAAAAAATTAACACTTCAACCTTTGAATGGTATTACATTATAAAAATCAAACATCCCTATTTCGGTGCCATCCTCATTTATTAGGTTGCGTTGACTCCACACGTGCCCCCGACATGAAAAGGACCCGTATACAAAAGAAAGAATCTGTGATATTGCTTCAACTTAGTGTCTGAAACTCTTGGAGTACGTAACAAAACTAAATCACCAACTTTAAATTTGTACACTTTGGACCCTTTTGTGCCGCTCTGTGAAGCCTTTCTCGTATTGCCGCTCCTTCTCTGTGGTGGAGTTAAAAGGCCCTTTTAAAGCTCTACTGAGCACCCTGTCCTCTCTTTGATCATCCCTTTGGAACTGTGCCAATATTCGCTACTGTCGGCCTGCAAATACATTGAGGTTGAAATTTGGAAAATGACTTATTTCAGAAGCGTCGCCTTCACCCATTCAAAGCATCCGTCCAATTCGAGAGTCCATTGCCATTTGACATTTTTTTCTTAGAAGTTACAGTAAAGGAAAAGGTAAAGGTAATTTGCTCGTGTAATATTATTTTTAAATCTAAATTACGAGAACTAGGGCAAAATGAACAAACATTTTGTAGAATTTCTTCGTAGTAGACAAACCTGGCAAGTAAGGCAAATCCAAAGTAGGTTGAATCTAGGCTCAAGTGTTTTCTCATTGGAATACACATTAGAGGTCTGCACGGGCCAGGCCTCGGCCCATGAGTAAATTTCCATAAGGTTTGTACATAAATCTAATTTTTATCGCATGCAGGGTTAGTTTCTTTTGCAAAATTAAATTAGTAAAGGAAGTCGTACGAAGTCGCGACAAGCACCAAAAGAAATGAAATTGAATGAATACTTTTACTTCAGTCGCAGAATATTGCTTTTTATTTGAATTGCGAGAACAGCGATGAAATAAACGAAAAATTCCGGGGAAGTTTGAGGTTGTAAACAAAACAATTCTCATGGACAGCCACAGTGATTGTTGAATCAATAGTTAAGGTTTTCACCGTTAGATTAGATTGTGTAGATCAACCAGATAGATGGGAGAACAATAGTTTTGAAAGAAAGAAAAACAGGAGAGAACATTAGGAACTAAATTTAACGAAGAATGACGTTCTTAGGCCTGAAATCCAAAGCTCTTTCTAAGATGGTGTTTGTTATAGATCGAGGTTCCAACATAATCAACGCTCTTCAATTTACTTATATTAGATTAGATTGCTGTTCTCATGTCCTTAACATAATATTAGGACATACATTTTCTAAAAATTATTTAGCTGTAAATTTGCCTCTTATTAATTCAGCCGCAAGAGAAACTAAGAATTTAGTTACATATTAAAAAAAAACTGGATTGGTGGTAAAATTGTCAAAAACTATACAGCAAGAATGCGAAACACGTTTTTACAGCAGGATTGATATGTACGATTCAGTGAAAGAAACTTACGATGAGATAGTATTTTAAGATGAGGAGCATTGAATGGCTAACTTTGGCCGCGAAACATTAAGTATATTAAACTCTTTTCTGAAACCATTCAAAGAGGCATCGCTTAAACAAGAAGGAGATAAATATCCAACCCTTCCTTAACTCATCTCAAAGTGCAGCCAGATGATTTGATTATTTTTAAAAACAAAACTCTAACCGTTCTTATGGAAAAGTTTAAAATCCATTAATTTCATCGGATAACCACATTTTTGTGGCCCAATTTCCGCTGAAAATGCTCAGTGACGAGGAGAGGACAATCACAATGAGTGACGTGCGAGAACTAATGGCAAAATTTTCAAGGGTTAGCGAGCGGGTTATGGAGTAAGCGAGGAGGGCTGCAATTCTACAAGTAGTGCAGGACCTTTCAGAATACAAAAAGACATTGCAAGTGACGATAGCTACATTCCCCCTAAGAAACTAAAAAGTCTAGATTTCAGCGGTTTCGAAGATACGCTAAAACTACCACCGAAATAGAAGTATATGTAGGAGTCAATATTGACCATGTAAATGAAAAAGAGCTGCTAAATTGGTGGAAAAGCAATGAAACCAATTTTCCACTGCTCTCCTGTGTGGCTTGGCGTATTCTCTCTGTGCCTGCCGCAAGTGCAAGTAGTGAGAGAAATTTTATTTTAGCAGGCTTTCTGGTGCAAGAGTGCAGAACTAGTTTGAATAGTGACATTGCTGACTATTCTGTTCCTCCATAGTAATATGGATTAAAAAAAGAAGACTCCAAAGAAGTTAGCGTAAGGTGGGAACAAAGATTTCGTTATTTCTTTGTTATCAAAACTCTTGTTGAGTGAATTACTAACCTACATTTCCGCAATAATTAGATAGAAATGAAATAAATCTGATTCAAATTACAGATAAAATCAGTTAAATAATTTTATGTTTTATTATTTTGCTTTCTGAATTTACTTACATATATCACTTTCTGTTATGTTTACAACAGCTGAAACTTCTGTAATTAACACATATTAAGTTATTTTTACCTTTCATTTTGATATTCAATTTTTGTTTTCAAAATTTCTTATCTTTTGATGTTATATAAAATTTTTATAAAAACAACATTTTATAATTTATTTTATTTAATTTTTATAAAATTTTCATGCTTTAAAATCCGCTATGTATTGACAACTTTTTTCACTGAAGACCATCATGAAATGAAATTAATGTCCTTTTTTCAGAAAAAATTATCATTTACTTGCTAACATTGTTTACTTTATTTATCATTTATTCAGTACAATCACTTACAAAATAAATTAAAACTTCTATGACGAAAAAAAAATATGAAATTATTGATTCATTTTTGTTTAATTTAGTTTCTATATATTTTGGCATTGCTGAAGAAGTAAAATAAATGTACTGTTTCTACGTTCAGGCCGGGCTCGAAAATGTTTTCATACGTTCGAGCCGGGCTGGGCTCGGGTTGAAATTTTCGACCCTTGCAGACCTCTAATACAAATGGATTTTTAAGTCTCATTTGAATGTATAGGGATTTAAAGTCCATACCAAATTAATGGTAGGGACTTACATCAGAATTTATGAAAAGGAGGCAATTTACTGAGAGATGTAATGTATGTAAACTATGTAGTGTATGTAAACTATGATACATGAATAGCTGGGACAAAATTATGGCTATTTAGGAGTTACTTCGAAGTTTATTTCAAGGAACATCCTAGTAGGTGGTGAATTCAAAATCACAGAGAAACCGAATGTGCTTGAGTTCAATGCCACATGGGTTATCCCATTTGAAATACATACCGGAGATTCTTAAGTATTTTTTGAAATCCTTCTCGTTAACATGGAAACACCTGGCATGTGAACAGAGATCATAAATACATTTCATATTTGCAGTTGACAATTCACTGCGGACATTATCCATACCTTTCTTTTCACCTCCAATTTTTAAATTTGATTCTAAGTTTTATATAATAGATATTGCTTTCCGCTGAGACAACTATCCATCAGCTTCTATAAAATCATTTTGGCCCAATATTTTTAGCCCTTCTCTGGCATTGGGCCACTGTTACACTTTGCCCGCTAACTGAGTAGGGTAGAATGCCAACAACCAAAGGAACAGAGTTTGTGGCAACAAAATGACTTCATTTCATAATTACCCTTTAAACGGCAAAACTTATCAGTTAACATTAAAACGAAATTAACTCTTCAAAGAACAAAACTTATCAGTTCCAGACGATTGTTGGCTCAATTAAGAGTCCCACTGTCAACCACACCAGACGAGAGGATACAAAAGAGGTCGCTGCACACTCGAAGGGAATGAGAACAACACACTTGCTGCCTCGACTGAGAGAGTATTGCCATCGTTGTCACTTTACAAAAAAATGCGCCGCCAGTGGCAGCTACTCAACGGCACCCCCCAGTGGCAGCTTTCGAAACGAAAAAAAAATGCATGCGATTCTACCCTACAAGCTGATTTAGTGCTCCTTCTATTTTATGTCTCTTTCCACCACATTTTTTTTAGATGTTATTGTTTTTCCTTACATTTACATTTACATTTAAGCCCTGCAATCTGCCAGTGGCACGTGGCAGGGGGTGTAAGACACCAAAATACCTATCTAATCTGGAGAGCTATTAGCTTCTCTAATACTTCGCGGAAAAAATGACCAAAAGTAGCTATCTGTCCTGGCAACTACTTCCCTGTATCGCTTTTTTGTTTTCTCTCGAAGGTCGCGTAGGAATATAACTGGGATGACAATATCTGTTATTTCCTCCCCGAAATCGGTAGAGATAAATTTATCAAAAAGCTTCCGTCGATATTCACATCTTCTATCACTAAGAGAGTTCCAACCGGGGGATTCTATCATAGCCGAAACACTGCTGTCGAATCTGAAATCTGCCTTGACGAACCTTGCTGCTCTACGTTGAACCATCTCGAGATCGGAAATTAATCCTACTTTGTGAGGATCCCAAACCGCACAGCAATACTCAAGTAGAGGTCGAATTAGGGAAAAGTACGCTATTTCTTTTACTCTCGGTGAACATCCCCTAAGAATTCTGCTGGCTAACCTTTGCATTCTATTCGCCTTTCCTACTACGCCTCGAATATGCTCTTTGAAGGAAATATTACTGCTGAGCGTAATTCCTAGATATTTATGATGCATCACAAGCTCCAAGGGATTTCCTGAAATTCTGTACGGTACGCAGGTAACGCTAGTGGACCGCGTGAAAGTCATGGTAACGCACTTCTTTACATTCAGCTCGAGCTGCCAATCGCTACATCAACCCGAAATCATATTCAGATCGTTCTGCAAACTACCAATGTCATCTTTAGTTACGATCTCCCTATAAACAACAGTATCATCAGCGAATAACCTAACCTTGCATTTAACATTATCCATAACATCGTTAATATATATCAGGAACAAAATTGGTCCTAATACACTTCCCTGTGGAACACCGGATGTGACGCGAACTTCATCAGATAAAATTCCGTCCAACGCAACTCGCTGCGATCTTTCCCTGAGAAAGGACTTTATCCACTCAACAACTTTTCCGTTAATCCCGTAAGCTGTCAACTTATGAATTAATTTTACATGCGATATTCGATCGAAAGGTTTTCTGAAATCTAGAAATATGGCGTCTGTTCTTATACCCTTATGAGCTGCTCTAACTACATCGTAGAGAAAAAGGGCTAACTGGGTATCACATGACCTACCTTTACGTTAACCGTGTTGACATTGACTATTTACCCCTTGTCACTTAGGAAACGCATTATTGAACTCGCTATAATGTGCTCGATAGTCTTACAAAATATTGACGTTAAAGATATCGGATGGTAATCTTCAGGTTTCGAGGAACGTCCTTTCTTAGGAATCGGAGTGATATGCGCTCTTCTCCACGACATTGGTACAACGCCTTCGTCCAAGGTTTTCCTATAGAATACGAAAAGAAGGGGAGCAAGCTCATTCGCCAGCGTTTGAATGACGAACGATGGTATACCTTCTGGTCCTGGAGCTTTTTTCTTGTCTACCTGCCGCAACAACTTTCTTATTCCATCCACCGATAACTCGATTGGTTCCATTTCTGAATCAACACGCACAGAAAATTCGTTCGCTCGTCCATCGTATAAAGTAAAGCTTTCCTGGTAGTGTCAATTAATTAGATTTGCTTTATCTAACGATTCAGTAACCATTAAACCCACGTCATTAACGAGGCTGGGTACTGAAGACTGACCTCCTAGAGATTCTCGGATATATGACCAAAATTCCTTCTGGTCACATCCTAAAGACTCTAAAAGGGTTTTAGATCTATATTCCTGAAACTCATTCTGCGATTCATCCTTAACCAATCTTTGCATCTCCGAATATTTTTGTCGCTCAAGATCAAAGTTTACTCCGATTTTCTCTAGCTTCTTCATCCATGCCTGTAAAATCCTTTGCTTCCTATGCAACGCTCGCAACTTAGGTTTCATCCAACGCGGATCCTTACGCTCCCTAACGGTTTTAATTGGGACAAACCTAGCTAAGCCTTCCCTTAATATTCGTAGGAATTCCATCCAGCTATCGTCAATAGTATTCCCACTCAAAAAACTGCAGAAGTCTTCCCTCTTCGCATTAATATAATCCCTGAATTCCGAAAATCTTGCTTTGTGAAACATATAAACCTGCCGTGGTGGCTTGAGGGATTTTACTATTTCCGCTTTCATAACTGCAGTTATGACATCGTAGTCTGAAATTCCAGCAATAATATTAAGATCATCAATCAAGTGAGAATGCGAAGTTGCTAATAAATCAAGTACACTGCCTTGACCTTCGTGAATTGTCCTCTTAACCTTCTTATTAAGTTGATCTAAGGTGTGAAGCGAAAACGTATCTATCAATGTTTGCGATATAGTCTTCTCTCTACCGGTGTGCGAGCTCGATAAATTCTCCAAATCAATATGGGGAGGGTTAAAATTCCCTCCTGCAACTACGATAGGATCCTTCACTTACTTCCGAATATTCTCTAACGAGTCAGCTAGTTCCTCTATACATCCAACGTCGCCATTCGGAGGCCGATAAAACGAACAAAAGAATACCTTCTTTCCATTTCACCCAAGAACCGAGCACTATACCATTTCGCATGTACCATTCTCTAAAAAGTCAGTGCCCTGACTCTTCAAAGATTCCTTCAGAGCAATAAACACCCAACCACCTATTCTACAGAGTCGATCTTTATGATAAACAATATAATCTGGAGAAAATATCTCACGTGATGATACATCTTCGCTTAACCAACTCCCAGTTCCTATTAAGATGTCCACACTAGTGCTTTTCGTAAGATTAAGGAATTTAGTCTGCTTTTTACGTATACTTCTGCAATTCACTACTAAGATAATCAAAACCCTCATTGGAATACATTAGAGGTCTGAAGCTTAAACATAGCAATAACAAAGGAAATTCAGGCAACACAAAGATGTATAGACAAATGTTTTCTTGGAATTAAAATAATAAACTGAACACTCAACATGATGAGCATGATGACAGGTGAGACCCTTCAGAGATTAGATCTTCATCCTGTTTTGTGCCCTGTATCCTGTTTATTATTTTAATTCCTACAATACATTTGTCTATACATCTTTGTGTTGTCTGAATTTGCTTTGTTATTGCTATGTTTAACACTGAAGTATCACTTTCATTGGTCAAGAATAGTAATTACTTTGGTTGAAGTCCTTAATCTTCAAGGCCATTGTCATTCTTGACTTTAGGATAATTCCTTGCCAATTTAGATCTTCCATTCCCTATACTTATCTTCTTTTCCTGCCAGTTATCCAAAACATACTAGGTCTGTCTAAAAAGACCTTGAATTTTTCCATGCACAGTAGTTTTTTGCAAAATAGATTACTTTACGCCAAATGATACCGAGACATTTGTGAAGGAATAATTTTTTTAATTAGGAAAATTATGGCAGATTTTGAGAAATGTTGACTCGTAGAAATTCGGTCGTCCCAGATACAAATGACATCATCTACATAACGGTGCCAAAAAAGACACAATTAGTTAAGTTCAGAATTGTTATTAAATAAATTATTCTTGAAATTATCCATAAATAACTCCGCTAATATAGGTGTTAGGGGAGATACCATTGCTAACCCTTTACTCAGATAATAAAAGTCTACCCCTGTGGGTAGGGGGATGGAGAATACTCCCGCGGCAACCCTGCCTGTCGTAAGAGGCGACTAATCGGGCGGGGAGAAAACCCCGAGAACAAACCCCTCGATCGGCAAGGGCTGAGTCCGGGCAGTCCCATGAATCAACTGTCTGTGTGCGGTCATGCCAGCTGACCGAGGATTCACCCACATGTTTGCCGTGCGTAGTTGCTGTTTGGCTTCCTGGAATGTCTATGTCTATTGACTTATCTCACCAAACCTCTCCTTTTGCATGTTGAGTATTCAATTCCTTAATGGTTTCCCTTCCAATTCTTGAATTCTTCGAATTGTTCCATTAAAATTTCTACAATATTTTGTTTAATTCTGGGAGGAACAAAGATAATGGGAATAGTTTCAAACGAGTTTCTTCTATTTCATATCAACTAACAAAATATTTGCTTCTTTTACAGAAAGAAAACACGGGTGTGAAGACGACATATGCCCAAAATCCATATTCAATGCTTAAGTATGAGTATGATAGTGTATTTTTAGTTTGCCAAAAACCACACAAAAAACCTGGATTTTGTAATGGAAGTAGAGAAGATGACGACGATGAATTTGTTGATTCTGATGAAGATGAGACAATGGTGGGCTTATAAAATGACCAAATGAGAGAAATGGGAAAGCTGACATTATTGCTGGAGAATTTTCTGCAAGGACACAAATGAATCCCATCCTCTTTTAAATTTTGTACTGTATTTTTTACAAAACCTTGTTAAAGTAAAACTTCATTTATAGCATAACACTTTTCCTCTTATTGTAGTTGCCTATATTGCTTGTTGTTGATTGTCATTGAGAGAAGGCGAAATATAACTTTTCAGTCTTCTTTTTGGACCACCTCAGAGTGTTCAGAAAGTTTTCATCTCTCGTGTTTTATTTTTACTAATATAATTTTCCAAAGTAGCACAACTGGTTACATCAATATTATCAGAAGATTAATTATGTATGGATAAAAACAGCTCTTTTTATCCATATATAATTATTTCTACCTAGAGATTCTGTTCAAGTTTTGATTTACTTTTTGGCTAAAATATGATTTATCCATGATCTGGTACAATAACAAACTATTTAAGGAAGTTATAAAGGCAGAGCCTCTCTGCTTGATTGTAATAATCATATGCCGATACTTCATATGAATACATAAATTCTAACTTATGAAAATATCTTTAAGATTTTTGCATTATTAGTGTGTCTTTTCACACCCTCAGTTGTTTATTAATTTGCAAATTCTTTTTAAAATGGATTTGTTTCATGCTCCCTTATATTGTGATGCCATTGATGGCCAAATTTTGTTTCTCATGATATTACTTTGCAGACTTAATGCACAAGTTGGAATAATTGACGCAAAACTTGTAAAAATTGAGTGTTAACTTAGTATTGTTTAATATATTATATTAAAATGAAATTGTTGTCTCATTTAAATCATCAAACTTTTGTATTTGGAACAAATGTAGTTAATTATATTGAAAGATTCTTTAGCCTAAGAGATGAGAATCATAATTTTCTTGGATTTGCCCAAATACCTCCATTAACATGAATTTACCTTGTGTTCTCTTGAGTCTAAGTACTGTTGTATATTCTTTTCATGTCTATTTGATTATAGTTTGAATTATTACCTGCACTCATTACTGCTAAATGTCTTTTTTTTCATGGTTATGCTTCATCACAAATGTATGTAAGCCTCACAGAAAAGAACTTCAAATGTATTGTATTGTAAGCTAAATTTCTATTCTACTTATCAGTGATTAAAAGCTTATGAATTTATTGTTGAAGTAGGTTTTAAGGTTATAAAAATGCCCTTTGGAAATTTTGCTGCTCTAACTCAAATGGACAACATTTCACAAAATTCAGGATTCCTGGAAATATGTTGTTACTGTGAAACATTTTCCTGTTTTACTACAATCTAATGAATGGATGTATTTGTTTATAGCCTTCACTTTGTTAAAAAAACTTAAAACTCTTCTCCATATTGTATCCCTATTAGGGAAACATTTTTTCCAACTGCTAAAATCTAAATTAAATCTTAACTATATTTCTTAGTTCAACTGATCACCACGGCATGTAGCATTTTCAATTTCCTCTTGAATCTACATTTCACAACTCTCCTCTTAATGTACTGTTTCTTCTCTAATCAAGATATTCTTTTCTTAATTGGAGAAAATTAGCCACCTCACAAATATTATGCCAAACATTTCATATGAGAAGCAAACTATACAAATTATAACAAACTGCTTCCTTCATCAAATCTTCAAAATCGGAACCAGAGTTGGTTAACCCTTTCGATGCGGATGAGGTACTATTACCTCCTCCGAACTAGGCGTCCTTACGGAGGAGGTAATAGTACCTCCCGGCTTTTCCAACGTCTGCTCCGGTCATAAAATGACGTAGTTCTCTTGCGTTTTATGATACGTGCCAGTAGTTTTGAACACTTTTTCAGTGTGTTTTGAGGCTTTGCATCGCACAGTCCGTTTTGCTGCAGCTTGTTTCTACCGACCAGTACCTCTTCTTCTTCTTTCGAGTGCAAGTAAGTACGTTTCATTAAATAGTTTTTTTATATTTGTTTTATTTAGTCATTTTCATATTAATTTCCATAGAATATTAATATAATATAAATATATCTTTTTTCTAGATTTATTCGCTTTGATTTGCAGTGAATCTGCCTTTTAGTCGAGACCTCCTTCCCCGGAAATTGTGGTTCCTCGCCACTTATTCTTAACTGTAAGTACCATAGTTAATTGAACAGCTGTTATGATGTAGATCTCTATGTTTTCTATTTATTTAATAACTGTGTTTTCTATGCGGAATTTTATATACTTTTGAACCGTATAAGATATTTTTTTCTTCGTAAGTAAGATTGTATAGAAAGGTTTTACTTATTTTTGAGCAAGTTAAGTTCACTAATGCTCCGAATGTGTTTTATACATTTAAAATCAAACCACGAGCAGCGTCCGGAAATTGGATTTTACTTTTACATGAAAAAATTCAGTATCTGAAGATGCGGAAAACATTTTTCTTAAGAAAGAGAATAAAAAGCATAAAAAGTTTATGGATTATATTTTTAACTGCTGAGGCATAAAACTAGTTTTATTAATGCGTTGCTGTAACTGAATATTTTATTTTAGGTCATAGTGACATGTATCTTAGAAATTTATAAACAATTAATCATGACGCCTGTAGAATATTTTCTACTGAATATTAATTAATTGAATTTCCGTATTTCAGGAATAAGATGGACCGTCCTGGATGTTCAAAGGACAGTGATTTCGCTTCGAATTTACGTAAGTTTTTACATTGATACGCTATTTTTTATTTTATTCCAAAATGTTTATAATTTGAATTTTTTAACAGAACCGCCAGCAAAGATTCCAAAGAGGGACAGGGCGGAGGAGGACTACCTTCTCACGGAGCTGACACCGCTAAAAGTTGCGGAATTGTTGGACGAGATAGAGGAGGAAGAAGATGAAGATCATTCGGAAGAGGAAGATGACGACATTTTCCCGATTGACATTGAGACGGTCACCATCTGCAGCAGCAACAATAGGTACCCCTCTTGCCGCTGTAAGGGTAGATATACCAAGTGAGGGACTTCCTAACCTTTGCTTGCCAGGGCCTTCTTCAAGCCCACGGCCTGTTTCAAGCTTCTCCTCCGACCCCCAGCACACTCAAGGCGTTTTATGGTCTGAAAATAGGCTGACTGTGGCACGCGTCCCGTTTTCTGCCCAAAGTGGGATAAGACAACAACCCAGGGGATTGAGGCCCATTGATTTTTTCAACTTACTTTTCCTTCCAACTCTTTTTGAATTGATTGTAAGGGAGACAAATAACTTTGCTGAGGAGCTATTTCTCCGTGGGGTCTCACCTAGATCAAGAATAACGGAATGGAAAACCTTAACGGTGGATGAATTCAAAAGATTTCTGGGATTGATGTTCCACATGGGGATTGTTAAATTAAATCGTATAACTGACTATTGGAACACCGATAAAAAATTCAATTTTCCTTTTTTTAGAACCACTATGTCTAGGGACCGATTTTTGAACATCAGACAATGTTTCCACTTGAACAAAAATGTAGATGGGGGTAAAAATGAAGATCCCCTTCACAAAATAAAACCTCTCTTGGATTATTTTCATTTGACTATGAACAATGTATTCTATCCAGGAGAGGAATTAGCTATTGACGAATCAATAGCCCCATGGATGGGAAGGATTTCCATTCGCCAATACCTGCCTTTGAAACTCCACAAATATGGATTTAAATTTTATATGGCAACGGAAGCTGATGGCCTTATACACAGAATTATCGTTTATGCGGGTGCCAAAGATAAGGAATCGCGGGGGGAAGGGCATGCATCAAAAGTTGTACATAAATTAATCAATGGATTGAAGGGGGAAGGACGTTCGATATATGTGAATAATTTTTATGGAAGTGTGGATCTTGCTGTTCAGCTTTTAAAAGAAAAGACATTTTTAACGGGAACATTGCGCGCACACAGAAAAAATAATCCTCCCGAGGTTGTCCATAAAAAGTTGAAAAAGGGTGAATGCATCCAAATGTGGTCGCAGGAAGGAGTAAATGTAACGAAATGGAGAGACAGGAGGGAGGTAATGATGATTTCATCCAAGTTTTCCGGGGATTTAGTGAAAATAAAAACTAGGAAAAACAGGGAGGTTGATAAACCAGAATCGGTAATCAAATACAATAAGTGCATGGGTGGAATTGATAAAGTCGACCAACTTCTATCATACTATATCTTCCAACATAAGTCCATCAAATGGTACAAAAAGCTATCATTCCACTTAATTGAGCTCCTACTTTTAAATTCTTTTTTTCTGTATAAAAAATATTGCAGTGAAAATAAATTAGATTTGTATAATTACCGTTTGGCCATAATTGAAGACTTATGCGGCACTGAAGTCGCACCGACCACATCAACTGTGAGGGATCATAAAATTCTAAATTCGTTGCATTTCCCCCATTTTTATTCTACATCAAGCGGGAAATCCGGAAAGAAGCAGAAGAGGTGCCGTGTATGCTTTGCGGATAAAAAAAGTGGGTAACTAGTTACTGTCCTGGTTGTGAGGGAGAACCTGGGCTGTGTGTGGAAAACTGTTTCATTATATGGCACAAGGAAAATAATTTTAAAATAATTTCATAATCATTCATGTAATTGTATTTTTATGGAATTGATGTAGTTCATTTGTAATTGTATTTGATGTACTTCATTTGTAATTGTATTTGATGTATTTAGTTTTTAATTGTATTTTGATGTACTTAGTTCATGTAATTTATAATTGTATACCACATCTTAATAGTTTGTATAATATTTATAATTGAATATATATTTTTTATTCAACAAATATTTTGTTTATATTTGATAACTCATATCCTCAAGCTCCTGAGCGAGTTCGTGATTTTAGGCGATTTTGATAATACAATTGAGTTTTTAAAAAAGATGGTTACGTCGAATAAAGGTTACGCAGTGAAAGACTCAAAAGAATTAAAAATACATGTTTGAGTCACCATTTCAACTTATAGACCAACAAGTAGATTTGGAGATAAGAGTGTATGGGTATGATTTTGATCAAGAAGACGTCGAAAAGGAAAGGTGCAGCAACAGAGCATTACTCTTTCACCCGTACTTCTTTGAAATATCCCATTAGAAAAGTAATAAATTCCCCGTTGTCTTTGTTTAGCGGCATACCCGCAATTTCGTCCATCCAAAGACTTCTGCCTCGCAGCTACCAAGTGACCGATTCATTTATGACTGTTTTACAACGTACCCTGCACGTGAAGTAGAAGGGTGTGGGGGCGCTTTCTTTGCAAGGAGAAGGCCTGGCTTGGGAAACAACCTCTATAAGTCCCTTAGTGGAATATTTGCCAGCCACAACGA
The DNA here is from genome assembly GCA_947579665.1 of Sympetrum striolatum. Classification (NCBI taxonomy): domain Eukaryota; kingdom Metazoa; phylum Arthropoda; class Insecta; order Odonata; family Libellulidae; genus Sympetrum; species Sympetrum striolatum. Next base: position 9,540,409 of record OX388342.1, read on the forward strand.
AACGCCCATGACGCTCTCAATATGTACATCTGGCGACTGCACTTTTTTTGAAGGGGATTTTATATTACTATAACTTTGATAATACGTCTGATTAAGTGATTGCAATTGCAGCACATTCTTTGGTACCCCTATCTCCTCGATGATTTTGTGTTTGTGTACGTATATTCTAATTTTTGAGAATTTAAAAGTAAATATTTTAAAATTTTCCTTTCCGCCTTTTATAATATAACATATTTCTTGAGCTCTCAAGACGTTATGCCACTATCTCTGATTCCCTTATATTGCAGTATCACTGAATTGTGTGTTTCGCTCTGATGGTGAACTTAACGCCGAAAAATGTTTCCAAAATTATGAAATATTGAGGAAAATTTAAGATTTGTAATGCTGGTTGCCTACCTCGAGCGATCGTCGCTTACGTAAGAGGTACTATTACCTCACGAAATAAATTTTATTAAATAATTTTTTTTTTAAACAAAAACTAAGGCATAAGTAATAATATATAAAAACCTTCATGAAACAATATTTCCAGTTTAAATCCTTGGATTTTTCCTCACCCGAAACTGGATATATTACATAAATTCAATCCGCATCGAAAGGGTTAAGCGAAGATGTTTCATCAGGTGAGATATTTCCTCCAGATTATATTGTTTATCATAAAGATTGACTCTGTAGAATAGGTGGAGGAGTGTTTATCGCTGTAAAGGATTCTTTAAAGAGTCAGTGCGTTGACTTCTTAGAGAAAGTTACATGCGAAATGGTATGGTGCTCGGTTCTTGGATGGAATGGAAAGAAGGTATTCTTTTGTTCGTTTTATCGGCCTCCGGATGGCGACATTGGATGCATAGAGGAACTAGCTGATTCATTAGAGAATATTCGGAAGTAAGTGAAGGATCCTAATAATGCACCATCATATGATACTGCTTAGGTGGCGCAAATGCTTCCAGTGAGTTGAAACTAGTCTGCATGATGAAGTGGCAGACCATCTCTCAGTGAGGAATTGGGAATCACAACACAAGTGGAAGACCTGGTGCTTGAATAACAGCAAATCACGATTGAGGCATTAAAAGTGAAAATCGGTTTTCAATGCACGCACTATGAGCATGAAAAAGGTTGCCGTCCGCTAGGTTCCGCAATTGCTCACACCCATTCAATGTCCCAGCCCATTCTGCACAGGACGCAGTGACACACACAGCTTCGAAGGGCGAACTTTGAGAGGGGTGAGGAGACAATAGAAGGAGCATTTAAAACGAGAAACGTTAGGGTTTTGCTAGCCGATGACATTGGGGAAATTTTAGAAAGTTTATTTGGAAAATTACTTAAGGAAAAATCCGAGATGCAGGTGAAGGGATCAGGGTGGGCGCTGAGTAAAACCTTGGGTTTAGAACTCCGAATTAATCGTTACACTCCGTTACGCGGATCAACCTTTATTGAGTTACCACCCAAGATCGCAAGCAGAAAATCTGTTGTAAATGTTAGGAATGACGATCAGTTTTGTTTTAAATACGCGGTTTGGGGAAAGAACATACATAAAGACCCTCAACGAGTCTACAAATATAATACGGATGAATTCGACAATGGGTACGATTGAGATTGTATTGAATACCCAGTCAAACTCTCCGATATTCCTAAATTCCAGCGAACAAATAAAATTTCTATAAACGTTTTCGGGCTAGACGAAAAAAACTGTCTATCCAATAAAAATTGTAAATGCCGAGCTTGCAGATCATCGTGACCTATTATATATTACAAATGATAACACGGCTCATTATTGCTGGATTAAAAACTTTGAGAGTCCATCCATCTTCAGATAACAAAAATGTCGTAGAATTTACATTTGCAAACGATGCTTCATGCATTATCATGACGAAAAAAATTAGAGACGCATACAGCGAACTGTAATAGAAAAAACCCGCGAGAATTGAGCTTCCTATCGGGGGATAAGATATTAAAATTTACCAAACTCGGACATTCATTTCCAGTTCCATATGTAATATATACAGACCTTGAATGTATTCTCCAAGGTATCAGCACTTGTGAATCTTTACCTAACGCATCCTACACGCACGCTATTCAGAAACACGAACCATTCAGCTTTTGCTATGTTCTCATAACGCCCAATGGATGTGAGACACCACAGCTTTACCGAGGTCCCAATACCGCACAGGTCTTTATGCAGAACATGAAAGAGGAGCAGAGAGAGTAATCAAGTTGTATAAAAACGTTGTACCAATGGAATCGCTTAGCCCGGAATAAGAGGCAAATTTTAAGAATGCGTCGTCTTGTCATATTTGTGGTAAAGAGTTGAAGTCAGATGCCGTTAGAGATCACGATCACTTGACAGGCAAGTATCGAGGGCCCGCACATTCTTTTTGCTACCTGCAGTACAAAATGCCAAATTTTCTACCTGTGTTTATTCATAATCTTTCATAGTATGACGGTCATTTCTTGGTTCGGGAGTTAGACTATGATGATAAAAAAATTAATGTGATTCCGAACACCGAGGAAAAGTATATTTCATTCGCAAAGTCAATCGAAAATAATTTCACCATTAGATTTCTCGACACATATCGATTCATGCCAGCGTCATTAGCTTCACTGGTAACAAATTTAAAAACATTTAAATATACTAGCGAGGTATTCGGTGAGAAAACGAACCCTGTCACACGTAAGGGGGTCTACCCATATGATTACACAAACTCAATCGAGAAGCTTGAGGAAACATCACTTCCAGAGAAGGGAAATTTCTACAAAAGATTCCTACACATTTTTTGCACGTTTGTATTCTTTCTCAGACACATGCTCGTCCGCTAATCTGTTGTACATCAAATCTGTGTTCGCATATTTTAATATCGTAACAAAGAGCAGCTCAATAAATATATTTGAATGATCTTCTTTTTGAATTTAGTAACCCTGCTTCGTGAAATTGTTAGGCTGGATGTAGGTTAAGAATGGTTTATTAATAACAAAAAGTTATAATATCATTTGTAGGACCCAAGTTTAACACGATTCAGAAACATAATTTTAAATTATACTTTTTCAGGTTGGTGACAGTGATAAGGATTAATTTTACAATAATGCAAATATTACTAATCGTATGTCATAGTCGAAAACTGCTAAACTGGAAGTTTCATAAAAAAATCGAAAAATTATTTATGTGCTATATTTTGACTTTTTTTCGAAAGGAACGAAATTAATTTTCATTATTTTCCTACGGCATTTGAAACATAGAGTGACTTCGTTATTAAAAATCAATATAATAAACCCTTTTACATACTCCAAAAGTTTGAAACTGTTGGGTTACTTATAAATAGGAAAAATATCAAAGGTAATTCAATATTGGAGCATGAATGTTTAAACATTTCTTTAATTATTATAAATAGAAAAAGATATTTGGTTAAAAAGTTAACATTTATTTTTTTTATCCGCCTTCATAGGTAAAGTAGACTTTTGCTTAATATAGTATAAGTATGATACTGAATTTTATTTCAACTTATGGTAATGTTACAGTTTACTTAGGGATATTTTTATTTTTCAGTTAAAAAAAGTTCACATTTTTCTGGAGATGCAGCATTAATGTCAATGTTTAATAACGAAAGTACCAATTTTCCTCGAGAGATGACATTAGCGGCGAAGATTGTAAAAACAAAAGTTCCAATTTTCCTCAAGAGATGGCACTAGTGGCGAAGTTTATAACCAAAAGTTCCAATTTTCCTCAAGAGATGGCATTAGTGTCGAAGTGTATTATATAGTACATTTAATGTTTCGAATGTCAATTCAATTCTTGAATCAATCTCTTGAGGAAAATTGGAACTTTTGTTTATAAACTTCGCCACTACTGCCATCTCTTGAGGGAAATTGGAACTTTTGTTTATAAACTTCGCCACTAATGCCATCTCTTGAGGAAAATTGGAACTTTTGTTTATAAACTTCGCCACTAATGCCATCTCTTGAGTAAAATTGGAACTTTTGTTTTTGAATTAATCACCACATTGGTGCACCCATCCTTATTTGAACATCTTTCGTTATTAGACTATATCATCAGCAGCTTTCTTAGGAGTGACTTCATCCGTTGCTCTTAAAATAACCTCTTCTTCTAAGAAACAAAAAATCATTTATATCAGATGAAATTTTCTGGTAGGCTTACATTTAAGCCTGATTTCGTTATTTATGTATTAGCCAAGTATTCGATTGAATGCGTCACATACCGGAGAGTACAAATTCGGCTGCATTAAAATATTCTGTAGACTCTTGATTATAGTTGATATTATAATTGAATTTGCAGAAATCAAGTTATATACTAAGGTGGAAAAAATGAAGACGTCAACTTACAATTATTTAGACTAAGTGATAGGTGGTTTAACCAGCAGAGATATGATACAAAACCCAGTCTTACGCACTGAGAGTTCAAAGGAAACAAAAATATTTTGAATCGGCATTGCATAACCAGATATGAGATTCGTGGGATTCTATCACAAGAGAAAAAATTGGCTGCATTAAAAAGGAAGCTGAAGAATTTAAGTCACAGTTTTAACAGTTTCTCAAATTTATTTTAAGTCATCAAGTCACAGTTCCGATAAATATGTGCGTAACTTACGCGCACAATACCTTTCAGCTGACTGATTTGCTTCCAAAATGGTATATTATTAATAATACAATCGAAAATTAATTTTTACTGATATCTTGTATTGCTCCAATACTTTTACAAATTTCTACGGAAACCCGGTTATTGAATTATTTTCGTGTAACTATACAGCAAATTCTCGGGTAATTATAAAATATGGATCGGTATATTTTATATCATCCCGAGTAATGAAGAGCCTACTGTACAGACTTTTAATCGTCCAGAATGCTTAATAAAGGAACAAGTAACTTTGCAATTGTCGCTAACTCATCTTGAGATGCACCCTACGATAACAGCCCTAAAATAATACAATCCTAATTTATGCAAATAATAATAGTTATTTTACAAAAAACTACATAGACATTAACTTACGTTTTCCCGATAGAGGCCTCGAGCTATTAGCGGACTGTGAAAAAAATTTTCGGATGTCCATCTGTACCTTATGAAATCCAAACTAAACTCTCCTTCGAACTGTTCCCTGTGAATTTCTCAAAAGCACTATTCAAGAGCCTAGCTTTGCATTCACACCCTCAAAACAGTCACATGCAACAGATCTAACTGAGCGTTTTATCAACCTGTGTGTCCCTCAAACGTAATCTTAATCTCTGTTTTCAGGGTGTAAGTTTCGAATTAATTCTCGAGTGTTCCCTTGTGTTTTTGCGAGGAGTAAACGAATCAGCACTTTCGAATTCTTCTCATGGGAATCTTATCTTATGGTGTGAGTCATCTAACAAAAGGATATGGTTAAGAAGTGCATGCGTTGAACATTGTGTGCGAAACACTCGTAGCGTCCCATTGATATCGATGTCGGCTCTAGGCCTGCTCTGCTACAGAAAACATCAACTTAGCTGTAATCGGAGCCATATTTACTGGCATGCAAAGCTAGTCATAGGACTTCTTGGGGGGGGGGGGGGGGGTCGAACCCCTAAACTTCCCCACCTCGCTGCGCCACTGCTTGGGCCTATTTGGAAAATATTCACCGCAAAACTTTCTTATGTCCATTTTGAAGGGAAAACGAAAAATACTGAATCCTTTGTCTTCTGCCGGCGATTGTCGGACGATACTCAAGGTAGTTTGAGAGAGAGGACATAATCGCATAACCTCGCGCTCTGATCGCATCGAGAGGCAGTTCTAACTACATTGTTCACCCTGAAACCGAACTTTTCTTCTCTTGGGAGGGAAGGGGCGAAGGACTCTACTACAAAGTATTGTTGAAATATTTTTGCTGCGCTTGAGGTATAAATGAATTTCCTACGAGGAAGTACTTTTCCCATCACTGGTGTTTACACGTGCCAACACTTGACTTTGTTTTGGGTCTAAATTCTTTTCAAATACGCTCGTGCCTAAAAATTGTTTTTACAACACATCCCGAACCAAAATACGAATGGGTCTCCAGGGGGGGGGGGGCAGCTGCCCCCCCTGCCTCCCCCTGGCGACGCTCTTGAGACGAAGCAGGATCATCCTGGACGAACGACGGTGTTCCGTCCTGGAGATCTGGTGTGGGTCTGACCGTTGGTTCATTATCGGATCCTGTGGCTGCGAGGGACGATCGAAGCAGCAGTTTCGCTCGTCAGATACAAGATGAGCGTCAACGGCAAGGTGCGACATGTGTCTAGCTCGCACTTAACGCCCCGTTCGCCGGCAGCCGCTAGCTTTGATGAGGATCCGGTGGCGCGACTCTGCGCCGCCAGTTCCTGAGCAGGCTACCACCGAGGTGCCCGTCGTGCCCTTTCCGGGGATGCCTGCGCCTGCGATCACTACTGAGGGATGTCCGCCCATACCACAGCCTGGGGCGCCGTCTACGTCGACTCCGAGGCTTCCTGCGGTGGCTGAGACTCATCCGGGGACGAGACCTGTGGCGTCGCTCGCGCTTCGACCACTGCCTGAGGGACACCCTTCGACTAGCTCGACGACTAGGTCCGCCGCCCGAGTCGACGACTTTGAGGTCGCCGACGACGCCCGTCCAAGGTTCGGTGCTTCCTCGCGTCTCCCGAGCTGGAAGGAAAATCCTGATGCCAAAGCACCTTTCTGACTATGTTGCTAAATAACTCTGTAACTTGTCTCAAGGATAGTTTTGACTTAAGTTAGTTTTGTTGATTGTCTATTTGATATTTAATAGATTGGTATTTTTGATATTACCCCTCGTGTTCTGTTTGTGGAATGTTATTCATTGTGTTCAAGTTCTTACCGTAGTTGGTACTTGCTTAGTGTTCTGATTCGCAAGTGCCTTGCTCAGATTTTTTTTACGCGATGGAAAGTGTTATATTGTGAGTTCACGTTTTAGGTTGTCAGCCTGTAGTTCTAGGGAGCTTCACTCCGTTAGGTTGGCAGCATGAGAGAGTCGAGACAAGATGGCCGGTCTGGGGCCATATTATGTATCTCATTTCCCGTCGGTACGGTAGCCAAGCAGTCGGTTGGGATCACAAACCGACTCCGCGAGCTCTCGATGCTATTCTGTAAGCTCCTGCGTCGGTACGACGGCTAGCCATCGTCGGTAGAATCCAGAGAACCGATACTGAAAAGGGGCCATATTATGTAACTTGTCGGTTTGGAAGTAATTGGTTCGATTTCAAATCCAACCGACTGGAGAGGAAACCGTGATCTCTCACCGACTCGGCCTCTAAATCCTATTCTGTAGCATCGTCGGGCAGAAAACTACCAAACCGACTGCCCCCACCCACTCTAAAGGGAAACATCCGAGCATTTCCGAAAGTGACGGTCACGTGCTTCATCTCAACCAATGAGAGGGCAAACGAGTAGACAAATGAAGAATGAAACAAGGCGTGTAAAAGCAGATATAAATATCGATGATATCTATGAAATTTTAGGTAACTAAGATTTGTTGTTGTCCTTCGTTGATTTCTTACTAAAGTTTTGAAATAAATCTTAAAGGGAAGATATTTATAATTGCATTAGTTAGTTTGTATGGTCTTAAATGGTTGATGTTTGAATTTAACATAAATGGCTAGCAGAAGATTTTCCAGTGCCCAAATTCGAGCACAAGGATACTTATGGTAATAAAATATCGATATCTAATATACTATCAGCCCTACAGTGAATCCCTAAATTTCGTAATTTTATTAACTGGAAGTCGGTGCGTGATTTTCAGAACTTAGTATCAGTGAAAGAAGTAGAAAATTAGTAAGTACATAGTGCCTTCGATACACTCACTGACTGATTTCTTGGAGGTTAGATTTCCACGAATTCCTTAGGTGCTTCATAAAGTTATTGTTGGAACTGTTGCTGTCTTCAAATCAGTTTACTATTGGTCAGCTAGTAAGACCTCGATACGTATAAACGGATAGGTATCTTTTCTTTTTTATATTTGCTACAAAAGCAAAATCCTCTCGTCTCCTTTTGAACCAAAGTACTGCAACTTTTGACTGTAGCACTTCCTTGTACGTAATTAATACTTGTAATTAGTTTCGCCTGAATTAACTATACACTCTAAAAATATTATTCAATTATCTTGGCCTTTCATATATTGCTGAAATATATGATTTTAATGGAATCTAATGGTAAAATTGTGGGTAATTTTCTAGTTTCACGGTGTTTGGGAGAAATTGTATATCTCCTTTACTACTGAAGATACACATACCATTCTTACACCATATTATAGAGGAAGGATTGCAGGTTATATATATGATCAATTTCTTCTAAGTGCTGCCATTTCGGAGAAAATTCTATCCAAAAACGACAAATTTTCGACGTTTTTCGTCTGCTACTAGAATATTACCAAATTGTGTTTTAAAATGAACAAAAATTAGACCATCCACGTCAGTTAAAAGTTAATCATTATACGTTTAAAAATTAGAAATCGATTTGACGAGATCTATCCATATTCAGCAGAAATATATTATTATTTTTTAGCAGATAACTCAAAAAACGTCGAAAACTCGAAAAATATCGGTGAAATTTCAGTTTTTTTGCCATTATTTGCCAAGTATTGAGCGAAACTATACTATCGATTCATCTTAATTGCTTTGACAATATCTATCAAAATTCAGAAGAAATGGTCAATTTTTTGTAGCAGTTAAAACCAATAAACGTTGATATTGACGACATTTCGTCCAAGTTTTCTAGTTCATTCCAAGTTGACTAGTTTTGCTCACGTTTTAGCAAAATATAACGAAAAACCTTAAAATTTACCAATATTTTTCGAGTTCTCGACGATTTTTGAGTTATCTGCTAAAAATAAAAATATAAATTTCTGCTGAATATGGAAAGATCTTGTCAAAACCTTTAAATTGAGTCCAACGTTGACTAGTTTTGCTCAATATTTAGCAAAATATGGCAAGAAACCTGAAATTTCACCTATATTTTTCGAGTTTTCAACGTTTTTTGGGTTATCCGCTAAGAGAAATTGAATGGATCTAATGAGTTAGTTATGTTTTCAAAGGCATTAAAAGGATTCTAATGTTGACTAGATTACTTATATTTTTAGCAAAATATGGCCAAAAACCTTAAATTTCACCGATATTTTTCGTGTTTTCGACGTTTTTTGAGTTTACTGCTAAGAAAAATTGAGAATTTCATCTTAATTTGGATAGATCTCGTCAAAATAATTAAAATGAGTACAAAGTTTAATATTCTCTATCAATATTTAGCAAAATATGGAAAAATACTTTAATTACACCGATATTTTCGAGTTTTCGACGTTTTTTGGGTTAACTGCTCCGAAAAATGGAATATTTCTAACAAATTTGTATAGGTCTCTACCATAGCATTAAATTTAATCCAACACCAACTAGTTTTGCTCAATTTTGAAAGAAATATGTGAAAAAACTGATTTTCACCAATTTTTTTCGATATTTGACGTTTTTAATAGGAGTTGACCTCGGGTCAACTCCTATTACTCCTCACTATTTGTCATCAACCTCTGGTCATTGACCTTGGGTAATCGACCTCGGTTCATCGACCTCGGTTCATCGACCTCGGGATATCGACCTCGGGTCATCGACCTAAAGTCATTGACCTCAGGCACCGACCTCGGGTCATTGACCTCATGTATTCGACCCCAGATCATCGACCTCAGGTCAGTAACCTCAAGTCATCGACCTCGGGTCATTAACCTCGGGTCATCGACCTCAGGTTATTGACCTTAGGTCATCGTACTCGGGTCATCTACCTCTGGTCATTGACCTTGGGTCTTTGACCTCAGTTCATCGACCTCGGCACATCGACCTCGGGTCATCGACCTAAAGTCATTGACCTCAGGCACCGACCTCGGGTCATTGACCTCATGTATTCGACCTCAGATCATCGACCTCAGGTCAGTAACCTCAAGTCATCGACCTCGGGTCATTAACCTCGGGTCATCGACCTCAGGTTATTGACCTTAGGTCATCGTACTCGGGTCATCTACCTCTGGTCACTGACCTTGGGTCTTTCACCTCGGGTCATCGACCTCGGGACATCGACCTCAGGTCATTGACCTCGGGTCATCTACCTCAGGTCATCGACCTCGGGTCATTGACCTCGGGTCATCTACCTCAGGTCATCGACCTCGGGTCATTGACCTTGTGTCATCCACCTCGGGTCATCGTCCTCGGGTCATTGACCTCGGGTCATTGAAATCGGGTCATTGACCTCGGGTCATCAAACTCGGGTCATTGACCTCGGGTCATCGAACTCGGGTCATCGACCTCGGGTCATCGACCTCGGGTTATCGACCTCGTGTATCAACCTCAGGTCATTGACCTTGGGTCATCAACCTCGTGTAACGACCTTAGGTCTTTGACTTCGGGTCAATGACCTTGGGATTTACCCCTCCAGTCATCGACCTCAGGTCAGTAACCTCAAGTCATCGACCTCGGGTCATTAACCTCGGGTCATCGAGCTCAGGTTATTGACCTTAGGTCATCGTACTCGGGTCATCTACCTCTGGTCATTGACCTTGAGTCTTTGACCTCGGGTCATCGACCTCGGGACATCGACCTCAGGTCATTGACCTCGGGTCATCTACCTCAGGTCAGCGACCTCTGGTCATTGACCTTGTGTAATCGACCTCAGGGCATCGACCTCGGGTCATTGACCTTGGGTCATTGAAATCGGGTCATTGACCTCGGGTCATCGAACTCGGGTCATTGACCTCGGGTCATCGAACTCGGGTCATCGACCTCGGGTCATCGACCTCGGGTTATTGACCTCGTGTCATCAACCTCGTGTCATCGACCTTAGGTCTTTGACTTCGGGTCAATGACCTTGGGATTTTCCCTCCATTCATCGACGTCAGGTCTTAATCCTCGGGTTATATACCTTTTAGACCTTATTGACCTGCAAAATAAGGATTATTTTTCAAAATTTCGAAATGACTATAAAATGAAATCATTGCGGAGTTTATTTCTAGAGTTGAAATTAAATTTTAAATGTTTTCTATATTTGCTAAAATTTTAGCAAAATATGGCAAAAAACATGAAATTTCACCGATATTTTTCGAATTATTGACCTTATTTTGGTTTACTGCAATGAAAAATCTGAAATTTCTACTGAATTTTGATTGATCTCGTCTAAAACATTAAAATAAATCCAACAATAACTAATTTTGCTCAATTTTTAACAAAATATGCCAAAAAATTGAAATTTCACTGATATTTTTCGAGATTTCGACGTTTTTTGGGTTAATTGCTACAAGAAATTGACCATTTGTTCTGAATTTGAAAAGATATCGACCAGAAAATTACGATAAATCGAAAGTAACTAGTTTCGCTCAATAATTGTGAAATAATTGCAAAAAACCTGAAATTTCACCAATATTTTTCGTGTTTTCGACGTTTTTTGGGTTTACTGCTAAGAAAAATTGAAATTTTCTCTAAATTTTGATAGATCTCGTAAGAAAAATTATAATGAGTACACAGTTCACTATTTTTGGTCAATATTTAGCAAAATATGGAAAATACCTGAAATTACACCGATGTTTTCGAGTTTTCGACGTTTTTTGGGTAAACTTCTCCAAAAATGGAATTATTCTAACAAATTTTGTATAGGTCTCTACAATAGCATTAAATTTTATCCAACGCCGACAAGTTTTGCTCAATTTGAACGAAATTTGTGTAAAAACTGAAATTTTACCTATTTTTTTTCGAGATTTTGACGTTTTTTGTATTAACCGCTGAAAAAATCTAATATTTCTTCTATATTTGGATGGATCTTGTTAAAAACCTTTCAAATAAATCAAAAGTTTTGTAGTTTTGGCAAATGTTTAGGATAATATTAAAAAAAACCTGAAATTTCACATAATGTTTTCGAGCTTTCGACATTTATTGCTTTAATTGCTTAGGAAAATGGAATACATCAACTATATTTGGATAGATCTTGTCAAAACCTTGAAATTGTGTCTAAAGGTGACTACTTTTGCTCAATATTTAGCTAAATATGGCCAAGAACCTAAATTTTCACCGATATTTTTTGAGTTTTTGACGTTATATTGGTTTATTGCTACGAAAAATTTAAAAGTTCTGCTGCATTTTGATAGATTTCGTCTTAAGCATTAAAATTAATCCAATTATAATCGTTTTTGCTCAATTTTGAACTAGATATGCCAAAAAATGGAAATTCACTGATATTTTTCAGTATTCGACGTTTTTTGGATTAACTGCTACAAAAAATTGACCGTTTCTTCTTAATTTGGATAGATATCGTCAAAAAAATTAAGAAGAATCGATAGTAATTAGTTTCGCTAAATACTTGGCAAATAATGGCAAAAACCTGATATTTTACTTATATTTTTCGTGTTTTCGACCTTTTTTAGTTTAACTGGTAAGATATATTGAAAATTTCTTCTAAATTTTAGATAGATCTCGTAAAATAAATTGAAATAAATACAAAGTTGACTAGTTTTGCTCAATATTAAGCAAAATATGGCCAATAACCTGAAATTACACCGATTTTTTCGAGTTTACGACGTTTTATGGGTAAACAACTTCTAAAAATTGAATCATTCTCTCGTATTTTTATAGATATCTTCAAAAGCATTAATACGAATCCAATGTTGACTAGATTCCTTCAATGTTTAGCAAAATATGTAAAAAAACCTGAAATTTCATCGATATTTTTCGAGTTCTCGACGTTTTTTGAGTTATCTGCAAAATAAAATAATATATTTCTACTGAATATGGATAGATCTCGTCAAGAACTTAAAACTGAATCCAAAGTCGACTATTTTTGCTCTCTTTTCACTAAAATATGGCCAAACACCTGAAATTTTACCGGGTATGACGTTTTGATAGATTATATTAATAACATTTATTTTGCGTTAAAGATATTTGAAAAATCTCGTTCAGATTTTCAACAGAGACCAAATTCGATTACATTAAGGATAGGAGAAGGGATAAGTATAAAAATGTCCTATTTTTTCGGATTATCCTGTAAATTGCTACGGAAAATATAATCTTTATCTCAAATTTAGACTGATTTTGATTAGATTATAAGGAGGAGTCCAAATTACAAATAGTATTTTTCGAATTTTAGAACAAATCTCTTCAACAAATTGAAATAATTCCAAAAAATTCCCCCTTTTTGCCGATTAAACCTTAAATTAAAAGATAAAAATTAAATTTTATTTCAAACCTTATTAAATATTGGTAAGATCATCAAAACTAGTCCATATTCTGTTAGGTTTTTCGAATTATTTACAAAATCTAGCCATAAAACAGTCAAGTTTTGTTAAAATGCCTAATTAAAGCCGAAGAATCGGTTAATTGCAGTAAAAACTTACCTTGAAAGGCCTGGAGCATAACACCGATATTCGTCCTTCCGGTATTCGACCACTCCGAGTTGATCTATCCGAATCGACATCTCAAAACTGACCTCCCGTAATGGACATCCGTGAGTAAAACTCCAGGAGTCGACCTCCCGGAGTCGACCTCCTGGAGTACCCATCCAGGAGTCGACCTCCCGGAGTCGACCTCCCGGAGTTAACTCCCGGACTCGACCTCCCAGAGTAGACATCCCGGTGTTGACCTAACGGAGTTTTCCTCCAAGAGTCGACCTAACGGAATTTCCTCACGGAGTCGACCTCCCGGAGTCGACTCCCGGGGACATCCTCCCATAGTAGACGACTTCCCGGAGTTGACCACTCGGAGTTTACCTCGGGTCAACGAATTTTTTTTATTAACCTCTGGTCATTGGCCACGGGTCATCAACCTTGGGTCATCAACCTCAGGTCATCGACCTCGGGTTACCGAAGATAGTCATTGACCTCAGGTAATCGACCTTGGGTCATTGACATGTATTCGACCTCAGATCATTGACATCGGGTCAGTAACCTTGGGTTATTGGCCTCTGGTCATCGACCTCGGGTCATCAACCTCGGGTCATCGACCTCAGGCTTTGACCTCAGGTAATTGAACTCGGGTCATCTACGTCAGGTCATCGACCTTTAGGTCATCAACCTCGGGTCATTGACCTCGTGTCATTTACATCGGGTCATTGACCTCGTGTCATTTACATCGGGTCATTGACCTCGTGTCATTTACATCGGGTCATTGACCTCGTGTCATTGACCTCAGGTCATCAACCTCGGGTCATCGACCTCGTGTCCTCAACCTCAGGTTATTGACTTCGGGTCATCAACCTCGGGTCTTCTACCTCAGATCATCGACCTCAGGTCATCGACCTCGGGTCATCGACCTCGGGTCATCGACCTTGGGTCATCGACCTCTTATATCAACCGCAGGTCATCGACATCGTGTCATCGATCTCTGGTCATCGACCTCGGGTTATCGTTCTCGGGTCATTGTCCTCGGGTCATTGAACTCGAGTCATCGACCTCAGGTCATCGACCACAGGTCATCGACCTCGTGTCATCGACCTCGTGTCATCGACCTCAGGTCATTGACCTCGGGTCATCAACCGCATGTCATCGACCCTAGGTCGATGACTTCGGGTCAATGACCTTGGGATTTACCCCTCCAATCCTCGACGTCAGGTCTTAATCCTCGGGTTATATACCTTTTAGACCTTATTGACCTGCAAAAAAAGGATGAATGTTCAAAATTTCGAAATGACTATAAAATGAAATCATAACGGAGTTTATTCCTAGAGTTGAATTTAAATTTAAAATGTTTTCTATATTTGCTAAAATTTTAGCAAAATATGTCCAAAAACCTGAAATTTCACCGAGATTTTTCGAGTTTTTGGCGTTTTTTTGGTTTACTGCCGTGAAAAATTTAAAATTTCCACTGCATTTGATAGAATTCGTCTAAAGCATTAAATGTAATCCAACGTTAACTAATTTTGCTCAATTTTGAACAAAATATGCCAAAAAAATGGAAATTCACTGATATTTTTCAGATTTCGACGTTTTTTGGATTAACTGCTACAAACAATTTCCTCTGAATTTGGATAGATGTCGTCAAAAAAATTTAGATGAATCGAAAGTGATTAGTTTCGCTAAATACTTGGCAAATAATGGCAAAAAACCTGAAATTTCACCTATATTTTTCGTTTTCTCTGCCTTTATTAGGTTAACTGCTAAGATAAATTTAAAATTTCTTCTTAATTTGGATAGATGTCGCAAAATATTAAAAAGAATACAAAGTTGACTAGTTTTGCTCAATATTTAGCAAAATATATCCAATAACCTGAAATTACACCGATTTTTTCGAGTTTACGACGTTTTATGGGTAAAGTACTTCGAAAAATTGAATCATTCTCTCGTATTTTTATAGATCTCTTCAATAGCATTAATACGAATCCAATATTGACTAGATTCTTTCAATTTTTTGCAAAATATGGAAAAAACCTGAAATTTCACCGATTTTTTTCGAGTTTTCGACGTTTTTTGTTTTAATTACTTACGAAAAGTGAGTATTTCTACCATATATGGATAGATCTCGTCAAGACCTCTAAAATGAATCCAAAGTTGACTAGTTTTGCTCAATTTTTATTAAAATATGACGAAAATCCATAAATTTTACCGATATTTTTCGAGTTTTTGCGTGTTTTGAGTTATCTGCTAAACATAAAAGATATACTTCTGCTGATTATTGAAAGATCTTGTCAAAACCTTTAAATTGAGTCCCATGTTGACTAGCTATGCTTAATATTTAGCAAAATATGGAATAATTTTGAACAAGATATGCAAAAAACTGAAATTTCACTGATATTTTTCAAGATTTTGACGTTTTTTGGGTTAATTGCTACAAAAAATCGACCATTTCTTCTGAATTTGAATAAAGGTCGAGAAAACAATTAAGATAAATCGATAGTTACTAGTTTATCTCAATAATTGTCAAAGAATTGCAAAATACCTGAATTTCACCAATATTTTTCGGGTTTTTGACGTTTTTTGGGTTTACTGCTAAGAAAAATTGAAAATTTCCTCTAAATTTGGATAGATCTCGTAAAAAAAATTAATGTGAGTACAAAGTCCACAATTTTTGGTCAATATTTAACAAAATATGGTAAAAACCTGAAATTACACCGATGTTTTCGAGTTTTCGACGTTTTTTGGGTTAACTTCTCATAAAAATGGAATTATTCTAACAAAATTTGCATAGGTCTCTACAACAGCATTAAATTTAATCCAACGCCGACAAGTTTTGCTCAATTTGAACGAAATATGTGTAAAAACTGAAATTTCACCAATTTTTTTTCGAGATTTCGACGTTTTTTGTATTAACCGCTCAAAAATCTAATATTTCTTCTATATTTGGATGGATCTTGTTGAAAAACTTTCAAATAAATCAAAAGTTTAGTAGTTTTGGCAAAAAGTTTGGATAATATTAAAAAAAACCTGAAATTTCACATAATGTTTTCGAGCTTTCGACATTTATTGTTTTAATTGCTTAGATAATTCGAATATATCTACTATATTTGGATAGATCTTGTCTAAACCTTGAAATTTTGTCCAAAGTTGACTACTTTTGCTCAATATTTAGCAAAATATGGCCAAAAACCTGAAATTTCACCGATATTTTTTGAGTTTTTGACGTTATTTTGGTTTATTGCTACGAAAAATTTAAAAGTTCTACTGAATTTTGATAGATTTCGTCTTAAGCATTAAAATTAATCCAACAATAATTATTTTTGGATTAATTCAACAATAATGTTTTCGAGTTTTCGACGTTTTTTGTTTTAATTGCTTACGAAAATTGAATATTTCTACTATATTTGGATAGATCTTGTCAAAACCTTTAAATTGTGTCCAAAGTTGACTAGTTTTGCTCAATATTTAGCAAAATATGGCCAAAAACCTGAAATTTCACCGATATTTTTTGAGTATTTGAAGTTATTTTGGTTTATTACTACGAAAAATTTAAAAGTTCTAATGCATTTTGATAGATTTTGTCTTAAGCATTAAAATTAATCCAATAATAATTATTTTTGCACAATTTTGAACAAGATATGCCAAAAAAATGGAAATTAACTGATATTTTTCAGATTTCGACGTTTACTGCATTAACTGCTACAAAAAATTGACCGTTTCTTCTGAATTTGGATAGATATCGTCAAAACAATTAAGAAGAATCGACAGTAATTAGTTTCGCTAAATAATTGGCAAATAATTGCAAAAAACCTGATATTTCACCAATATTTTTCGTGTTTTCGACCTTTTTTAGTTTAACTGGTAAGATAAATTGAAGATTTCTTCGAAACATTAGATAGATCTCGTAAAAAAAATTAAAATTAATACATAGTTGACTATTTTTGCTCAATATTTAGCAAAATATGGCCAATAACCTGAAATTACACTGATTGTTTCGAGTTTACGACGTTTTATGTGTAAACTACTTCGAAAAATTGAATCATTCTCTCGTATTTTTATAGATCTCTTCAAAAGCATTAATACGAATCCAATGTTGACTAGATTTCTTCAATGTTTTCAGGTCATCGACCTTAGGTCATCGACCTTGGGTCATCAACTTATGGTCATCTACCTAAGGTCATCGACCTTAGGTAATCGACCTTGGGTCATCAACTTATGGTCATCGACCTCAGGTCATTGACCTCAGGTCATCGAACTCGGGTCATCTACTTCAGGTCATCGACGTAGGGTCATCGAACTCGGGTCATTGACCTCGGGTCATCGAACTCGGGTCAGAGACCTCGGGTCATTGAACCCGAGTCATCGACTACGGGTCAAGGACTACGGGTCATCGACCTCGTGTCATCGACCTCAGGTCATTGACCTCGGGTCATCAACCTCATGTCATCGACCCTAGGTCAATGACTTCGGGTAAATGACTTGGGGATTTTCCCTCCATTCATCGACGTCAGGTCTTAATCCTCGGGTTATATACCTTTTAGATCTTATTGACCTGCAAAAAAAGGATGAATGTTCAAAATTTCGAAATGACTATAAAATGAAATCATAACGGAGTTTATTCCTAGAGTTGAAATTAAATTGAAAATGTTTTCTATATTTGCTAAAATTTTAGCAAAATATGGCCAAAAACCTGAAATATCACCGAGATTTTTCGAGTTTTTGACGTTTTTTTGGTTTACTGCCATGAAAAATTTAAAATATCCTCTGCATTTTTAGATCTCGGCTAAAGCATGAAATGTAATCCAACGTTATCTAATTTTGCTCAATTTAGAACAAAATATGCCAAAAAAATGGAAATTCACTGATATTTTTCAGATTTCGACGTTTTTTGGATTAACTGCTACAAACAATTTCTTCTGAATTTGGATAGATATCGTAAAACAATTTAGATGAATCGATAGTAATGAGTTTTTGTCTAAATACTTGGCAAATAATGGCAAAAAACCTGAAATTTTACCTATATTTTTGTATTCTCGACCTTTATTAGGCTAACTGCTAAGTTAAATTGAAATTTCTTCTTAATTTTGGGAGATCTCGTAAAAAAATTAAAAAGAATACAAAGTTGACTAGTTTTGCACAATATTAAGCAAAATATGTCCAATAACCTGAAATTACACCGATTTTTTCGAGTTTACGACCTTTTATGGATAAAGTACTCCGAAAAAATGAATCATTCTCTCGTATTTTTATATATCTCTTCAAAAGCATTAATACGAATCCAATGTTGACTAGATTCCTTCAATGTTTAGCAAAATATGGAAAAAAACCTGAAATTTCACCGATTATTTTCGAGTTTTCGACTTTTTTTTGTTTTAATTGCTTACGAAAAGTGAGTATTTCTACCATATATGGATAGATCTTGTCAAGACTTCTAAAATGAATCCAAAGGTGACTAGTTTTGCTCAATTTTTATTAAAAAAGACGAAAATCCATAAATTTTACCGATATTTTTCGAGTTCTTGACGTGTTTTGAGTGTCTGCTAAACATAAAAGATATACTTCTGCTGATTATTTGAAAGATCTTGTCAAAACTATTAAATTGAGTCCCATGTTGACTAGCTATGCTTAATATTTAGCAAAATATGGAATAATTTTGAACAAGATATGCCAAAAAACTGAAATTTCACTGATATTTTTCGAGATTTTGACGTTTTTTGGGTTAATTGCTACAAGAAATCGACCATTTCTTCTGAATTTGAATAAAGGTCGACAAAACGATTAAGATAAATCGATAGTTACTAGTTTAGCTCAATAATTGTCAAATAATTGCAAAAAACCTGAAATTTCACCAATATTTTTCGGGTTTTCAACGTTTTTTGGGTTTACTGCTAAGAAAAATTGAAAATTTCCTCTAAATTTGCATAGACCTCGTAAAAAAAATTAAAATGAGTTCAAAGTTCACTATTTTCGGTCAATATTTAGCAAAATATGTCCAATAACCTGAAATTACACCGATATTTTCGAGTTTTCGACGTTCTTTGGGTTAACTTCTACAAAAAATGGAATTATTCTAACAAATTTTGTAAAGGTCTCTACAACAGCATTAAATTTAATCCACCGTCGACAAGTTTTGCTCAATTTGAACGAAATATGTGTAAAAACTGAAATTTCACTATTTTTTTTTCGAGATTTCGAAGTTTTTTGTATTAACCGCTGAAAAAATCTAATATTTCTTCTATATTTGGATGGATATCGTTAAAAAACTTTCAAATAAATCAAAAGTTTAGTAGTTTTGGCAAATATTTAGGATAATATTTAAAGAAACCTGAAATTTCACATAATGTTTTCGAGCTTTCGACATTTATTGTTTTAATTGCTTTGATAAATTGAATATATCTACTATATTTGGATAGATCTTGTCTAAACCTTGAAATTTTGTCCAAAGTTGACTACTTTTGCTCAATATTTAGTAAAATATGGCCAAAACCCTGAAATTTCACCGATATTTTTTGAGTTTTTGACGTTATTTTGGTTTATTGCTACGAAAAATTTAAAATTTCTACTGAATTTTGATAGATTTCGTTTTAAGCATTAAAATTAATCCAACAATAATTATTTTTGCTCAATTTTGAACAAGATATGCCAAAAAACTGAAATTTCACTGATATTTTTCGAGATTTCGACGTTTTTTGGGTCAATTGCTACAAGAAATCGACCATTTCTTCTGAATTTGAATAGATGTCGACAAAACAATTAAGACAAATCGATAGTAACTAGTTTCGCTCAATTATTGTCAAATAATTGAAAAAAAACCTGAAATTTCACCAATATTTTTCGTATTTCGACGTTTTTTGGGTTTACTGCTAGGAAAATTGAAAATTTCCTCTAAATTTGCATAGACCTCGTAAAAAAAATTAAAATGAGTTCAAAGTTCACTATTTTCGGTCAATATTTAGCAAAATATGTCCAATAACCTGAAATTACACCGATATTTTCGAGTTTTCGACGTTCTTTGGGTTAACTTCTACAAAAAATGGAATTATTCTAACAAATTTTGTAAAGGTCTCTACAACAGCATTAAATTTAATCCACCGTCGACAAGTTTTGCTCAATTTGAACGAAATATGTGTAAAAACTGAAATTTCACTATTTTTTTTTCGAGATTTCAACGTTTTTTGTATTAACCGCTGAAAAAATCTAATATTTCTTCTATATTTGGATGGATATCGTTAAAAAACTTTCAAATAAATCAAAAGTTTAGTAGTTTTGGCAAATATTTAGGATAATATTTAAAGAAACCTGAAATTTCACATAATGTTTTCGAGCTTTCGACATTTATTGTTTTAATTGCTTTGATAAATTGAATATATCTACTATATTTGGATAGATCTTGTCTAAACCTTGAAATTTTGTCCAAAGTTGACTACTTTTGCTCAATATTTAGTAAAATATGGCCAAAACCCTGAAATTTCACCGATATTTTTTGAGTTTTTGACGTTATTTTGGTTTATTGCTACGAAAAATTTAAAATTTCTACTGAATTTTGATAGATTTCGTTTTAAGCATTAAAATTAATCCAACAATAATTATTTTTGCTCAATTTTGAACAAGATATGCCAAAAAACTGAAATTTCACTGATATTTTTCGAGATTTCGACGTTTTTTGGGTCAGATTGCTACAAGAAATCGACCATTTCTTCTGAATTTGAATAGATGTCGAAAAACAATTAAGAGAAATTGAGAGTAACTAGTTTCGCTCAATTATTGTCAAATAATTGAAAAAATCCTGAAATTTCACCAATATTTTTCGTGTTTTCGACGTTTTTTGAGTTATCTGCTAAAAATCATAATATATTTCTGCTGAATATGGATAGATCTCGTCAATAACTTAAAACTGAATCCAAAGTCGACTAGTTTTGCTCTCTTTTCACTAAAATATGGCCAAACACCTGAAATTTTACCGGGTTTTGACGTTTTGATAGATTACATTAATAACATTTATTATGTGGTAAATATATTTGAAAAATCTCGTTCAGATTTTCAAAAGATACCAAATTCGATTACATTAAGGATAGGAGAAGGGAAAAGTATGAAAAATTGCCTATTTTTTTGGATGTTCCTGTAAATTGATACGGTAAAATATAATTTTTATCTCAAATTTTGACTGATTTTGATTAGATTATAAGGGGGAGTCCAAATTACAAATAGTATTTTTCGAATTTTAGAACAAATCTCTTCAACGAATTGAAACAATTCCAAAAAATGCCCCGTTTTTGCCGATTAAACCTTAAATCTATATATATATAAAAATGAATGTGTGTCTGTCTGTCTGTCTGTCTGTCTGTCTGTACTCGATAGATTCAAAAACCATACATCCAATCGTCGTAAAAATTTGGGAAATTATTACGTATATCCCCGGGAAGGTTTTTGTAAATTTTTATTTTAATCGGAGTACTCAGTTCGACTCCAGAAGGAAAAACAGTTTCCATATGAAATACATGTAAACTTCGATTTTATCACTTGCATGCTTCCTTTCTTTCGTAAAATTAAATTAGAAATAACCAACGTATGGATTTAGAAGTACCACCAGAAGAAGGGAAATTGAATAAAGTTTCTTATTTTGGTCATGAAATATAGTTTACGATCGGAAATTACGAGACTTTGAATAATTAGATGATAATTTTGATGAATTTTTAGGCTATAAACAAACTATTTCTCAGTTACGACGAATGCGATTGTTGAATTTTCTCATAAGAACACATTGAGAATTTACTCCAGTATTCAAATGATGTTTGTTTATAGCAACGTAAATATTTACGTATATTATCGTGGAGTGAACGGTTTTTGATATTTAATGAAAATGATATTCTGATAAATTCAAGAGATTGTATGTACTGCACAACTTGGTGAGTTGATGACGTTACCGACTTTGATTACAAATGTCATCTATTTTCAACATTTAAATTTATTTTATGTCTTTGACTGAATTTCATTTTTAGGTCTTCTTCAGTTGAATAAGTGTTCTTTTTGAGATTTGCGAGATGCGAAGTGTAGAGTAGCACATAATTTAGCATATCTTACTCCGAACTGAAAAGGTACTGTGATGATATATTTTCTTATGTACCGAATGAAAGTAATGTAGATAGTATATATGATTTCATTATAATAGCCTTGCAACGCGAATAGCTGCCTGCCATTCAAATTGCGAATGGAGTTTCTACGGGAAAACTAGAAGTACGATACATAAATTGATCCCATTTGTGCATTTATGAATAACATAATTGAGGCAACCATTTTAAATGGAAAACACCAAGGGGAACATGTACTACTACCACGCATTCCCATGATACCAACAGATACTCCATTTTAATTCAAACTTCTACTGTTTCCTGTACGACTAGCCTTTGCAATGACCATTAACAAAGTACAGGGACAATCATTACAAATATGTGGATTGAATTTGATAAATCCATGCTTCTCACATGGACAGCTGTACGTTGGGTGTTCACGAGTTAGAAAACCATCAAATTTATTTGTTCTTGCACCAGATAGGAAAACAAAAAATGTTGTATATTTACAAGCACTACTAAGATAAAGTTCACCATCAATCATCAAATATCATTAATTTCATGATGATATTTAATAAATACAAAATTATTGTTCCATTTAAATTCGTTTGCAATATTGTTTAATATCACAGGTGAAGAAGCATGTTTATTCTACCATCAACTATGTATATCTATGTTTTGTACATATGTTATATTCAAATGACATATATGTAGGAATACTTTTCATTTTGATGTATTGCATAAATTTGATCATTACTAAATTATGTTTAAGATATCAAAACTGCCTTTTCGTTCAAACACAACAACGTGTGAACGGGTACAGCTAGTTAAAAGATAAAAATTAAATTTTATTTCAAACCTTTATTAAATATTGGTAAAATCTTCAAAAACTAGTCCAAATTCTATTAGGTTATTTACAAAATACAGCCATAAAACAGTCAAATTTTGTTAAAATGTCTAATTAAAGCCGAACATTCGGTAAATTGTAGTAAAAACAGACCTTGAAAGGCCTGGAGCATAACACCGATATTCGTCCTCCCGGTATTCGACCACTCCGAGTCGATCTATCCGAATCGACATCTCAGAACTGACCTCCCGTATTCGACATCCGTGAGTAAACATCCCGGAGTCGACCTCCCGGAGTAAAACTCCCGGAGTCGACCTCCCGAAGTTACCTCCCGGAGGTGACTTCCCGGAGTCAACCTCCCGGATTCGACCTCCCGGAGTCGAAATCCCGGAGTCGACCTCCCAGAGTAGACCTAACGGAATTTCCTCCCGGAGTCGACCTAACGGAATTTCCTCCCGGAGTCGACCTACTGGAGTCGACTCCCGGGGACATCCTCCCTTAGTAGACGACTTCCCGGAGTTGACCACTCGGAGTTTACCTCGGGTCAACGACTTTTTGTCATTAACCTCTGGTCATTGACCCCGGTTCATCAACCTTGGGTCATCGACCTCAGGTCATCGACCTCGGGTCATCAACCTCGGGTCATCGACCTCAGGTCATTGACCTCAGGTAATTGAACTCGGGTCATCTACCTCAGGTCATCGACAACGGGTCATTAACCTCGTGGCATCTACATCGGGTCATCGACCTCGTGTCATCAACCTCAGGTCATTGACCTCGGTTCATCTACCTCGGGTCATCTACCTCAGGTCATCGACCTTAGGTCATCGACCTTGGGTCATCAACTTATGGTCATCGACCTCAGGTCATTGACCTCAGGTCATCGAACTCGGGGCATCTACTTCAGGTCATCGACGTAGGGTCATTGAACTCGGGTCATTGACCTCGGGTCATCGAACTCGGGTCAGTGACCTCAGGTCATTGAACCCGGGTCATCGACTACGGATCAAGGACTACGGGTCATCGACCTCGTGTCATCGACCTCAAGTCATTGACCTCGGGTCATCAACCTCATGTCATCGACCCTAGGTCAATGACTTCGGGTCAATGACTTTGGGATTTTCCCTCGATTCATCGACGTCAGGTCTTAATCCTCGGGTTATATACCTTTTAGACCTTATTGACCTGCAAAAAAAGGATGAATGTTCAAAATTTCGAAATGACTATAAAATGAAATCATAACGGAGTTTATTCCTAGAGTTGAAATTAAATTGAAAATGTTTTCTATATTTGCTAAAATTTTAGCAAAATATGGCCAAAAACCTGAAATTTCACCGAGATTTTTCGAGTTTTTGACGTTTTTTTGGTTTACTGCCATGAAAAATTTAAAATATCCACTGCATTTTTAGATCTCGGCTAAAGCATTAAATGTAATCCAACGTTATCTAATTTTGCTCAATTTAGAACAAAATATGCCAAAAAAATGGAAATTCACTGATATTTTTCAGATTTCGACGTTTTTTGGATTAACTGCTACAAACAATTTCTTCTGAATTCGGATAGATATCGTCAAAACAATTTAGATGAATCGATAGTAATGAGTTTTTGTCTAAATACTTGGCAAATAATGGCAAAAAACCTGAAATTTTACCTATATTTTTGTTTTCTCGACCTTTATTAGGCTAACTGCTAAGTTAAATTGAAAATTTCTTCTTAATTTTGGTATATCTCGTAAAGAAATTAAAAAGAATACAAAGTTGACTAGTTTTGCACAATATTAAGCAAAATATGTCCAATAACCTGAAATAACACCGATTTTTTCGAGTTTACGACCTTTTATGGATAAAGTACTCCGAAAAAATGCATTATTGTCTCGTATTTTTATATATCTCTTCAAAAGCATTAATACGAATCCAATGGTGACTAGATTCCTTCAATGTTTAGCAAAATATGGAAAAAAACCTGAAATTTCACCGATTATTTTCGAGTTTTCGACCTTTTTTTTGTTTTAATTGCTTACGAAAAGTGAGTATTTCTACCATATATGGATAGATCTTGTCAAGACTTCTAAAATGAATCCAAAGGTGACTAGGTTTGCTCAATTTTTATTAAAATAAGACGAAAATCCATAAATTTTACCGATATTTTTCGAGTTCTTGACGTGTTTTGAGTGTCTGCTAAACATAAAAGATATACTTCTGCTGATTATTTGAAAGATCTTGTCAAAACTATTAAATTGAGTCCCATGTTGACTAGCTATGCTTAATATTTAGCATAATATGGAATAATTTTGAACAAGATATGCCAAAAAACTGAAATTTCACTGATATTTTTCGAGATTTTGACGTTTTTTGGGTTAATTGCTACAAGAAATCGACCATTTCTTCTGAATTTGAATAAAGGTCGACAAAACGATTAAGATAAATCGATAGTTACTAGTTTAGCTCAATAATTGTCAAATAATTGCAAAAAACCTGAAATTTCACCAATATTTTTCGGGTTTTCATCGTTTTTTGGGTTTACTGATAAGAAAAATTGAAAATTTCCTCTAAATTTGCATAGATCTCGTAAAAACAATTAAAATGAGTTCAAAGTTCACTATTTTCGGTCAATATTTAGCAAAATATGTCCAATAACCTGAAATTACACCGATATTTTCGAGTTTTCGACGTTCTTTGGGTTAACTTCTACAAAAAATGGAATTATTCTAACAAATTTTGTGAAGGTCTCTACAACAGCATTAAATTTAATCCAACGCCGACAAGTTTCTCTCAATTTGAACGAAATATGTGTAAAAACTGAAATTTCACTATTTTTTTTCGAGATTTCGACGTTTTTTGTATTAACCGCTGAAAAAATCTAATATTTCTTCTATATTTGGATGGATATCGTTAATAAACTTTCAAATAAATCAAAAGTTTAGTAGTTTTGGCAAATATTTAGGATAATATTTAAAAGAACCTGAAATTTCACATAATGTTTTCGAGCTTTCGAAATTTATTGTTTTAATTGCTTAGATAAATTGAATATATCTACAATATTTGGATAGATCTTGTCTATACCTTGAAATTTTGTCCAAAGTTGACTACTTTTGCTCAATATTTAGTAACATATGGCCAAAAACCTGAAATTTCACCGATATTTTTTGAGTTTTTGACGTTATTTTGGTTTATTGCTACGAAAAATTTAAAATTTCTACTGAATTTTGATAGATTTCGTCTTAAGCATTAAAATTAATCCAACAATAATTATTTTTGCTCAATTTTGAACAAGATATGCCAAAAAACTGAAATTTCACTGATATTTTTCGAGATTTCGACGTTTTTTGGGTCAATTGCTACAAGAAATCGACCATTTCTTCTGAATTTGAATAGATGTCGACAAAAATATTAAGACAAATCGATAGTAACTAGTTTCGCTCAATTATTGTCAAATAATTGAAAAAAAACCTGAAATTTCACCAATATTTTTCGTGTTTTCGACGTTTTTTGGGTTTACTTCTAGGAAAATTGACAATTTCCTCTAAATTTGGATAGATCTTATCAAAAAATTAAAATGAGTACAAAGCTCACTATTTTTGGTCAATATTTAGCAAAATATGGAAAAAACCTGAAATTACACCGATATTTTCGAGTTTTCGACGTTTTTTGGGTTAACTGCTCCGATAAAATGGAATATTTCTAACAAATGTGTATAAGTCTCCACAACAGCATTAAATTTAATCCAACGCAGACCGGGTTTGCTCAATTTGAACGAAATATGTGTAAAAACTGAAGATTCACCAATTTTTTTCGAGATTTCGACGTATTTTGTGTTAACCGCTGAAAAAATTGATTATTTTTTTTATTTGGATAGATCTTGATAAAAAACTTTCAAATACATCAAAAGTTAAGTAGTTTTGGCAAATATTTAGGATAATATATAAAACATTTCACATAATGTTTTTGAGTTTTCGACGTTTTTAGTTTTAATTGCTTAAGAAAATTAAATATTTCTGCTATATTTGGATAGATCTTGTCAAAACCTTTAAATTCTGTCCAAAGTTGACTAGTTTTCCTCAATATATAGCAAAATATGGCCAAAAACCTGAAATTTCACCGATATTTTTTGAGTTTTTGACGTTATTTTGGTTTATTGCTACGAAAAATTTAAAAGTTCTACTGCATTTTGATAGATTTTGTCTTAAGCATTAAAATTAATCCAATAATTATTATTTTTGCTCAATTTTGAACAAGATATGCCAAAAAAATAAAAATTAACTGATATTTTTCGGATTTCGACGTTTATTGGATTAACTGCTACAAAAAATGACCGACTCTTCTGAATTTTGATAGATGTCGTCCAAACAATTAAGAAGAATCGATAGTAATTAGTTTCGCTAAATACTTGGCAAATAATGGCAAAAAACCTGATATTTTATCTATATTTTTCGTGTTTTTGACCTTTTTTAGTTTAACTGGTAAGATAAATTTAAAATTTCTTCTAAATTTTAGATAGATCTCGTAAAAAAAATTTAAATTAATACAAAGTTGACTATTTTTGCTCAATATTTAGCAAAATATGGCCAATAACCTGAAATTACACTGATTGTTTCGAGTTGACGACGATTTATGGGTAAACTACTTCGAAAAATTGAATCATTCTCTCGTATTTTTATAGATCTCTTCAAAAGCATTAATACGAATCCAATGTTGACTAGATTTCTTCAATGTTTAGCAAAATATGGAAAAAAACCTGAAATTTCATCGATATTTTTCGAGTTCTCGACGTTTTTTGAGTTTTTTGCTAAAAATAATAATATATTTCTGCTGAATATGGATAGATCTCGTCAAGAACTTAAAACTGAATCCAAAGTCGACTAGTTTTGCTCTCTTTTTACTAAAATATGGCAAAACACCTGAAATTTTACCGGGTTTGGACGTTTTGATAGATTACATTTATAACATTTATTCAGTGTTAAAGATATTTGAAAAATCTCGTTCAGATTTTCAAAAGAAACCAAATTCGATTACATTAAGGATAGGAGAAGGGAAAAGTATGAAAAATTGCCTATTTTTTTGGATGTTCCTGTAAATTGATACGGTAAAATATAATTTTTATCTCAAATTTTGACTGATTTTGATTAGATTATAAGGAGGAGTCCAAATTACAAATAGTATTTTTCGAATTTTAGAACAAATCTCTTCAACGAATTGAAACAATTCCAAAAAATGCCCCGTTTTTGCCGATTAAACCTTAAATTAAAAGATAAAAATTAAATTTTATTTCAAACCTTTATTAAATATTGGTAAAATCTTCAAAACTAGTCCAAATTCTATTAGGTTATTTACAAAATACAGCCATAAAACAGTCAAATTTTGTTAAAATGTCTAATTAAAGCCGAACATTCGGTAAATTGTAGTAAAAACAGACCTTGAAAGGCCTGGAGCATAACACCGATATTCGTCCTCCCGGTATTCGACCACTCCGAGTCGATCTATCCGAATCGACATCTCAGAACTGACCTCCCGTATTCGACATCCGTGAGTAAACATCCCGGAGTCGACCTCCCGGAGTAAAACTCCCGGAGTCGACCTCCCGAAGTTACCTCCCGGAGGTGACTTCCCGGAGTCAACCTCCCGGATTCGACCTCCCGGAGTCGAAATCCCGGAGTCGACCTCCCAGAGTAGACCTAACGGAATTTCCTCCCGGAGTCGACCTAACGGAATTTCCTCCCGGAGTCGACCTACTGGAGTCGACTCCCGGGGACATCCTCCCTTAGTAGACGACTTCCCGGAGTTGACCACTCGGAGTTTACCTCGGGTCAACGACTTTTTGTCATTAACCTCTGGTCATTGACCCCGGTTCATCAACCTTGGGTCATCGACCTCAGGTCATCGACCTCGGGTCATCAACCTCGGGTCATCGACCTCAGGTCATTGACCTCAGGTAATTGAACTCGGGTCATCTACCTCAGGTCATCGACAACGGGTCATTAACCTCGTGGCATCTACATCGGGTCATCGACCTCGTGTCATCAACCTCAGGTCATTGACCTCGGTTCATCTACCTCGGGTCATCTACCTCAGGTCATCGACCTTAGGTCATCGACCTTGGGTCATCAACTTATGGTCATCGACCTCAGGTCATTGACCTCAGGTCATCGAACTCGGGGCATCTACTTCAGGTCATCGACGTAGGGTCATTGAACTCGGGTCATTGACCTCGGGTCATCGAACTCGGGTCAGTGACCTCGGGTCATTGAACCCGGGTCATCGACTACGGATCAAGGACTACGGGTCATCGACCTCGTGTCATCGACCTCAGGTCATTGACCTCGGGTCATCAACCTCATGTCATCGACCCTAGGTCAATGACTTCGGGTCAATGACTTTGGGATTTTCCCTCGATTCATCGACGTCAGGTCTTAATCCTCGGGTTATATACCTTTTAGACCTTATTGACCTGCAAAAAAAGGATGAATGTTCAAAATTTCGAAATGACTATAAAATGAAATCATAACGGAGTTTATTCCTAGAGTTGAAATTAAATTGAAAATGTTTTCTATATTTGCTAAAATTTTAGCAAAATATGGCCAAAAACCTGAAATTTCACCGAGATTTTTCGAGTTTTTGACGTTTTTTTGGTTTACTGCCATGAAAAATTTAAAATATCCACTGCATTTTTAGATCTCGGCTAAAGCATGAAATGTAATCCAACGTTATCTAATTTTGCTCAATTTAGAACAAAATATGCCAAAAAAATGGAAATTCACTGATATTCTTCAGATTTCGACGTTTTTTGGATTAACTGCTACAAACAATTTCTTCTGAATTCGGATAGATATCGTCAAAACAATTTAGATGAATCGATAGTAATGAGTTTTTGTCTAAATACTTGGCAAATAATGGCAAAAAACCTGAAATTTTACCTATATTTTTGTTTTCTCGACCTTTATTAGGCTAACTGCTAAGTTAAATTGAAAATTTCTTCTTAATTTTGGTATATCTCGTAAAGAAATTAAAAAGAATACAAAGTTGACTAGTTTTGCACAATATTAAGCAAAATATGTCCAATAACCTGAAATAACACCGATTTTTTCGAGTTTACGACCTTTTATGGATAAAGTACTCCGAAAAAATGCATTATTGTCTCGTATTTTTATATATCTCTTCAAAAGCATTAATACGAATCCAATGGTGACTAGATTCCTTCAATGTTTAGCAAAATATGGAAAAAAACCTGAAATTTCACCGATTATTTTCGAGTTTTCGACCTTTTTTTTGTTTTAATTGCTTACGAAAAGTGAGTATTTCTACCATATATGGATAGATCTTGTCAAGACTTCTAAAATGAATCCAAAGGTGACTAGTTTTGCTCAATTTTTATTAAAATAAGACGAAAATCCATAAATTTTACCGATATTTTTCGAGTTCTTGACGTGTTTTGAGTGTCTGCTAAACATAAAAGATATACTTCTGCTGATTATTTGAAAGATCTTGTCAAAACTATTAAATTGAGTCCCATGTTGACTAGCTATGCTTAATATTTAGCATAATATGGAATAATTTTGAACAAGATATGCCAAAAAACTGAAATTTCACTGATATTTTTCGAGATTTTGACGTTTTTTGGGTTAATTGCTACAAGAAATCGACCATTTCTTCTGAATTTGAATAAAGGTCGACAAAACGATTAAGATAAATCGATAGTTACTAGTTTAGCTCAATAATTGTCAAATAATTGCAAAAAACCTGAAATTTCACCAATATTTTTCGGGTTTTCATCGTTTTTTGGGTTTACTGATAAGAAAAATTGAAAATTTCCTCTAAATTTGCATAGATCTCGTAAAAACAATTAAAATGAGTTCAAAGTTCACTATTTTCGGTCAATATTTAGCAAAACATGTCCAATAACCTGAAATTACACCGATATTTTCGAGTTTTCGACGTTCTTTGGGTTAACTTCTACAAAAAATGGAATTATTCTAACAAATTTTGTGAAGGTCTCTACAACAGCATTAAATTTAATCCAACGCCGACAAGTTTCTCTCAATTTGAACGAAATATGTGTAAAAACTGAAATTTCACTATTTTTTTTCGAGATTTCGACGTTTTTTGTATTAACCGCTGAAAAAATCTAATATTTCTTCTATATTTGGATGGATATCGTTAATAAACTTTCAAATAAATCAAAAGTTTAGTAGTTTTGGCAAATATTTAGGATAATATTTAAAAGAACCTGAAATTTCACATAATGTTTTCGAGCTTTCGAAATTTATTGTTTTAATTGCTTAGATAAATTGAATATATCTACAATATTTGGATAGATCTTGTCTAAACCTTGAAATTTTGTCCAAAGTTGACTACTTTTGCTCAATATTTAGTAACATATGGCCAAAAACCTGAAATTTCACCGATATTTTTTGAGTTTTTGACGTTATTTTGGTTTATTGCTACGAAAAATTTAAAATTTCTACTGAATTTTGATAGATTTCGTCTTAAGCATTAAAATTAATCCAACAATAATTATTTTTGCTCAATTTTGAACAAGATATGCCAAAAAACTGAATTTTCACTGATACTTTTCGAGATTTCGACGTTTTTTGGGTCAATTGCTACAAGAAATCGACCATTTCTTCTGAATTTGAATAGATGTCGACAAAAATATTAAGATAAATCGATAGTAACTAGTTTCGCTCAATTATTGTCAAATAATTGAAAAAAAACCTGAAATTTCACCAATATTTTTCGTGTTTGCGACGTTTTTTGGGTTTACTGCTAGGAAAATTGACAATTTCGTCTAAATTTGGATAGATCTCATCAAAAAATTAAAATGAGTACAAAGATCACTATTTTTGGTCAATATTTAGCAAAATATGGAAAAAACCTGAAATTACACCGATATTTTCGAGTTTTCGACGTTTTTTGGGTTAACTGCTCCGATAAAATGGAATATTTCTAACAAATGTGTATAGGTCTCCACAACAGCATTAAATTTAATCCAACGCAGACAGGTTTTGCTCAATTTGAACGAAATATGTGTAAAAACTGAAGTTTCACCAATTTTTTTCGAGATTTCGACGTATTTTGTGTTAACCGCTGAAAAAATTGATTATTTTTTTTATTTGGATAGATCTTGATAAAAAACTTTCAAATACATCAAAAGTTAAGTAGTTTTGGCAAATATTTAGGATAATATTTAAAAAATTTCACATAATGTTTTCGAGTTTTCGACGTTTTTTGTTTTAATTGCTTACGAAAATTGAAGATTTCTACTATATTTGGATAGATCTTGTCAAAACCTTTAAATTGTGTCCAAAGTTGTCTAGTTTTGCTCAATATTTGGTAAAATATGCTCAAAAACCTGAAATTTCACCGATATTTTTTGAGTATTGAATTGAATTGAATATTTCTACTATATTTGGATAGTTCTTGTCAAAACCTTTAAATTGTGTCCAAAGTTGACTAGTTTTACTCAATATTTAGCAAAATATGGCCAAAAACCTGAAATTTCACCGATATTTTTTGAGTATTTGACGTTATTTTGGTTTATTGCTATGAAAAATTTAAAATTTCTACTGAATTTTGATAGATATCGTCTTAAGCATTAAAATTAATCCAACAATAATTATTTTTGCTCAATTTTGAACAAGATATGCCAAAAAAAACTGAAATTTCACTGATATTATTCGAGATTTCGACGTTTTTTGGGTCAATTGCTACAAGAAATCGACCATTTCTTCTGAATTTGATTAGATGTCGACAAAACAATTAAGATAAATCGATAGTAACTAGTTCCGCTCAATTATTGTCAAATAATTGAAAATGAAAAAATGAATCATTGTCTCGTATTTTTATATATCTCTTCAAAAGCATTAATACGAATCCAATGTTGACTAGATTCCTTCAATGTTTAGCAAAATATAGAAAAAAACCTGAAATTTCACCGATTTTTTTCGAGTTTTTGACGTTTTTTGTTTTAATTGCTTAAGAAAAGTCAGTATTTCTACCATATATGGATAGATCCTGTCAAGACTTCTAAAATGAACCCAAAGTTGACTAGTATTGCTCAATTTTTATTAAAATAAGACGAAAATCCATAAATTTTACCGATATTTTTCGAGTTCTTGACGTGTTTTGAGTATCTGCTAAACATAAAAGATATACTTCTGCTGATTATTTGAAAGTTATTTTCAAAACTTTTAAATTGAGTCCCATGTTGACAAGCTATGCTTAATATTTAGCAAAATATGGAATAATTTTGAACAAGATATATATATAGATCTCGTAAAAAAAATTAAAATGAGTTCAAAGTTCACTATTTTCGGTCAATATTTAGCAAAATATGTCCAATAACCTGAAATTACACCGATATTTTCGAGTTTTCGACGTTTTTTGGGTTAACTTCTACAAAAAATGGAATTATTCTAACAAATTTTGTATAGGTCTCTACAACAGCATTAAATTTAATCCAACGCCGACAAGTTTTGCTCAATTTGAACGAAATATGTGTAAAAACTGAAATTTCACCATTTTTTTTTCGAGATTTCGACGTTTTTTGTATTAACCGCTGAAAAAATCTAATATTTCTTCTATATTTGGATGGATATCGTTAATAAACTTTCAATTAAACAAAAATTTAGTAGTTTTGGCAAATATTTAGGATAATATTAAAAAAAACCTGAAATTTCACATAATGTTTTCGAGCTTTCGGCATTTATTGTTTTAATTGCTTAGATATATTGAATATATCTACTATATTCTGATAGATCTTGTCTAAACCTTGAAATTTTGTCCAAAGTTGACTACTTTTGCTCAATATTTAGCAAAATATGGCCAAAAACCTGAAATTTCACCGATATTTTTTGAGTTTTTGACGTTATTTTGGTTTATTGCTACGAAAAATTTAAAATTTCTAATGAATTTTGATAGATTTCGTCTTAAGCATTAAAATTAATCCAACAATAATTATTTTTGCTCAATTTTGAACAAGATATGCCAAAAAACTGAAATTTCACTGATATTTTTCGAGATTTCGACGTTTTTTGGGTCAATTGCTACAAGAAAGCGACCATTTCTTCTGAATTTGAATAGATGTCGAAAAACAATTAAGATAAATCGATAGTAACTAGTTTCGCTCAATTATTGTCAAATAATTAAAAAAAACCTGAAATTTCACCAATATTTTTCGTGTTTGCGACGTTTTTTGGGTTAACTGCTAGGAAAATTGACGATTTCCTCTAAATTTGGATAGATCTCATCAAAAAATTAAAATGAGTACAAAGATCACTATTTTTGGTCAATATTTAGCAAAATATGGAAAAAACCTGAAATTACACCGATATTTTCGAGTTTTCGACGTTTTTTGGGTTAACTGCTCCGATAAAATGGAATATTTCTAACATATGTGTATAGGTCTCCACAACAGCATTAAATTTAATCCAACGCAGACAGGTTTTGCTCAATTTGAACGAAATATGTGTAAAAACTGAAGTTTCACCAATTTTTTTCGAGATTTCGACGTATTTTGTGTTAACTGCTGAAAAAATTGATTATTTTCTTTATTTGGATAGATCTTGATAAAAAACGTTCATATACATCAAAAGTTAAGTAGTTTTGGCAAATATTTAGGATAATATTTAAAAAATTACACATAATGTTTTCGAGTTTTCGACGTTTTTTGTTTTTATTGCTTACGAAAATTGAATATTTCTACTATATTTGGATAGTTCTTGTCTAAACCTTGAAATTTTGTCCAAAGTTGACTACTTTTGCTCAATATTTAGCAAAATATGGCCAAAAACCTGAAATTTCACCGATATTTTTTGAGTATTTGACGTTATGTTGGTTTATTGCTACGAAAAATTTAAAATTTCTACTGAATTTTGATAGATTTCGTCTTAAGCATTAAAATTAATCCAACAATAATTATTTTTGCTCAATTTTGAACAAGATATGCCAAAAAACTGAATTTTCACTGATACTTTTCGAGATTTCGACGTTTTTTGGGTCAATTGCTACAAGAAATCGACCATTTCTTCTGAATTTGATTAGATGTCGACAAAAATATTAAGATAAATCGATAGTAACTAGTTCCGCTCAATTATTGTCAAATAATTGAAAAAAAACCTGAAATTTCACCAATATTTTTCGTCTTTTCGACGTTTTTTGAGTTATCTGCTAAAAATAATAATATATGTCTGCTGAATATGGATAGATCTCTTCAAGAACTTTAAACTGAATCCAAAGTCGACTAGTTTTGCTCTCTTTTCACTAAAATATGGCCAAACACCTGAAATTTTATCGGGTTTGGACGTTTTGATAGATTAGATTTATAACATTTATTCAGTGTTAAAGATATTTGAAAAATCTCGTTCAGATTTTCAAAAGAAACCAATTTCGATTACATTAAGGATAGGAGAAGGGAAAAGTATGAAAAATTGCCTATTTTTTTGGATGTTCCTGTTAATTGATACGGTAAAATATAATTTTCATCTCAAATTTTGACTGATTTTGATTAGATTATAAGGAGGAGTCCAAATTACAAATAGTATTTTTCGAATTTTAGAACAAATCTCTTCAACAAATTGAAACAATTCCAAAAAATGCCCCCTTTTTGCCGATTCAACCTTAAATTAAAAGATAAAAATTAAATTTTATTTCAAACCTTTATTAAATATTGGTAAAATCTTCAAAACTAGTCCAAATTCTCTTAGGTTATTTACAAAATACAGCCATAAAACAGTCAAATTTTGTTAAAATGTCTAATTAAAGCCGAACATTCGGTAAATTGTAGTAAAAACTGACCTTGAAAGGCCTGGAGCATAACACCGATATTCGTCCTCCCGGTATTCGACCACTCCGAGTCGATCTATCCGAATCGACATCTCAGAACTGACCTCCCGTATTCGACATCCGTGAGTAAACATCCCGGAGTCGACCTCCCGGAGTAAAACTCCCGGAGTCGACCTCCCGAAGTTACCTCCCGGAGGTGACATCCCGGAGTCAACCTCCCGGATTCGACCTCCCGGAGTCGAACTCCCGGAGTCGACCTCCCAGAGTAGACCTAACGGAATTTCCTCCCGGAGTCGACCTAACGGAATTTCCTCCCGGAGTCGACCTCCCGAAGTTACCTCCCGGAGGTGACTTCCCGGAGTCAACCTCCCGGATTCGACCTCCCGGAGTCGAAATCCCGGAGTCGACCTCCCAGAGTAGACCTAACGGAATTTCCTCCCGGAGTCGACCTAACGGAATTTCCTCCCGGAGTCGACCTACTGGAGTCGACTCCCGGGGACATCCTCCCTTAGTAGACGACTTCCCGGAGTTGAGCACTCGGAGTTTACCTCGGGTCAACGACTTTTTGTCATTAACCTTGGGTCATCGACCTCAGGTCATCGACCTCGGGTCATCAACCTCGGGTCATCGACCTCAGGTCATTGACCTCAGGTAATTGAAATCGGGTCATCTACCTCAGGTCATCGACCTCGGGTCATTGACCTCGTGGCATCTACATCGGGTCATTGACCTCGGGTCATCGACCTCGTGTCATCAACCTCAGGTCATTGACCTCGGTTCATCAACCTCGGGTTATCTACCTCAGGTCATCGAACTCGGGTCAGTGACCTCGGGTCATTGAACTCGGGTCATCGACTACGGGTCAAGGACTACGGATCATCGACCTCGTGTCATTGACCTCGGGTCATCAACCTCATGTAATCGACCCTAGGTCAATGACTTCGGGTCAATGACCTTGGGATTTTCCCTCCATTCATCGACGTCAGGTCTTAATCCTCGGGTTATATACCTTTTCAGACCTTATTGACCTGCAAAAAAAGGATGAATGTTCAAAATTTCGAAATGACTATAAAATGAAATCATAACGGAGTTTATTCCTAGAGTTGAAATTAAATTTAAAATGTTTTCTATATTTGCTAAAATTTTAGCAATATATGGCCAAAAACCTGAAATTTCACCGAGATTTTTCGAGTTTTTGACGTTTTTTTGGTTTACTGCCATGAAAAATTTAAAATATCCACTGCATTTTTAGATCTCGTCTAAAGCATGAAATGTAATCCAACGTTATCTAATTTTGCTCAATTTAGAACAAAATATGCCAAAAAAATGGAAATTCACTGATATTTTTCAGATTTCGACGTTTTTTGGATTAACTGCTACAAACAATTTCTTCTGAATTTGGATAGATATCGTCAAAACAATTTAGATGAATCGATTGTAATGAGTTTTTGTCTAAATACTTGGCAAATAATGGCAAAAAACCTGAAATTTTACCTATATTTTTGTTTTCTCGACCTTTATTAGGCTAACTGCTAATATAAATTGAAAATTTCTTCTAAATTTTGATAGATCTCGTAAAACAATTAAAAAGAATACAAAGTTGACTAGTTTTGCACAATATTTAGAAAAAAATATGTCCAATAACCTGAAATTACACCGATTTTTTCGAGTTTACGACGTTTTATGGGTAAAGTACTCCGAAAAAATGAATCATTCTCTCGTATTTTTATATATCTCTTCAAAAGCATTAATACGAATCCAATGTTGACTAGATTCCTTCAATGTTTAGCAAAATATGGAAACAAACCTGAAATTTCACCGATTTGTTTCGAGTTTTCGACGTTTTTTGTTTTAAATGCTTACGAAAAAGAGGTATTTCTACCATATATGGATAGATCTTGTCAAGACCTCTAAAATGAATCCAAAGTTGACTAGTTTTGCTCAATTTTTATTAAAATAAGACGAAAATCTTTAAATTTTACCGATATTTTTCGAGTTCTTGACGTGTTTTGAGTTGTCTGCTAAATATAAAAGATATACTTCTGCTGATAATTAAAAGATCTTGTCAAAACCTTTAAATTGAGTCCCATGTTGACTAGCTATGCTTAATATTTAGCAAAATATGGAATAATTTTGAACAAGATATGCCAAAAAACTGAAATTTCACTGATATTTTTCGAGATTTTGACGTTTTTTGGGTTAATTGCTACAAGAAATCAACCATTTCTTCTGAATTTGAATAAAGGTCGACAAAACGATTAGGATAAATCGATAGTTACTAGTTTAGCTCAATAATTGTCAAATAATTGCAAAAAACCTGATATTTCACCAATTTTTTCCGGTTTTTCAACGTTTTTTGGTTTTACTGCTAAGAAAAATTAAAAATTTCCTCTAAATTTGGATAGATCTCGTAAATAAAATTAAAATGAGTTCAAAGTTCACTATATTCGGTCAATATTTAGCAAAATATGTCCAATAACCTGAAATTGCACCGATGTTTTCGAGTTTTCGACGTTTTTTGGGTTAACTTCTCCAAAAAATGGAATTCTTCTAACAAATTTTGTAAAGGTCTCTACAACAGCATTAAATTTAATTCAACGCCGACAATTTTCGCTCAATTTGAACGAAATATGTGTAAAAACTGAAATTTCACCAATTTTTTTTCGAGATTTCGACGTTTTTTGTATTAACCGCTGAAAAAATCTAATATTTCTTCTATATTTGGATGGATCTTGTTAAAAAACTTTAAAATAAATCAAAAGTTCAGTAGTTTTGGCAAATATTTAGGATAATATAAAAAAAAACCTGAAATTTCGCAAAATGTTTTCGAGCTTTCGACATTTATTGTTTTATTTGCTTAGATAAATCGAATATATCTACTATATTTGGATAGATCTTGTCTAAACCTTGATATTTTGTAAAAAGTTGACTACTTTTGCTCAATATTTAGTAACATATGGCCAATAACCTGAAATTTCACCGATATTTTTTGAGTTTTTGACGTTATTTTGGGTTATTGCTACGAAAAATTTAAAATTTCTACTGAATTTTGATAGATTTCGTCTTAAGCATTAAATTTAATCCAACAATAATTATTTTTGCTCAATTTTGAACAAGATATGCCAAAAAACTGAAATTTCACTGATATTTTTCGAGATTTCGACGTTTTTTGGGTCAGATTGCTACAAGAAATCGACCATTTCTTCTGAATTTGAATAGATGTCGAAAAACAATTAAGAGAAATCGAGAGTAACTAGTTTCGCTCAATTATTGTCAAATAATTGAAAAAACCTGAAATTTCACCAATATTTTTCGTGTTTTCGACGTTTTTTGAGTTATCTGCTAAAAATCATAATATATTTCTGCTGAATATGGATAGATCTCGTCAATAACTTAAAACTGAATCCAAAGTCTACTAGTTTTGCTCTCTTTTCACTAAAATATGGCCAAACACCTGAAATTTTACCGGGTTTTGACGTTTTGATAGATTACATTAATAACATTTATTATGTGTTGAAGATATTTGAAAAATCTCGTTCAGATTTTCAAAAGATACCAAATTCGATTACATTAAGGACAGGAGAAAAAAAAAGTATGAAAAATTGCCTATTTTTTCGGATTATCCTGTAAATTGATACGGTAAAATATAATTTTGATCTCAATTTTTGACTGATTTTGATTAGATTATAAGGAGGAGTCCAAATTACAAATAGTATTTTTCGAATTTTAGAACAAATCTCTTCAACAAATTGAAACAATTTCAAAAAATGCCCCCTTTTTACCGATTAAACCTTAAATTAAAAGATAAAAATTAAATTTTATTTCAAACCTTTATTAAATATATGTAAGATCTTCAAAACTAGTCCAAATTCTATTAGGTTTTTCGAATTATTTACAAAATACAGCCATAAAACAGTCAAATTTTGTTAAAATGTCTAATTAAAGCCGAACATTCGGTAAATTGTAGTAAAAACTGACCTTGAAAGGCCTGGAGCATAACACCGATATTCGTCCTCCCGGTATTCGACTACTTCGAGTCGATCTATCCGAATCGACATCTCAGAACTGACCTCCCGTATTCGACATCCGTAAGTAAACATCCCGGAGTCGACCTCCCGGAGTAAAACTCCCGGAGTCGACCTCCCGAAGTTACCTCCCGGAGGTGACTTCCCGGAGTCAACCTCCCGGATTCGACCTCCCGGAGTCGAAATCCCGGAGTCGACCTCCCAGAGTAGACCTAACGGAATTTCCTCCCGGAGTCGACCTAACGGAATTTCCTCCCGGAGTCGACCTACTCTAGTCGACTCCCGGGGACATCCTCCCTTAGTAGACGACTTCCCGGAGTTGAGCACTCGGAGTTTACCTCGGGTCAACGACTTTTTGTCATTAACCTCTGGTCATTGACACCGGTTCATCAACCTTGGGTCATCGACCTTAGGTCATCGACCACGGTTCATCAACCTCGGGTCATCGACCTCAGGTCATTGACCACAGGTAATTGAACTCGGGTCATCTACCTCAGGTCATCGATCACGGGTCATTAACCTCGTGGCATCTACATCGGGTCATTGACCTCGGGTCATTGACCTCAGGTCATTGACCTCGGGTCATCGACCTCGTGTCATCAACCTCAGGTCATTGACCTCGGTTCATCTACCTCGGGTCATCTACCTCAGGTCATCGACCTTAGGTCATCGACCTTGGGTCATCAACTTATGGTCATCGACCTCAGGTCATTGACCTCAGGTCATCGAACTCGGGTCATCTACTTCAGGTCATCGACGTAGGGTCATCGAACTCGGGTCATTGACCTCGGGTCATCGAACTCGGGTCAGTGACCTCGGGTCATTGAACCCGGGTCATCGACTACGGGTCAAGGACTACGGGTCATCGACCTCGTGCCATTGACCTCAGGTCATTGACCTCGGGTCATCAACCTCATGTCATCGACCCTAGGTCAATGACTTCGGGTCAATGACTTTGGGATTTTCCCTCCATTCATCGACGTCAGGTCTTAATCCTCGGGTTATATACCTTTTAGACCTTATTGACCTGCAAAAAAAGGATGAATGTTCAAAATTTCGAAATGACTATAAAATGAAATCATAACGGAGTTTATTCCTAGAGTTGAAATTAAATTAAAAATGTCTTCTATATTTGCTAAAATTTTAGCAAAATATGGCCAAAAACCTGAAATTTCACCGAGATTTTTCGAGTTTTTGACGTTTTTTGGTTTACTGCCATGAAAAATTTAAATATCCACTGCATTTTTAGATCTCGGCTAAAGCATGAAATGTAATCCAACGTTATCTAATGTTGCTCAATTTAGAACAAAATATGCCAAAAAAATGGAAATTCACTGATATTTTTCAGATTTCGACGTTTTTTGGATTAACTGCTACGAACAATTTCTTCTGAATTTGGATAGATATCGTCAAAACAATTTAGATGAATCATTAGTAATGAGTTTTTGTCTAAATACTTGGCAAATAATGGCAAAAAACCTGAAATTTTACCTATATTTTTGTTTTCTCGACCTTTATTAGGCTAACTGCTAAGTTAAATTGAAAATTTCTTCTTAATTTTGGTAGATCTCGTAAAAAAATTAAAAAGAACACAAAGTTGACTAGTTTTGCACAATATTAAGCAAAATATGTCCAATAACCTGATATTACACCGATTTTTTCGAGTTTACGACCTTTTATGGATAAAGTTCTCCGAAAAAATGCATTATTGTCTCGTATTTTTATATATCTCTTCAAAAGCATTAATACGAATCCAATGTTGACTAGATTCCTTCAATGTTTAGCAAAATATGGAAAAAAACCTGAAAATTCACCGATTACTTTCGAGTTTTCGACCTTTTTTTTGTTTTAATTGCTTACGAAAAGTGAGTATTTCTACCATATATGGATAGATCTTGTCAAGACTTCTAAGATGAATCCAAAGGTGACTAGTTTTGCTCAATTTTTATTAAAATAAGACGAAAATCCATAAATTTTACCGATATTTTTCGAGTTCTTGACGTGTTTTGAGTGTCTGCTAAACATAAAAGATATACTTCTGCTGATTATTTGAAAGATCTTGTCAAAACTATTAAATTGAGTCCCATGTTGACTAGCTATGCTTAATATTTAGCAAAATATTGAATAATTTTGAACAAGATATGCCAAAAAACTGAAATTTCACTGATATTTTTCGAGATTTTGACGTTTTTTGGGTTAATTGCTACAAGAAATCGACCATTTCTTCTGAATTTGAATAAAGGTCGACAAAACGATTAAGATAAATCGATAGTTACTAGTTTAGCTCAATAATTGTCAAATAATTGCAAAAAACCTGAAATTTCACCAATATTTTTGGGTTTTCAACGTTTTTTGGGTTTACTGCTAAGAAAAATTGAAAATTTCCTCTAAATTTGCATAGATCTCGTAAAAACAATTAAAATGAGTTCAAAGTTCACTATTTTCGGTCAATATTTAGCAAAATATGTCCAATAACCTGAAATTACACCGATATTTTCGAGTTTTCGACGTTCTTTGGGTTAACTTCTACAAAAAATGGAATTATTCTAACAAATTTTCTAAAGGTCTCTACAACAGCATTAAATTTAATCCATTGCTGACAAGTTTCGCTCAATTTGAACGAAATATGTGTAAAAACTGAAATTTCACCAATTTTTTTTCGAGATTTCGACGTTTTTTGTATTAAC
The DNA here is from genome assembly GCA_947579665.1 of Sympetrum striolatum. Lineage (NCBI taxonomy): Eukaryota > Metazoa > Arthropoda > Insecta > Odonata > Libellulidae > Sympetrum > Sympetrum striolatum. The sequence goes on from OX388342.1 coordinate 9,583,143, forward strand.
CGCTGAAAAAATCTAATATTTCTTCTATATTTGGATAGATATCGTTAATAAACTTTCAAATAAATCAAAAGTTTAGTAGTTTCGGCAAATATTTAGGATAATATTTAAAGAAACCTGAAATTTCAAATAATGTTTTCGAGCTTTCGACATTTATTGTTTTAATTGCTTAGATAAATTGAATATATCTACAATATTTGGATAGATTTTGTCTTAACCTTGAAATTTTGTCCAAAGTTGACTACTTTTGCTGAATATTTAGTAAAATATGGCCAAAAACATGAAATTTCACCGATATTTTTTGAGTTTTTGACGTTATTTTGGTTTATTGCTACGATAAATTTAAAATTTCTACTGAATTTTGATAGCTTTCGTCTTAAGCATTAAATTTAATCCAACGATAATTATTTTTGCTCAATTTTGAACAAGATATTCCAAAAAACTGAAATTTCACTGATATTTTTCGAGATTTCGACGTTTTTTGGGTCAATTGCTACCAGAAATCGACCATTTCTTCTGAATTTGAATAGATGTCGACAAAACAATTAAGATAAATCGATAGTAACTAGTTTCGCTCAATTATTGACAAATAATTGAAAAAAAACCTGAAATTTCTCCAATATTTTTCGTGTTTTCGACGTTTTTTGAGTTATCTGCTAAAAATAATAATATATTTCTGTAGAATATGGATAGATCTCTTCATGAACTTTAAACTGAATCCAAAGTCGACTAGTTTTGCTCTCTTTTCACTAAAATATGGCCAAACACCTGAAATTTTACAGAGATTTGACGTTTTGATAGATTACATTAATCACATTTATTATGTGTTAAAGATATTTGAAAAATCTCGTTCAGATTTTCAAAAGAAACCAAATTCGATTACATTAAGGATAGGAGAAGGGAAAAGTATGAAAAATTGCCTATTTTTTCGGAATTTCCTGTAAATTGATACGGTAAAATATAATTTTTATCTCAAATTTTGACTGATTTTGATTAGATTATAAGGAGGAGTCCAAATTACAAATAGTATTTTTCGAATTTTAGAACAAATCTCTTCAACAAATTGAAACAATTCCAAAAAATGCCCCCTTTTTGCCGATTAAACCTTAAATTAAAAGATAAAAATTAAATTTTATTTCAAACCTTTATTAAATATTGGTAAGATCTTCAAAACTAGTCCAAATTCTATTAGGTTTTTCGAATTATTTACAAATTACAGCCATAAAACAGTCAAATTTTGTTAAAATGTCTAATTAAAGCCGAACATTCGGTAAATTGTAGTAAAAACTGACCTTGAAAGGTCTGGAGCATAACACCGATATTCGTCCTCCCGGTATTCGACCACTCCGAGTTGATCTATCCGAATCGACATCTCAGAACTGACCTCCAGTATTCGACATCCGTGAGCAAACATCCTGGAGACGACCTCCCGGAGTCTACCTCCCGGAGTCAACCTCCCGGTCTCGACCTCCCGGAGTCGACCTCCCGGAGTCGACCTCCCGGAGTCGACCTCCCGGAGTTTTCCTCCCAGAGTTGACCTAACGGAATTTCCTCCCGGAGTCGACCTACCGGAGTCGACCCTCGGGGACATCCTCCCTTAGTAGACGACTTCCCGGAGTTGACCACTCGGAGTTTACCTCGGGTCAACGACTTTTTGTCATTAACCTCTGGTCATTGACCACGGTTCATCAACCTTGGGTCATCGCCCTCAGGTCATCGACCTCGGGTCATCAACCTCGGGTCATCGACCTCAGGTCATTGACCTCAGGTAATTGAACTTGGGTCATCTACCTCAGGTCATCGACCTCGGGTCATTGACCTTGTGGCATCTACATCGAGTCATTGACCTCGGGTCATTGACCTCAGGTCATCGACCTCGGGTCATCGACCTCGTGTCATCAAGCTCAGGTCATTGACCTCGGGTCATCAACCTCGGGTCATCTACATCAGGTCATCGACCTCAGGTCATCGACCTCAGGTCATCGACCTCGGGTCATCGGCCTTGGGTCAATGACCTCGGGTCATCAACTTATGGTCATCGACCTCAGGTCATTGACCTCAGGTCATCGAACTCGGGTCATCTACTTCAGGTTATCGACCTAGGGTCATCGAACTCGGGTCATTGACCTCGGGTCATCGAACTCGGGTCAGTGACCTCGGGTCATTAAACTCGGGTCATAACTACGGGTCAAGGACTACGGGTCATCGACCTCGTGTCATTGACCTCGGGTCATCAACCTCATGTAATCGACCCTAGGTCAATGACTTCGGGTGAATGACCTTGGGATTTTCCCTCCATTCATCGACGTCAGGTCTTAATCCTCGGGTTATATACCTTTTCAGACCTTATTGACCTGCAAAAAAAGGATGAATGTTCAAAATTTCGAAATGACTTTAAATGAAATCATAACGGAGTTTATTCCTAGAGTTGAAATTAAATTTAAAATGTTTTCTATATTTGCTAAAATTTTAGCAATATATGGCCAAAAACCTGAAATTTCACCGAGATTTTTCGAGTTTTTGACGTTTTTTTGGTTTACTGCCATGAAAAATTTAAAATATCCACTGCATTTTTAGATCTCGTCTAAAGCATTAAATGTAATCCAACGTTAACTAATTTTGCTCAATTTAGAACAAAATATGCCAACAAAATGGAAATTCACTGATATTTTTCAGATTTCGACGTTTTTTGGATTAACTGTTAAATACAATTACTTCTGAATTTGGATAGATATCGTCAATACAATTTAGATGAATCGATAATAATGAGTTTCGCTAAATACTTGGCAAATAATGGCAAAAAACCTGAAATTTTACCTATATTTTTGTTTTCTCGACCTTTATTAGGCTAACTGCTAAGATAAATTGAAAATTTCTTCTAAATTTTGATAGATCTCGTAAAAAAATTAAAAAGAATACAAAGTTGACTAGTTTTGCACAATATTTAGCAAAATATGTCCAATAACCTGAAATTACACCGATTTTTTAGAGTTTACGACGTTTTATGGGTAAAGTACTCCGAAAATATGAATCATTCTCTCGTATTTTTATATATCTCTTCGAAAGCATTAATACGAATCCAATGTTGACTAGATTCCTTCAATGTTTAGCAAAATATGGAAAAAAACCTGAAATTTCACCGATTTGTTTCGAGTTTTCGACGTTTTTTGTTTAAATTGCTTACGAAAAGGAGTATTTCTACCATATATGGATATATCTTGTCAAGACCTCTAAAATGAATCCAAAGTTGACTAGTTTTGCTCAATTTTTATTAAAATAAGACGAAAATCCTTTAATTTTACCGATATTTTTCGAGTTCTTGACGTGTTTTGAGTTGTCTGCTAAATATAAAAGATATACTTCTGCTGATAATTCAAAGATTTTCTCAAACCCTTTAAATTGAGTCCCATGTTGACTAGCTATGCTTAATATTTAGCAAAATATTGAATAATTTTGAACAAGATATGCCAAAAAACTGAAATTTCACTGATATTTTTCGAGATTTTGACGTTTTTTGGGTTAATTGCTACAAGAAATCGACCATTTCTTCTGAATTTGAATGAAGGTCGACAAAACGATTAAGATAAATCGATAGTTACTAGTTTAGCTCAATAATTGTCAAGTAATTGCAAAAAACCTGAAATTTCACCAAGATTTTTTGGGTTTTTAACGTTTTTGGGTTTACTGCTAAGAAAAATTGAAAATTTCCTCTAAATTTGCATAGATCTCGTAAAAAAAATTAAAATGAGTTCAAAGTTCACTATTTTCGGTCAATATTTAGCAAAATATGTCCAATAACCTGAAATTACACCGATGTTTTCGAGTTTTCGACGTTTTTTGGGTTAACTTCTCCAAAAAATTGAATTATTCTAACAAATTTTGTATAGCTCTCTACAACAGCATTAAATTTAATCCAACGCCGACAAGTTTTGCTCAATTTGAACGAAATATGTGTAAAAACTGAAATTTCACCAATTTTTTTTCGAGATTTCGACGTTTTTTGTATTAACCGCTGAAAAAATCTAATATTTCTTCTATATTTGGATGGATCTTGTTAAAAAACTTTCAAATAAATCAAAAGTTCAGTAGTTTTGGCAAATATTTAGGATAATATTAAAAAAAACCTGAAATTTCGCAAAATGTTTTCGAGCTTTCGACATTTATTGTTTTATTTGCTTAGATAAATCGAATATATCTACTATATATGGATAGATCTTGTCTAAACCTTGAAATTTTGTCCAAAGTTGACTAGTTTTGCTTAATATTTAGCAAAATATGGCCAAAAACCTGAAATTTCACCGATATTTTTTGAGTTTTTGACGTTATTTCTGTTTATTGCTACGAAAAATTTAAAATTTCTACTGAATTTTGATAGATTTCGTCTTAAGCATTAAAATTAATCCAACAATAATTATTTTTGCTCAATTTTGAACAAGATATGCCAAAAAACTGAAATTTCACTGATATTTTTCGAGATTTCGACGTTTTTTGGGTCAGATTGCTACAAGAAATCGACCATTTCTTCTGAATTTGAATAGATGTCGAAAAACAATTAAGATAAATCGATAGTAACTAGTTTCGCTCAATTCTTGTCAAATAATTGAAAAAAACCTGAAATTTCACCAATATTTTTCGTGTTTTCGACGTTTTTTGAGTTATCTGCTAAAAATCATAATATATTTCTGCTGAATATGGATAGATCTCGTCAATAACTTAAAACTGAATCCAAAGTCGACTAGTTCTTCTCTCTTTTCACTAAAATATGGCCAAACACCTGAAATTTTACCGGGTTTTGACGTTTTCATAGATTACATTAATAACATTTATTATGTGGTAAATATATTTGAAAAATCTCGTTCAGATTTTCAAAAGATACCAAATTCGATTACATTAAGGATAGGAGAAGGGAAAAGTATGAAAAATTGCCTATTTTTTCGGATTTTCCTGTAAATTGATACGGTAAAATATAATTTTTATCTCAAATTTTAACTGATTTTGATTAGATTATAAGGAGGAGTCCAAATTACAAATAGTATTTTCTGAATTTTAGAACAAATCTCTTCAACAAATTGAAACAATTCCAAAAAATGCCCCCTTTTTGCCGATTAAACCTTAAATTAAAAGATAAAAATTAAATTTTATTTCAAACCTTTATTAAATATTGGTAAGATCTTCAAAACTAGTCCAAATTCTATTAGGTTTTTCGAATTATTTACAAAATACAGCCATAAAACAGTCAAATTTTGTTAAAATGTCTAATTAAAGCCGACCATTCGGTAAATTGTAGTAAAAACTGACCCCTAAAGGCCTGGAGCATAACACCGATATTCGTCCTCCCGGTATTCAACCACTCCGAGTCGATCTATCCGAATCGACATCTCAGAACTGACCTCCCGTATTCGACATCCGTGAGTAAACATCCCGGAGTCGACCTCCCGGAGTAAAACTCCCGGAGTCGACCTCCCGAAGTTACCTCCCGGAGGTGACTTCCCGGAGTCAACCTCCCGGATTCGACCTCCCGGAGTCGAACTCCCGGAGTCGACCACCCAGAGTAGACATCCCGGAGTTGACCTAACGGAGTTTTCCTCCCAGAGTCGACCTAACGGAATTTCCTCCCGGAGTCGACCTACTGGAGTCGACTCCCGGGGACATCCTCCCTTAGTAGACGACTTCCCGGAGTTGAACACTCGGAGTTTACCTCGGGTCAACGACTTTTTGTCATTAACCTCTGGTCATTGACCCCGGTTCATCAACCTTGGGTCATCGCCCTCAGGTCATCGACCTCAGGTCATTGACCTCAGGTAATTGAACTCGGGTCATCTACCTCAGGTCATCGACCTCGGGTCATTGACCTTGTGGCATCTACATCGAGTCATTGACCTCGGGTCATTGACCTCAGGTCATCGACCTCGGGTCATCGACCTCGTGTCATCAAGCTCAGGTAATTGACCTCGGGTCATCAACCTCGGGTCATCTTCATCAGGTCATCGACCTCAGGTCATCGACCTCGGGTCATCGACCTTGGGTCAATGACCTCGGGTCATCAACTTATGGTCATCGACCTCAGGTCATTGACCTCAGGTCATCGAACTCGGGTCATCTACTTCATGTCATCGACCTAGGGTCATCGAACTCGGATCATTGACCTCGGGTCATCGAACTCGGGTCAGTGACCTCGGGTCATTAAACTCGGGTCATAACTACGGGTCAAGGACTACGGGTCATCGACCTCGTGTCATTGACCTCGGGTCATCAACCTCATGTCATCGACCCTAGGTCAATGACTTCGGGTCAATGACCTTGGGATTTTCCCTCCATTCATCGACGTCAGGTCTTAATCCTCGGGTTATATACCTTTTCAGACCTTATTGACCTGCAAAAAAAGGATGAATGTTCAAAATTTCGAAATGACTTTAAAATGAAATCATAACGGAGTTTATTCCTAGAGTTGAAATTAAATTTAAAATGTTTTCTATATTTGCTAAAATTTTAGCAATATATGGCCAAAAACCTGAAATTTCACCGAGATTTTTCGAGTTTTTGACGTTTTTTTTGGTTTACTGCCATGAAAAATTTAAAATATCCACTGCATTTTTAGATCTCGTCTAAAGCATTAAATGTAATCCAAAGTTAACTAATTTTGCTCAATTTAGAACAAAATATGCCAAAAAAATGGAAATTCACTGATATTTTTCGGATTTCGACGTTTTTTGGATTAACTGTTAAAAAATTTAATTCTGAATTTGGATAGATATCGTCAATACAATTTAGATGAATCGATAATAATGAGTTTCGCTAAATACTTGGCAAATAATGGCAAAAAACCTGAAATTTTACCTATATTTTTGTTTTCTCGACCTTTATTAGGCTAACTGCTAAGATAAATATAAAATTTCTTCTAAATTTTGATAGATCTCGTAAAAAAATTAAATAGAATACAAAGTTGACTAGTTTTGCACAATATTTAGCAAAATATGTCCAATAACCTGAAATTACACCGATTTTTTAGAGTTTACGACGTTTTATGGGTAAAGTACTCCGAAAAAATGAATCATTCTCTCGTATTTTTATATATCTCTTCAAAAGCATTAATACGAATCCAATGTTGACTAGATTCCTTCAATGTTTAGCAAAATATGGAAAAAAACCTGAAATTTCACCGATTTGTTTCGAGTTTTCGACGTTTTTTGTTTTAATTGCTTACGAAAAGTGAGTATTTCTACCATATATGGATAGATCTTGTCAAGACTTCTAAAATGAATCCAAAGGTGACTAGTTTTGCTCAATTTTTATTAACATAAGACGAAAATCCTTAAATTTTACCGATATTTTTCGAGTTCTTGACGTGTTTTGAGTTGTTTGCTAAATATAAAAGATATACTTCTGCTGATAATTGAAAGATCTTGTCAAAACCTTTAAATTGAGTCCCATGTTGACTAGCTATGCTTAATATTTAGCAAAATATGGAATAATTTTGAACAAGATATGCCAAAAAACTGAAATTTCACTGATATTTGTCGAGATTTTGACGTTTTTTGGGTTAATTGCTACAAGAAATCGACCATTTCTTCTGAATTTGAATAAAGGTCGACAAAACGATTAAGATAAATCGATAGTTACTAGTTTAGCTCAATAATTGTCAAATAATTGCAAAAAACCTGAAATTTCACCAATATTTTTCGGGTTTTTAACGTTTTTGGGTTTACTGCTAAGAAAAATTGAAAATTTCCTCTAAATTTGCATAGACCTCGTAAAAAAAATTAAAATGAGTTCAAAGTTCACTATTTTCGGTCAATATTTAGCAAAATATGTCCAATAACCTGAAATTACACCGATATTTTCGAGTTTTCGACGTTCTTTGGGTTAACTTCTACAAAAAATGGAATTATTCTAACAAATTTTCTAAAGGTCTCTACAACAGCATTAAATTTAATCCAACGCCGACAAGTTTCGCTCAATTTGAACGAAATATGTGTAAAAACTGAAATTTCACCAATTTTTTTTCGAGATTTCGACGTTTTTTGTATTAACCGCTGAAAAAATCTAATATTTCTTCTATATTTGGATGGATCTTGTAAAAAAACTTTAAAATAAATCAAAAGTTCAGTAGTTTTGGCAAATAATTAGGATAATATTAAAAAAACCTGAAATTTCGCAAAATGTTTTCGAGCTTTCGACATTTATTGTTTTATTTGCTTAGATAAATCGAATATATCTACTATATTTGGATAGATCTTGTCTAAACCTTGAAATTTTGTCCAAAGTTGACTTGTTTTGCTCAATATTTAGCAAAATATGGCCAAAAACCTGAAATTTCATCGATATTTTTTGAGTTTTTGACGTTATTTTTGGTTATTGCTACGAAAAATTTAAAATATCTACTGAATTTTGATAGATTTCGTCTTTAGCATTAAAATTAATCCAACAATAATTATTTTTGCTCAATTTTGAACAAGATATGCCAAAAAACTGAAATTTCACTGATATTTTTCGAGATTTCGACGTTTTTTGGGTCAGATTGCTACAAGAAATCGACCATTTCTTCTGAATTTGAATAGATGTCGAAAAACAATTAAGAGAAATTGAGAGTAACTAGTTTCGCTCAATTATTGTCAAATAATTGAAAAAATCCTGAAATTTCACCAATATTTTTCGTGTTTTCGACGTTTTTTGAGTTATCTGCTAAAAATCATAATATATTTCTGCTGAATATGGATAGATCTCGTCAATAACTTAAAACTGAATCCAAAGTCGACTAGTTTTGCTCTCTTTTCACTAAAATATGGCCAAACACCTGAAATTTTACCGGGTTTTGACGTTTTGATAGATTACATTAATAACATTTATTATGTGGTAAATATATTTGAAAAATCTCGTTCAGATTTTCAAAAGATACCAAATTCGATTACATTAAGGATAGGAGAAGGGAAAAGTATGAAAAATTGCCTATTTTTTCGGATTTTCCTGTAAATTGATACGGTAAAATATAATTTTTATCTCAAATTTTGACTGATTTTGATTAGATTATAAGGAGGAGTCCAAATTACAAATAGTATTTTCTGAATTTTAGAACAAATCTCTTCAACAAATTGAAACAATTCCAAAAAATGCCCCCTTTTTGCCGATTGAACCTTAAATTAAAAGATAAAAATTAAATTTTATTTCAAACCTTTATTAAATATTGGTAAGATATTCAAAACTAGTCCAAATTCTATTAGGTTTTTCGAATTATTTACAAAATACAGCCATAAAACAGTCAAATTTTGTTAAAATGTCTAATTAAAGCCGAACATTCGGTAAATTGTAGTAAAAACTGACCTTGAAAGGCCTGGAGCATAACACCGATATTCGTCCTCCCGGTATTCGACCACTCCGAGTTGATCTATCCTAATCGACATCTCAGAACTGACCTCCAGTATTCGACATTCGTGAGCAAACATCCAGGAGACGACCTCCCGGAGTCGACCTCCTGGAGTCAACCTCCCGGTCTCGACCTCCCAGAGTCGACCTAACGGAATTTCCTCCCGGAGTCGACCTACCGGAGTCGACCCTCGGGGACATCCACCCTTAGTAGACAACTTCCCGGAGTTGACCACTCGGAGTTTACCTCGGGTCAACGACTTTTTGTCATTAACCTCTGGTCATTGACCACGGTTCATCAACCTTGGGTCATCGCCCTCAGGTCATCGACCTCAGGTCATTGACCTCAGGTAATTGAACTCGGGTCATCGACCTCAGGTCATTGACCTTGTGGCATCTACATCGAGTCATCGACCTCAGGTCATTGACCTCAGGTCATCGACCTCGTGTCATCAAGCTCAGGTCATTGACCTCGGGTCATCAACCTCGGGTCATCTACATCAGGTCATCGACCTCAGGTCATCGACCTCGGGTCATCGACCTTGGGTCAATGACCTCGGGTCATCAACTTATGGTCATCGACCTCAGGTCATTGACCTCAGGTCATCGAACTCGGGTCATCTACTTCAGGTCATCGACCTAGGGTCATCGAACTCGGGTCATTGACCTCGGGTAATTGAACTCGGGTCAGTGACCTCGGGTCATTAAACTCGGTTCATAACTACGGGTCAGGGACTACGGGTCATCGACCTCGTGTCATTGACCTCGGGTCATCAACCTCATGTAATCGACCCTAGGTCAATGACTTCGGGTCAATGACCTTGGGATTTTCCCTCCATTCATCGACGTCAGGTCTTAATCCTCGGGTTATATAACTTTTCAGACCTTATTGACCTGCAAAAAAAGGATGAATGTTCAAAATTTCGAAATGACTATAAAATGAAATCATAACGGAGTTTATTCCTAGAGTTGAAATTAAATTTAAAATGTTTTCTATATTTGCTAAAATTTTAGCAATAATTTGCCAAAAACCTGAAATTTCACCGAGATTTTTCGAGTTTTTGACGTTTTTTTGGTTTACTGCCATGAAAAATTTAAAATATCCACTGCATTTTTAGATCTCGTCTAAAGCATTAAATGTAATCCAACGTTAACTAATTTTGCTCAATTTAGAACAAAATATGCCAAAAAAATGGAAATTCACTGATATTTTTCGGATTTCGACGTTTTTTGGATTAACTGTTAAAAAATTTAATTCTGAATTTGGATAGATATCGTCAATACAATTTAGATGAATCGATAATAATGAGTTTCGCTAAATACTTGGCAAATAATGGCAAAAAACCTGAAATTTTACCTATATTTTTGTTTTCTCGACCTTTATTAGGCTAACTGCTAAGATAAATATAAAATTTCTTCTAAATTTTGATAGATCTCGTAAAAAAATTAAATAGAATACAAAGTTGACTAGTTTTGCACAATATTTAGCAAAATATGTCCAATAACCTGAAATTACACCGATTTTTTAGAGTTTACGACGTTTTATGGGTAAAGTACTCCGAAAAAATGAATCATTCTCTCGTATTTTTATATATCTCTTCAAAAGCATTAATACGAATCCAATGTTGACTAGATTCCTTCAATGTTTAGCAAAATATGGAAAAAAACCTGAAATTTCACCGATTTGTTTCGAGTTTTCGACGTTTTTTGTTTTAATTGCTTACGAAAAGTGAGTATTTCTACCATATATGGATAGATCTTGTCAAGACTTCTAAAATGAATCCAAAGGTGACTAGTTTTGCTCAATTTTTATTAACATAAGACGAAAATCCTTAAATTTTACCGATATTTTTCGAGTTCTTGACGTGTTTTGAGTTGTTTGCTAAATATAAAAGATATACTTCTGCTGATAATTGAAAGATCTTGTCAAAACCTTTAAATTGAGTCCCATGTTGACTAGCTATGCTTAATATTTAGCAAAATATGGAATAATTTTGAACAAGATATGCCAAAAAACTGAAATTTCACTGATATTTTTCGAGATTTTGACGTTTTTTGGGTTAATTGCTACAAGAAATCGACCATTTCTTCTGAATTTGAATAAAGGTCGACAAAACGATTAAGATAAATCGATAGTTACTAGTTTAGCTCAATAATTGTCAAATAATTGCAAAAAACCTGAAATTTCACCAATATTTTTCGGGTTTTTAACGTTTTTGGGTTTACTGCTAAGAAAAATTGAAAATTTCCTCTAAATTTGCATAGACCTCGTAAAAAAAATTAAAATGAGTTCAAAGTTCACTATTTTCGGTCAATATTTAGCAAAATATGTCCAATAACCTGAAATTACACCGATATTTTCGAGTTTTCGACGTTCTTTGGGTTAACTTCTACAAAAAATGGAATTATTGTAACAAATTTTCTAAAGGTCTCTTCAACAGCATTAAATTTAATCCAACGCCGACAAGTTTCGCTCAATTTGAACGAAATATGTGTAAAAACTGAAATTTCACCAATTTTTTTCGAGATTTCGACGTTTTTTGTATTAACCGCTGAAAAAATCTAATATTTCTTCTATATTTGGATGGATCTTGTTAAAAAACTTTAAAATAAATCAAAAGTTCAGTAGTTTTGGCAAATATTTAGGATAATATTAAAAAAAACCTGAAATTTCGCAAAATGTTTTCGAGCTTTCGACATTTATTGTTTTATTTGCTTAGATAAATCGAATATATCTACTATATTTGGATAGATCTTGTCTAAACCTTGAAATTTTGTCCAAAGTTGACTTGTTTTGCTCAATATTTAGCAAAATATGGCCAAAAACCTGAAATTTCACCGATATTTTTTGAGTTTTTGACGTTATTTTTGGTTATTGCTACGAAAAATTTAAAATTTCTACTGAATTTTGATAGATTTCGTCTTAAGCATTAAATTTAATCCAACAATAATTATTTTTGCTCAATTTTGAACAAGATATGCCAAAAAACTGAAATTTCACTAATATTTTTCGAGATTTCGACGTTTTTTGGGTCAGATTGCTACAAGAAATCGACCATTTCTTCTGAATTTGAATAGATGTCGAAAAACAATTAAGAGAAATTGAGAGTAACTAGTTTCGCTCAATTATTGTCAAATAATTGAAAAAAACCTGAAATTTCACCAATATTTTTCGTGTTTTCGACGTTTTTTGAGTTATCTGCTAAAAATCATAATATATTTCTGCTGAATATGGATAGATCTCGTCAATAACTTAAAACTGAATCTAAAGTCGACTAGTTTTGCTCTCTTTTCACTAAAATATGGCCAAACACCTGAAATTTTACCGGGTTTTGACGTTTTGATAGATTACATTAATAACATTTATTATGTGTTGAAGATATTTGAAAAATCTCGTTCAGATTTTCAAAAGATACCAAATTCGATTACATTAAGGATAGGAGAAAAGAAAAGTATGAAAAATTGCCTATTTTTTCGGATTTTCCTGTAAATTGATACGGTAAAATATAATTTTGATCTCAATTTTTGACTGATTTTGATTAGATTATAAGGAGGAGTCCAAATTACAAATAGTATTTTTCGAATTTTAGAACAAATCTCTTCAACAAATTGAAACAATTCCAAAAAATGCCCCCTTTTTACCGATTAAACCTTAAATTAAAAGATAAAAATTAAATTTTATTTCAAACCTTTATTAAATATATGTAAGATCTTCAAAACTAGTCCAAATTCTATTAGGTTTTTCGAATTATTTACAAAATACAGCCATAAAACAGTCAAATTTTGTTAAAATGTCTAATTAAAGCCGAACATTCGGTAAATTGTAGTAAAAACTGACCTTGAAAGGCCTGGAGCATAACACCGATATTCGTCCTCCCGGTATTCGACCACTCCGAGTTGATCTATCCTAATCGACATCTCAGAACTGACCTCCAGTATTCGACATCCGTGAGCAAACATCCAGGAGACGACCTCCCGGAGTCGACCTCCCGGAGTCAACCTCCCGGTCTCGACCTCCCAGAGTCGACCTAACGGAATTTCCTCCCGGAGTCGACCTACCGGAGTCGACCCTCGGGGACATCCACCCTTAGTAGACAACTTCCCGGAGTTGACCACTCGGAGTTTACCTCGGGTCAACGACTTTTTGTCATTAACCTCTGGTCATTGACCACGGTTCATCAACCTTGGGTCATCGCCCTCAGGTCATCGACCTCAGGTCATTGACCTCAGGTAATTGAACTCGGGTCATCGACCTCGGGTCATTGACCTTGTGGCATCTACATCGAGTCATCGACCGCAGGTCATTGACCTCAGGTAATTGAACTCGGGTCAGTGACCTCGGGTCATTAAACTCGGTTCATAACTACGGGTCAGGGACTACGGGTCATCGACCTCGTGTCATTGACCTCGGGTCATCAACCTCATGTAATCGACCCTAGGTCAATGACTTCGGGTCAATGACCTTGGGATTTTCCCTCCATTCATCGACGTCAGGTCTTAATCCTCGGGTTATATAACTTTTCAGACCTTATTGACCTGCAATAAAGGATGAATGTTCAAAATTTCGAAATGACTATAAAATGAAATCATAACGGAGTTTATTCCTAGAGTTGAAATTAAATTTAAAATGTTTTCTATATTTGCTAAAATTTTAGCAATAATTTGCCAAAAACCTGAAATTTCACCGAGATTTTTCGAGTTTTTGACGTTTTTTTGGTTTACTGCCATGAAAAATTTAAAATATCCACTGCATTTTTAGATCTCGTCTAAAGCATTAAATGTAATCCAACGTTAACTAATTTTGCTCAATTTAGAACAAAATATGCCAAAAAAATGGAAATTCACTGATATTTTTCAGATTTCGACGTTTTTTGGATTAACTGTTAAAAACAATTACTTCTGAATTTGGATAGATATCGTCAATACAATTTAGATGAATCGATAATAATGAGTTTCGCTAAATACTTGGCAAATAATGGCAAAAAACCTGAAATTTTACCTATATTTTTGTTTTCTCGACCTTTATTAGGCTAACTGCTAAGATAAATATAAAATTTCTTCTAAATTTTGATAGATCTCGTAAATAAATTAAAAAGAATACAAAGTTGACTAGTTTTGCACAATATTTAGCAAAATATGTCCAATAACCTGAAATTACACCGATTTTTTAGAGTTTACGACGTTTTATGGGTAAAGTACTCCGAAAATATGAATCATTCTCTCGTATTTTTATATATCTCTTCAAAAGCATTAATACGAATCCAATGTTGACTAGATTCCTTCAATGTTTAGCAAAATATGGAAAAAAACCTGAAATTTCACCGATTTGTTTCGAGTTTTCGATGTTTTTTGCTTTAATTGCTTACGAAAAGGAGTATTTCTACCATATATGGATATATCTTGTCAAGACCTCTAAAATGAATCCAAAGTTGACTAGTTTTGCTCAATTTTTATTAAAATAAGACGAAAATCCTTAAATTTTACCGATATTTGTCGAGTTCTTGACGTGCTTTGAGTTGTCTGCTAAATATAAAAGATATACTTCTGCTGATAATTAAAAGATCTTGTCAAAACCTTTAAATTGAGTCCCATGTTGACTAGCTATGCTTAATATTTAGCAAAATATGGAATAATTTTGAACAAGATATGCCAAAAAACTGAAATTTCACTGATATTTTTCGAGATTTTGACGTTTTTTGGGTTAATTGCTACAAGAAATCGACCATTTCTTCTGAATTTGAATAAAGAACGACAGAACGATTAAGATAAATCGATAGTTACTAGTTTAGCTCAATAATTGTCAAATAATTGCAAAAAACCTGAAATTTCACCTAGATTTTTTGGGTTTTTAACGTTTTTGGGTTTACTGCTAAGAAAAATTGAAAATTTCCTCTAAATTTGCATAGATCTCGTAAAAAAAATTAAAATGAGTTCAAAGTTCACTATTTTCGGTCAATATTTAGCAAAATATGTCCAATAACCTGAAATTACACCGATGTTTTCGAGTTTTCGACGTTTTTTGGGTTAACTTCTCCAAAAAATGGAATTATTCTAACAAATTTTGTATAGCTCTCTACAACAGCATTACATTTAATCCAACGCCGACAAGTTTTGCTCAATTTGAACGAAATATGTGTAAAAACTGAAATTTCACCAATTTTTTTTCGAGATTTCGACGTTTTTTGTATTAACCGCTGAAAAAATCTAATATTTCTTCTATATTTGGATGTATCTTGTTAAAAAACTTTCAAATAAATCAAAAGTTCAGTAGTTTTGGCAAATATTTAGGATAATATTAAAAAAAACCTGAAATTTCACAAAATGTTTTCGAGCTTTCGACATTTATTGTTTTATTTGCTTAGATAAATCGAATATATCTACTATATTTAGATAGATCTTGTCTAAACCTTGAAATTTTGTCCAAAGTTGACTAGTTCTGCTCAATATTTAGCAAAATATGTCCAATAACCTGAAATTACACCGATTTTTTAGAGTTTACGACGTTTTATGGGTAAAGCACTCCGAAAATATGAATCATTCTCTCGTATTTTTATATATCTCTTCAAAAGCATTAATACGAATGCAATGTTGACTAGATTCCTTTAATGTTTAGCAAAATATGGAAAAAAACCTGAAATTTCACCGATTTGTTTCGAGTTTTCGATGTTTTTTGTTTTAATTGCTTACGAAAAGGAGTTTTTCTGCCATATATGGATAGATCTTGTCAAGACCTCTAAAATGAATCCAAAGTTGACTAGTTTTGCTCAATTTTTATTAAAATAAGACGAAAATCCTTAAATTTTACCGATATTTTTCGAGTTCTTGACGTGCTTTGAGTTGTCTGCTAAATATAAAAGATATACTTCTGCTGATAATTAAAAGATCTTGTCAAAACCTTTAAATTGAGTCCCATGTTGACTAGCTATGCTTAATATTTAGCAAAATATGGAATAATTTTGAACAAGATATGCCAATAAACTGAAATTTCACTGATATTTTTCGAGATTTTGACGTTTTTTGGGTTAATTGCTACAAGAAATCGACCATTTCTTCTGAATTTGAATAAAGGTCGACAAAACGATTAAGATAAATCGATAGTTACTAGTTTAGCTCAATAATTGTCAAATAATTGCAAAAAACCTGAAATTTCACCAAGATTTTTTGGGTTTTTAACGTTTTTGGGTTTACTGCTAAGAAAAATTGAAAATTTCCTCTAAATTTGCATAGATCTCGTAAAAAAAATTAAAATGAGTTCAAAGTTCACTATTTTCGGTCAATATTTAGCAAAATATGTCCAATAACCTGAAATTACACCGATGTTTTCGAGTTTTCGACGTTTTTTGGGTTAACTTCTCCAAAAAATGGAATTATTCTAACAAATTTTGTATAGCTCTCTACAACAGCATTAAATTTAATCCAACGCCGACAAGTTTTGCTCAATTTGAACGAAATATGTGTAAAAACTGAAATTTCACCAATTTTTTTTCGAGATTTCGACGTTTTTTGTATTAACCGCTGAAAAAATCTAATATTTCTTCTATATTTGGATGGATCTTGTTAAAAAACTTTCAAATAAATCAAAAGTTCAGTAGTTTTGGCAAATATTTAGGATAATATTAAAAAAAACCTGAAATTTCACAAAATGTTTTCGAGCTTTCGACATTTATTGTTTTATTTGCTTAGATAAATCGAATATATCTACTATATTTGGATAGATCTTGTCTAAACCTTGAAATTTTGTCCAATGTTGACTAGTTCTGCTCAATATTTAGCAAAATATGGCCAAAAACCTGAAATTTCACCGATATTTTTTGAGTTTTTGACGTTATTTTGGTTTATTGCTACGAAAAATTTAAAATTTCTACTGAATTTTGATAGATTTCGTCTTAAGCATTAAAATTTATCCAGCAATAATTATTTTTGCTCAATTTTGAACAAGATATGCCAAAAAACTGAAATTTCACTGATATTTTTTGAGATTTCGACGTTTTTTGGGTCAGATTGCTACAAGAAATCGACCATTTCTTCTGAATTTGAGTAGATGTCGAAAAACAATTAAGATAAATCGATAGTAACTAGTTTCGCTCAATTATTGTCAAATAATTGAAAAAAACCTGAAATTTCACCAATATTTTTCGTGTTTTCGACGTTTTTTGAGTTATCTGCTAAAAATCATAATATATTTCTGCTGAATATGGATAGATCTCGTCAATAACTTAAAACTGAATCCAAAGTCGACTAGTTTTTCTCTCTTTTCACTAAAATATGGCCAAACACCTGAAATTTTACCTGGTTTTGACGTTTTGATAGATTACATTAATAACATTTATTATGTGGTAAATATATTTGAAAAATCTTGTTCAGATTTTCAAAAGAAACCAAATTCGATTACATTAAGGATAGGAGAAGGGAAAAGTATGAAAAATTGCCTATTTTTTCGGATTTTCCTGTAAATTGATACGGTAAAATATAATTTTTATCTCAAATTTTGACTGATTTTGATTAGATTATAAGGAGGAGTCCAAATTACAAATAGTATTTTCTGAATTTTAGAACAAATCTCTTCAACAAATTGAAACAATTACAAAAAATGCCCCCTTTTTGCCGATTCAACCTTAAATTAAAAGATAAAAATTAAATTTTATTTCAAACCTTTATTAAATATTGGTAAGATCTTCAAAACTAGTCCAAATTCTATTAGGTTTTTCGAATTATTTACAAAATACAGCCATAAAACAGTCAAATTTTGTTAAAATGTCTAATTAAAGCCGACCATTCGGTAAATTGTAGTAAAAACTGACCCCTAAAGGCCTGGAGCATAACACCGATATTCGTCCTCCCGGTATTCAACCACTCCGAGTCGATCTATCCGAATCGACATCTCAGAACTGACCTCCCGTATTCGACATCCGTGAGTTAACATCCCGGAGTCAACCTCCCGGAGTAAAACTCCCGGAGTCGACCTCCCGAAGTTACCTCCCGGAGGTGACTTCCCGGAGTCAACCTCCCGGATTCGACCTCCCGGAGTCGAACTCCCGGAGTCGACCACCCAGAGTAGACATCCCGGAGTTGACCTAACGGAGTTTTCCTCCCAGAGTCGACCTAACGGAATTTCCTCCCGGAGTCGACCTACTGGAGTCGACTCCCGGAAACATCCTCCCTTAGTAGACGACTTCCCGGAGTTGAGCACTCGCAGTTTACCTCGGTTTAACGACTTTTTGTCATTAACCTCTGGTCATTGACCCCGGTTCATCAACCTTGGGTCATCGACCTCAGGTCATCGACCTCGGGTCATCAACCTCGGGTCATCGACCTCAGGTCATTGACCTCAGGTAATTGAACTCGGGTGATCTACCTCAGGTCATCGACCTCGGGTCATTGACCTTGTGGCATCTACATCGGGTCATTGACCTCGGGTCATTGACCTCAGGTCATTGAGCTCGGGTCATCGACCTCGTGTCATCAACCTCAGGTCATTGACCTCGGTTCATCAACGTCGGGTCATCTACCTCAGGTCATCGACCTCAGGTCATCGACCTCGGGTCATCGACCTTTGGTCAATGACCTCGGGTCATCAACTTATGGTGATCGACCTCAGGTCATTGACCTCAGGTCATCGAACTCGGGTCATCTACTTCAGGTCATCGACGTTGTGTCATCGAACTCGGGTCATTGACCTCGGGTCATCGAACTTGGGTCAGTGACCTCGGGTCATTGAACTCGGGTCATCGACTACGGGTCAAGGACTACGGGTCATCGACCTCGTGTCATTGACCTCGGGTCATCAACCTCATGTCATCGACTCTAGGTCAATGACTTCGGGTCAATGACTTTGGGATTTTCCCTCCATTCATCGACGTCAGGTCTTAATCCTCGGGTTATATACCTTTTAGACCTTATTGACCTGCAAAAAAAGGATGAATGTTCAAAATTTCGAAATGACTATAAAATGAAATCATAACGGAGTTTATTCCTAGAGTTGAAATTAAATTGAAAATGTTTTCTATATTTGCTAAAATTTTAGCAAAATATGGCCAAAAACCTGAAATTTCACCGAGATTTTTCGAGTTTTTGACGTTTTTTGGGTTAACTTCTACAAAAAATGGAATTATTCTAACAAATTTTTTAAAGGTCTCTACAACAGCATTAAATTTAATCCAACGCTGACAAGTTTTGCTCAATTTGAACGAAATATGTGTAAAAACTGAAATTTCACAATTTTTTTTTCGAGATTTCGACTTTTTTTGTATTAACCGCTGAAAAAATCTAATATTTCTTCTATATTTGGATGGATATCGTTAATAAACTTTCAAATAAATCAAAAGTTTAGTAGTTTTGGCAAATATTTAGGATAATATTAAAAAAAACCTGATATTTCACATAATGTTTTCGAGCTTTCGACATTTATTGTTTTAATTGCTTAGATAAATTGAATATATCTACTATATTTGGATAGATCTTGTCTAAACCTTGACATTGTGTCCAAAGTTGACTAGTTTTGCTCAATATTTAGCAAAATATGGCCAAAAACCTGAAATTTCACCGATATTTTTTGAGTTTTTGACGTTATTTTGGTTTATTGCTACGAAAAATTTAAAATTTCTACTGAATTTTGATAGATTTCGTTTTAAGCATTAAAATTAGTCCAACAATAATTATTTTTGCTCAATTTTGAACAAGATATGCCAAAAAACTGAAATTTCACTGATATTTTTCGAGATTTCGACGTTTTTTGGGTCAATTGCCACAAGAAATCGACCATTTCTTCTGAATTTGAATAGATGTCGACAAAACAATTAAGATAAATTGATAGTAACTAGTTTCGCTCAATTATTGTCAAATAATTGAGCGAAATTCTATGGGACCCCCGCCGAGAAATGTCATATTCGGGATTTAGAAAAAGTACAACGGAAGGCGATACGATTTGTAAAGAATTGCTACGATAAAACAGCGAGTGTCACTCAGATGTTACAGGACGCGGGATGGGAACCATTAGAAGATAGAAGAAAAATTCAAAGGATAAATTTATTAAATAAGTTCAGAGAAATTACGTTTTCAGATGATGTAACCGATATAATGCGACCCCCCTGTTATATGGGCCGTGCTGATACTGCCCGAAAGATTAGGGAAATAGATGCTAAAACGAATCGTTTCAAAAATTCATTTTTTCCGCGAAGTATACGCGAAAGCAACAGTTTAGGAAAATAGAGTCAAGGTGCTTGCACCCCCTGCCACACGCCGAAAGGCGGCTTGCAGGGTTCGTACATAGACATAGACATAGACAATTGAAAAAAAACCTGAAATTTCACCAATATTTTTCGTGTTTTCGACGTTTTTTGGGTTTACTGCTAGGAAAATTGACAATTTACTCTAAATTTGGATAGATATTATCAAAAAATTAAAATGAGTACAAAGCTCACTATTTTTGGTCAATATTTAGCAAAATATGGAAAAAACCTGAAATTACACCGATATTTTCGAGTTTTCGACGTTTTTTGGGTTAACTGCTCCGATAAAATGGAATATTTCTAACAAATGTGTATAAGTCTCTACAACAGCATTAAATTTAATCCAACGCAGACAGGTTTTGCTCAATTTGAACGAAATATGTGTAAAAACTGAAGTTTCACCAATTTTTTTCGAGATTTCGACGTATTTTGTGTTAACCGCTGAAAAAATTGATTATTTTTTTTATTTGGATAGATCTTGATAAAAAACTTTCAAATACATCAAAAGTTAAGTAGTTTTGGCAAATATTTAGGATAATATATAAAACATTTCACATAATGTTTTTGAGTTTTCGACGTTTTTAGTTTTAATTGCTTAAGAAAATTGAATATTTCTGCTATATTTGGATAGATCTTGTCAAAACCTTTAAATTGTGTCCAAAGTTGACTAGTTTTGCTCAATATTTAGCAAAATATGGCCAAAAACCTGAAATTTCACCGATTTTTTCGAGTTTACGACGTTTTATGGGTAAACTACTTCGAAAAATTGAATCATTCTCTCGTATTTTTATAGATCTCTTCAAAAGCATTAATACGAATCCAATGTTGACTAGATTCCTTCAATGTTTAGCAAAATATGGAAAAAAACCTGAAATTTTATCGATATTTTTCGAGTTCTCGACGTTTTTTGAGTTATCTGCTAAAAATAATAATATATTTCTGCTGAATATGGATAGATCTCGTCAGGAACTTAAAACTGAATCCAAAGTCGACTTGTTTTGCTCTCTTTTCACTAAAATATGGCCAAACACCTGAAATTTTACCGGGTCTTGACGTTTTGATAGATTACATTAATAACATTTATTATGTGTTGAAGATATTCAAAAAATCTCGTTCAGATTTCTCGTTCAGAAAAAACCTGAAATTTCACCGAGATTTTTCGAGTTTTTGACGTTTCTTTGGTTTACTGCCATGAAAAATTTAAAATATCCACTGCATTTTTTGATCTCGTCTAAGGCAATAAATGTAATCCAACGTTAAATAATTTTGCTCAATTTAGAACAAAATATGCCAAAAAAATGGAAATTCACTGATATTTTTCAGATTTCGACGTTTTTTGGATTAACTGCTACGAACAATTTCTTTTTAATTTGGATAGATATCGTCAAAACAATTTAGATGAATCGATAGTAATGAGTTTCGCTAAATACTTGGCAAATAATGGCAAAAAACCTGAAATTTTACCTATATTTTTGTTTTCTCGATCTTTATTAGGCTAACTGCTAAGGTAAATTGAAAATTTTTTCTAAATTTTGATGGATCTCGTGAAAAATTAAGAAGAATACAAAGTTGACTAGGTTTGCACTATATTTAGCAAAATATGTCCAATAACCTGAAATTACACCGATGTTTTCGAGTTTTCGACGTTTTATGAGTAAACTACTTCGAAAAATTGAATTATTCTCTCAATTTTTATGGATCTCTTCAAAAGCATTAATACAAATCCAATGTTGACTAGATTCCTTCAATGTTTAGCAAAATATGGAAAAGAACCTGAAATTTCACCGATTATTTTCGAGTTTTCGACGTTTTTTGTTAAAATTGCTTACGAAAAGTGAGTATTTCTACCATATATGGATAGATCTTGTCAAGGCCTCTAAAATAAATCCAAGATTGACTAGTTTTGCTCAATTTTTATTAAAATAAGACGAAAATCCTTAAATTTTACCGATATTTTTCGAGTTTTTGACGTGTTTTGAGTTGTCTGCTAAACATAAAAGATATACTTCTGCTGATTATTGAATGATCTTATCAAAACGTTTAAATTGAGTCCCATTTTGACTAGCTATGCTTAATATTTAGCAAAATATGGAAAAATTTTGAACAAGATATGCCAAAAAACTGAAATTTCACTGATATTTTTCGAGATTTTGACGTTCTTTGGGTCAATTGCTACAAGAAATCGACC
Organism: Sympetrum striolatum; assembly: GCA_947579665.1. Classification (NCBI taxonomy): domain Eukaryota; kingdom Metazoa; phylum Arthropoda; class Insecta; order Odonata; family Libellulidae; genus Sympetrum; species Sympetrum striolatum. The sequence goes on from OX388342.1 coordinate 9,605,916, forward strand.
ATTTCTTCTGAATTTGAATAGATGTCGACAAAAAAATTAAGAGAAATAGATAATAACTAGTTTCGCTCAATTATTGTCAAATAATTGAAAAAAAAACCTGAAATTTCACCAATATTTTTCGTGTTTTCGACGTTTTTTGGGTTTCCTGCTAGGAAAATTGACAATTTCATCTAAATTTGGATAGATCTCATCAAAAAATTAAAATGAGTACAAATATCACTATTTTTGGTCAATATTTAGCAAAATATGGAAAAAACCTGAAATTACACCGATATTTTCGAGTTTTCGACGTTCTTTGGTTTAACTGCTCCGATAAAATGGAATATTTCTAACAAATGTGTATAGGACTCCACAACAGCATTAAATTTTATCCAACGCAGACAGTTTTTGCTCAATTTGAACGAAATATGTGTAAAAACTGAAGTTTCACCAATTTTTTTCGAGATTTCGACGTATTTTGTGTTAACCGCTGAAAAATTGATTATTTTTTTATTTGGATAGGTCTTGATAAAAAGCTTTAAAATACATCAAAAGTTAAGTAGTTTTGGCAAATATTTAGGATAATATTAAAAAATTTCACATAATGTTTTCGAGTTTTCGACGTTTTTTGTTTTAATTGCTAACTAAATATTGAATATTTCTACTAAATTTGGATAGATCTTGTCAAAACCTTTAAATTGTGTCCTAAGTTGACTAGTTTAGCTCAATATTTAGCAAAATGTGGCCAAAAACCTGAAATTTCACCGATATTTTTTGAGTTTTTGACGTTATTTTGGTTTATTGCTACGAAAAATTTAAAAGTTCTACTGCATTTTGATAGATTTTGTCTTAAGCATTAAAATTAATCCAATAATAATTATTTTTGCTCAATGTTAAACAAGATATGCCAAAAAAATGGAAATTAACTGATATTTTTCAGATTTCGACGCTTACTGGATTAACTGCTACAAAAAATTGACCGTTTCTTCTAAATTTGGATAGATATCATCAAAACAATTAAGAAGAATCGATAGTAATTAGTTTCGCTAAATACTTGGCAAATAATGGCAAAAAACCTGATATTTTACCTATATTTTTCGTGTTTTCGACCTTTTTTAGTTTAACTGGTAAGATAAATTGAAAATTTCTTTTAAATTTTAGATAGATCTCGTAAAAGAAATTTAAATTAATACAAAGTTGACTAGTTTTGCTCAATATTTAGCAAAATCTGGCCAATAACCTGAAATTACACCGATTTTTTCAAGTTTACGACGTTTTATGGGTAAACTACTTCGAAAAATTGAATCATTCTCTCGTATTTTTATAGATCTCTTCAAAAGCATTAAAACGAATCGAATGTTGACTAGATTCCTTCAATTTTTAGCAAAATATAGAAAAAAACCTGAAATTTTATCGATATTTTTCGAGTTCTCGACGTTTTTTGAGTTATCTGCTAAAAATAATAATATATTTCTGCTGAATATGGATAGATCTCGTCAAGAACTTAAAACTGAATCCAAAGTCGACTAGTTATGCTCTCTTTTATCTAAAATATGGCCAAACACCTGAAATTTTACCGGGTTTTGACGTTTTGATGGATTACATTAATAACATTTATTATGTGTTAAAGATATTTGAAAAATCTCGTTCAGATTTTCAAAAGAATCCAAATTCGATTACATTAAGGATAGGAGAAGGGAAAAGTATGAAAAATTGCCTATTTTTTTGGATTTTCCTGTAAATTGATACGGTAAAATATAATTTTTATCTCAAATTTTGACTGATTTTCATTAGATTATAAGGAGGAATCCAAATTACAAATAGTATTTTTCGAATTTTAGAACAAATATCTTCAACGAATTGAAACAATTCCAAAAATGCCCCCTTTTTGCCGATTAAACCTTAAATTAAAAGATAAAAATTAAATTTAATTTAAACCTTTATTAAATATTGGTAAAATCTTCAAAACTAGTCCAAATTCTATTAGGTTATTTACAAAATACAGCCATAAAACAGTCAAATTTTGTTAAAATGTCTAATTAAAGCCGAACATTCGGTAAATTGTAGTAAAAACTGACCTTGAAAGGCCTGGAGCATAACACCGATATTCGTCCTCCCGGTATTCGACCACTCCGAGTTGATCTATCCGAATCGACATCTCAGAACTGACCTCCCGTATTCGACATCCGTGAGTAAACACCCCGGAGTCGACCTCCCGGAGTAAAACTCCCGGAGTCGACCTCCCGAAGTTACCTCCCGGAGTCGAACTCCCGGAGTCGACCACCCAAAGTAGACATCCCGGAGTTGACCTAACGGAGTTTTCCTCCCAGAGTCGACCTAACGGAATTTCCTCCCGGAGTCGACCTACTGGAGTCGACTCCCGGGGACATCCTCCCTTAGTAGACGACTTCCCGGAGTTGAGCACTCGCAGTTTACCTCGGTTTAACGACTTTTTGTCATTAACCTCTGGTCATTGACCCCGGTTCATCAACCTTGGGTCATCGACCTCAGGTCATCGACCTCGGGTCATCGACCTCAGGTCATTGACCTCAGGTAATTGAACTCGGGTCATCTACCTCAGGTCATCGACCTTGGGTCATTGACCTCGTGGCATCTACATCGGGTCATTGACCTCGGGTCATTGACCTCAAATCATTGAGCTCGGGTCATCGACCTCGTGTCATCAACCTCAGGTCATTGACCTCGGTTCATCAACGTCGGGTCATCTACCTCAGGTCATCGACCTCAGGTCATCGACCTCGGGTCATCAACTTATGGTCATCGACCTCAGGTCATTGACCTCAGGTCATTTAACTCGGGTCATCTACTTCAGGTCATCGACGTTGGGTCATCGAACTCGGGTCATTGACCTCGGGTCATCGAACTTGGGTCAGTGACCTCGGGTCATTGAACTCGGGTCATCGACTACGGGTCAAGGACTACGGGTCATCGACCTCGTGTCATTGACCTCGGGTCATCAACCTCATGTCATCGACTCTAGGTCAATGACTTCGGGTCAATGACTTTGGGATTTTCCCTCCATTCATCGACGTCAGGTCTTAATCCTCGTGTTATATACCTTTTAGACCTTATTGACCTGTAAAAAAAGGATGAATGTTCAAAATTTCGAAATGACTATAAAATGAAATCATAACGGAGTTTATTCCTAGAGTTGAAATTAAATTGAAAATGTTTTCTATATTTGCTAAAATTTTAGCAAAATATGGCCAAAAACCTGAAATTTCACCGAGATTTTTCGAGTTTTTGACGTTTTTTGGGTTAACTTCTACAAAAATGGAATTATTCTAACAAATTTTTTAAAGGTCTCTACAACAGCATTAAATTTAATCCAACGCTGACAAGTTTTGCTCAATTTGAACGAAATATGTGTAAAAACTGAAATTTCACCATTTTTTTTTCGAGATTTCGACGTTTTTTGTATTAACCGCTGAAAAAATCTAATATTTCTTCTATATTTGGATGGATATCGTTAATAAACTTTTAAATACATCAAAAGTTTAGTAGTTTTGGCAAATATTTAGGATAATATTCAAAAAAACCTGATATTTCACATAATGTTTTCGAGCTTTCGACATTTATTGTTTTAATTGCTTAGATAAATTGAATATATCTACTATATTTGGATAGATCTTGTCTAAACCTTGAAATTTAGTCCAAAGTTGACTAGTTTTGCTCAATATTTAGTAAATAATGGCCAAAAACCTGAAATTTCACCGATATTTTTTGAGTTTTTGACGTTATTATGGTTTATTGCTACGAAAAATTTAAAATTTCTACAGAATTTTGATAGATTTCGTTTTAAGCATTAAAATTAATCCAACAATAATTATTTTTGCTCAATTTTGAACAAGATATGCCAAAAAACTGAAATTTCACTGATATTTTTCGAGATTTCGACGTTTTTTGGGTCAATTGCTAAAAGAAATCGACCATTTCTTCTGAATTTGAATAGATGTCGACAAAACAATTAAGATAAATTGATAGTAACTAGTTTCGCTCAATTATTGTCAAATAATTGAAAAAAAACCTGAAATTTCACCAATAGTTTTCGAGTTTTCGACGTTTTTTGGGTTTACTGCTAGGAAAATTGACAATTTCCTCTAAATTTGGATAGATCTCATCAAAAAATTAAAATGAGTACAAAGATCACTATTTTTGGTCAATATTTAGCAAAATATGGAAAAAACCTGAAATTACACCGATATTTTCGAGTTTTCGACGTTTTTTGGGTTAACTGCTCCGATAAAATGGAATATTTCTAACAAATGTGTATAAGTCTCCACAACAGCATTAAATTTAATCCAACGCAGACAGGTTTTGCTCAATTTGAACGAAATATGTGTAAAAACTGAAGTTTCACCAATTTTTTTCGAGATTTCGACGTATTTTGTGTTAACCGCTGAAAAAATTGATTATTTTTTTTATTTGGATAGATCTTCATAAAAAACTTTCAAATACATCAACAGTTAAGTAGTTTTGGCAAATATTTAGGATAATATTTAAAACATTTCACATAATGTTACTGAGTTTTCGACGTTTTTAGTTTTAATTGCTTAAGAAAATTGAATATTTCTACTATATTTGGATAGATCTTGTCAAAACCTTTAAATTTGGTCCAAAGTTGACTAGTTTTGCTCAATATTTAGCAAAATATGGTCAAAAACCTGAAATTTCACCGATATTTTTTGAGTTTTTGACGTTATTTTGGTTTATTGCTACGAAAAATTTAAAAGTTCTACTGCATTTTGATAGAATTTGTCTTAAGCATTAAAATTAATCCAATAATTATTATTTTTGCTCAATTTTGAACAAGATATGCCAAAAAAATGGAAATTAACTGATATTTTTCGGATTTCGACGTTTATTGGATTAACTGCTACAAAAAATGACCGACTCTTCTGAATTTGGATAGATATCGTCCAAACAATTAAGAAGAATCGATAGTAATTAGTTTAGCTAAATACTTGGCAAATAATGGCAAAAAACCTGATATTTTAACTATATTTTTCTTTTTTTCGACCTTTTTTAGTTTAACTATGAAGATAAATTGAAAATTTCTTTTAAATTTTAGATAGATCTTGTAAAAAAAATTTAAATTAATACAAAGTTGACTAGTTTTGCTCAATATTTAGCAAAATATGGCCAATAACCTGAAATTACACTGATTGTTTCGAGTTTACGACGTTTTATGGGTAAACTACTTCGAAAAATTGAATCATTCTCTCGTATTTTTATAGATCTCTTCAAAAGCATTAATACGAATCCAATGTTGACTAGATTCCTTCAATGTTTAGCAAAATATGGAAAAAAACCTGAAATTTTATCGATATTTTTCGAGTTCTCGACGTTTCTTGAGTTATCTGCTAAAAATAATAATATATTTCTGCTGAATATGGATAGATCTCGTCAAGAACTTAAAACTGAATCCAATGTCGACTAGTCTTGCTTTCTATTATCTAAAATATGGCCAAACGCCTGAAATTTTACCGGGTTTTGACGTTTTGATAGATTACATTAATAACATTTATTATGTGTTAAAGATATTTGAAAAATCTCGTTCAGATTTTCAAAAGATACCAAATTCTATTACATTAAGGATAGGAGAAGGGAAAAGTATGAAAAATTGCCTATTTTTTTGGATTTTCCTGTAAATTGATACGGTAAAATATAATTTTTATCTCAAATTTTGACTGATTTTCATTAGATTATAAGGAGGAATCCAAATTACAAATAGTATTTTTCGAATTTTAGAACAAATCTCTTCAACGAATTGAAACAATTCAAAAAAATGCCCCCTTTTTGCCGATTAAACCTTTAATTAAAAGATAAAAATTAAATTTTATTTCAAACCTTTATTAAATATTGGTAAGATCTACAAAAGTAGTCCAAATTCTATTTGGTTTTTTGAATTATTTACAAAATACAGCCATAAAACAGTCAAATTTTGTTAAAATGTCTAATTAAAGCCGAACATTCGGTAAATTGTAGTAAAAACTGACCTTGAAAGGCCTGGAGCATAACACCGATATTCGTCCTCCCGGTATTCGACCACTCCGAGTTGATCTATCGGAATCGACATCTCAGAACTGACCTCCCGTATTCGACATCCGTGAGTAAACATCCAGGAGTCGACCTCCCGGAGTCGTCCTCCCGGAGTACCCCTCCCGGAGTCGACTTCCCGGAGTCGACCTCCCGGAGTTGACCTCCCGAAGTTACCTCCCGGAGGTGACTTCCCGGTGTCGACCTCCCGGAGTCGAATCCCGGAGTCGACCTCCCAGAGTAGACATCCCGGAGTTGACTTAACGGAGTTTTCCTCCCGGAGTCGACCTACCGGAGTCGACTCCCGGGGACATCCTCCCTTAGTTGACGACTTCCCGGAGTTGACCACTCGGAGTTTACCTCGGGTCAACGACTTTTTGTCATTAACCTCTGGTCATTGACCACGGTTCATCAACCTTGGGACATCGACCTCAGGTCATCGACCTCGGGTCATCAACCTCGGGTCATCGACCTCAGGTCATTGACCTCAGGTAAATTAACTCGGGTCATCTACCTCAGGTCATCGACCTCGGGTCATTGACCTCGTGGCACCTACATCGGGTCATTTACCTCGTGTCATTGACCTCAGGTCATTGACCTCGGGTCATCGACCTTGGGTCAATTACCTCGGGTCATCAACTCATGGTCATCGACCTCAGGTCATTGACCTCAGGTCATCGAATTCGGGTCATCTACTTCAGGTCATCGACCTAGGGTCATCGAACTCGGGTCATTGACCTCGGGTCATTGAACTCGGGTCAGTAACCTCGGGTCATTGAACTCGGGTCATCGACTACGGGTCATACACTACGGGTCATCGACCTCGTGTCATCGACCTCAGGTCATTGACCTCGGGTCATCAACCTCATGTCATCGACCCTAGGTCAATGACTTCGTGTCAATTACCTTGGGATTTTCCCTCCATTCATCGACGTCAGGTCCTAATCCTCGGGTTATATACCTTTCAGACCTTATTGACCTGCAAAAAAAGGATGAATGTTCAAAATTTCGAAATGACTATAAAATAAAAACTTAACGGAGTTTATTCCTAGAGTTGAAATAAAATTTAAAATGTTTTCTCTATTTGCTAAAATTTTAGCAAAATATGGCCAAAAACCTGAAATTTCACCGAGATTTTTCGAGTTTTTGACGTTTTTTTGGTTTACTGCCATGAAAAATTTAAATTATCCACTGCATTTTTAGATCTCGTCTAAATCATTGAATGTTATCCAACGTTAACAAATTTTGCTCAATTTAGAACAAAATATGCCAAAAAAATGGAAATTCACTGATATTTTTCAGATTTCGACGTTTTTTGGATTATCTGCTACAAACAATTTCTTCTGAATTTGGATAGATATCGTAAAAACAATTTAGATGAATCGATAGTAATGAGTTTCGCTAAATACTTGGTAAATAATGGCAAAAAACCTGAAATTTTACCTATATTTTTGTTTTCTCGACCTTTATTAGGCTAACTGCTAAGATAAATTGAAAATTTCTTCTAAATTTTGATAGATTTCGTAAAAAGAATTAAAAAGAATACAAAGTTGACTAGTTTCGCAAAATATTTAGCAAAATATGTCCAATAACCTGAAATTACACCGATATTTTAGAGTTTATGACGTTTTATGGGTAAAGTACTCCGAAAAAATGAATCATTCTCTCGTATTTTTTATATATCTCTACAAAAGCATTAATACGAATCCAATGTTGACTGGATTCCTTCAATGTTTAGCAAAATATGGAAAAAAACCTGAAATTTCACCGATTTTTTCCGAGTTTTCGACGTTTTTTGTTTTGATTGCTTACGGAAAGTGAGTATTTCTACCATATATGGATAGATCATGTCAAGACTTCTAAAATGAATCCAAAGTTGACTAGTTTTGCTCAATTTTTATTAAAATAAGACGAAAATCCTTAAATGTTACCGATATTTTTCGAGTTCTTGACATGTTTTGAGTTGTCTGCTAAACATAAAAGATATACTTCTGCTGATTATTGAAAGATCTTGTCAAAACCTTTAAATTGAGTCCCATGTTGACTAGCTCTGCTTAATATTTAGCAAAATATGGAATAATTTTGAACAAGATATGCAAAAAAACTGAAATTTCACTGATATTTTCTGAGATTTTGACGTTTTTTGGGTTAATTGCTGCAAGAAATCGACCATTTCTTCTGAATTTGAATAAAGGTCGACAAAACGATTAAGATAAATCGATAGTTACTAGTTTAGCTCAATAATTGTCAAATAATTGCAAAAAACCTGAAATTTCACCAATATTTTTCGGGTTTTCAACGTTTTTTGGGTTTACTGCTAAGAAAAATTGAAAATTTCCTGTAAATTTGGATAGATCTCATCAAAAAATTAAAATGAGTACAATGATCTCTATTTTTGGTCAATATTTAGCAAAATATGGAAAAAACCTGAAATTACACCGATATTTTCGAGTTTTCGACGTTTCCTGGGTTAACTGCTCCGATAAAATGGAATATTTCTAACAAATGTTTACAGGTCTCCACAGCAGCATTAAATTTAATCCAACGCAGACAGGTTTTGCTCAATTTGAACGAAATATGTGTAAAAACTGAAGTTTCACCAAGTTTTTTCGAGATTTCGGCGTATTTTGTGTTAACCGCTGCAAAAATTGATTATTTTTTTTATTTGGATAGATCTTGATAAAAAACTTTCAAATACATCAAAAGTTAAGTAGTTTTGGCAAATATTTAGGATAATATTTAAAACGTTTCACATAATGTTTTCGAGTTTTCAACGTTTTTTGTTTTAATTGCTTACGAAAATTGAATAGTTCTACTATATTTGGATAGATCTTGTCAAAACCTTTAAATTGTGTCCAAAGTTGACTAGTTTTGCTCAATATTTAGCAAAATATGGCCAAAAACCTGAAATTTCACCGATATTTTTTGAGTATTTGACGTTATTTTGGTTTATTGCTACGAAAAATTTAAGAGTTCTACTGTATTTTGATAGATTTTGTCTTAAGCATTAAAATTAATCCAATAATAATTATTTTTGCTCAATTTTGGACAAGATATGCCAAAAAAATGGAAATTAACTGATATTTTTCAGATTTCGACGTTTACTGGATTAACTGCTACAAAAAATTGACCGTTTCTTCTGAATTTGGATAGATATCGTCAAAACAATTAAGAAGAATCGATAGTAATTAGTTTCGCTAAATACTTGGCATATAATGGAAAAAAACCTGATATTTTACCTATATTTTTCGAGTTCTCGACGTTGTTTGAGTTATCTGCTAAAAATAATAATATATTTCTGCTGAATATGGATAGATCTCGTCAAGAACTTAAAACTGAATCCAAAGTCGACTAGTTTTGTTCTCTTTTCACTAAAATATGGCCAAACACCTGAAATTTTACAGAGATTTGACGTTTTGATAGATTACATTAATAACATTTATTATGTGTTAAAGATATTTGAAAAATCTCATTCAGATTTTCAAAAGAAACCAAATTCGATTACATTAAGGATAGGAGAAGGGAAAACTATGTAAAATTGCCTATTTTTTCGGATTTTCCTGTAAATTGATACGGTAAAATATAATTTTTATCTCAAATTTCGACTGATTTTCATTAGATTATAAGGAGGAGTCCAAATTACAAATAGTATTTTTCGAATTTTAGAACAAATCTCTTCAACAAATTGAAACAATTCCAAAAAATGCCCCCTTTTTGCCGATTAAACCTTAAATTAAAAGATAAAGATTAAAATTTATTTCAAACCTTTATTAAATATTGGTAGGATCTTCAAAACTAGTCCAAATTCTATTAGGTTTTCGAATTATTTACAAAATACAGCCATTAAACAGTCAAATTTTGTTAAAATGTCTAATTAATGCCGAACATTTGGTAAATTGTAGTAAAAACTGACCTTGATTGGTCTGGAGCTTAAAACCGATATTCGTCCTCCCGGTATTCGACCACTCCGAGTTGACCTATCCGAATCGAAACCTCAGAACTGACCTCCCGTATTTGACATCCGTGAGTAAACATCCAGGAGTTGACCTCCCGGAGTCGACCTCCCGGAGTCGACCTCCCGGAGTCGACCTCCCGGAGTCGACCTCCCGGAGACGACCTACTGGAGTCGACCTCCCGGAGTCAACCTCCCGGAGACGACTTACCGGAGTCGACCTCCCGGAGTCGACCTCCCGGAGTCGATATCCCGGAGTCGACCTCCCGGAGTCGACCTCCCGGGTCATCCACCTCGGGTCATCACCTCAGGTCATTGACCTCAGGTAATTGAACTCGGGTCATCTACCTCAGGTCATCGACCTCGAGTCATTGACCTCATGGCATCTATATCAGGTCATTGACCTCGGGTCATTGACCTCAGGTCATAGACCTCGGGTCATCGACCTCGTGTCATCAACCTCAGGTCATTGACCTTCGGTCATCAGCCTCGGGTCATCTTTCTACCTCAGGTCATCGACCTCATGTCATCGACCTCGGGTCATCGACCTTGGGTCAATGACCTCGGGTCTTCATATTATGGTCATCGACCTCAGTTCATTGAGCTCAGGTCATTTAACTCAGGTCATCTACTTAAGGGCATCGACCTAGGGTCATCGAACTCAGGTCATTAACCTCGGATCATCGAACTCGGGTCAGTGACCTCGGGTCATTGAACTCGGGTAATCGACTACTGGTCAAGGACTACGGGTCATCGACCTCGTTTCATCGACCTAAGGTCATTGACCTCGGGTCATCAACCTCATGTCATCGACCCTAGGTCAATGACTTCGGGTCAATGACCTTGGGATTTTCCCTCCATTCATCGACGTCAGGTCTTAATCCTCGGGTTTTATACCTTTTAGACCTTATTGACTTGCAAAAAAAGGATGAATGTTCAAATTTTCGAAATGACTATAAAATGAAATCATAACGGAGTTTATTCCTAGAGTTGAAATTAAATTTAAAATGTTTTCTATAATAGCTAAAATTTTAGGAAAATATGGCCAATAACCTGAAATTTCACCGAGATTTTTCGAGTTTTTGACGTTTTTTTGGTTTACTGCCATAAAAAATTTAAAATATCCACTGCATTTTTAGATCTCGTCTAAAGCATTAAATGTAATCCAACGTTATCTAATTTTGCTCAATTTAGAACAAAATATGCCAAAAAATGGAAATTCACTGATATTTTTCAGATTCCGACGTTTTTTGGATTAACTGCTACAAACAATTTCTTCTGAATTTGAAAAGATATCGTCAAAACAATTTGCATGAATCGATAGTAATGAGTTTCGCTAAATACTTGGCAAAAAACCTGAAATTTTACCAATATTTTTGTTTTCTCGACCTTTATTAGGCTAACTGCTAAGATAAATTGAAAATTTCTTCTACATTTTGAGAGATCTCGTAAAAAAATTAAAAAGAATACAAAGTTGACTAGGTTTGCACTATATTTAGCAAAATATGTCCAATAACCTGAAATTACACCGATTTATTAGAGTTTTCGACGTTTTTTGCTTTAATTGCTTACGAAAAGTGAGTATTTCTACCATAAATGGATATATCTTCTCAAGACCTCTAAAATGAATCCAAGGTTGACTAGTTTTGCTCAATTTTTATTAACATAAGACGAAAATCCTAAAATTTTACCGATATTTTTCGAGTTCTTGACGTGTTTTGAGTTGTCTGCTAAACATAAAAGATATGCTTCTGCTGATTATTGAAAGATCTTGTCAAAACCTTTAAATTGAGTCCCATGTTGACTAGCTCTGCTTAATATTTAGCAAAATATGGAATAATTTTGAACAAGATATGCCAAAAAACAGAAATTTCACTGATATTTTTCGAGATTTTGACGTTTTATGGGTTAATTGCTACAAGAAATCAACCATTTCTTCTGAATTTGAATAAAGGTCGACAAAACGATTAGGATAAATCGATAGTTACTAGTTTAGCTCAATAATTGTCAAATAATTGCAAAAAACCTGATATTTCACCAATTTTTTCCGGTTTTTCAACGTTTTTTGGTTTTACTGCTAAGAAAAATTAAAAATTTCCTCTAAATTTGGATAGATCTCGTAAATAAAATTAAAATGAGTTCAAAGTTCACTATATTCGGTCAATATTTAGCAAAATATGTCCAATAACCTGAAATTGCACCGATGTTTTCGAGTTTTCGACGTTTTTTGGGTTAACTTCTCCAAAAAATGGAATTCTTCTAACAAATTTTGTATAGGTCTCTACAACAGCATTAAATTTAATCCAACGCCAACACGTTTTGCTCAATTTGAACGAAATATGTGTAAAAACTGAAATTTCACCAACTTTTTTTCGAGATTTCGACGTTTTTTGTATTAACCACTGAAAAAATCTAATATTTCTTCTATATTTGGATGGATCTTGTTAAAAACCTTTCAAATAAATCAAAAGTTTTGTAGTTTTGGCAAATGTTTAGGATAATATTTAAAAAAACCTGAAATTTCACATAATGTTTACGAGCTTTCGACATTTATTGTTTTAATTGCTTAGATAAATCGAATATATCTGTTATATTTGGATAGATCTTGTCTAAACCTTGATATTTTGTCCAAAGTTGACTACTTTTGCTCAATATTTAGCAAATTATGGCCAATAACCTGAAATTACACCGATTTTTTCGAGTTTACGACGTTTTATGGGTAAACTACTTCGAAAAATTGAATCATTCTCTCGTATTTTTATAGATCTCTTCAAAAGCATTAATACGAATCCAATGTTGACTAGATTCCTTCAATGTTTTGCAAAATATGGAAAAAAACCTGAAATTTTATCTATATTTTTCGAGTTCTCGACGTTTTTTGAGTTATCTGCTAAAAATAATAATATATTTCTGCTGAATATGGATAGATCTCGTCAAGAACTTAAAACTGAATCCAAAGTCGACTAGTTTTGCTCACTTTTATATAAAATATGGCCAAACACCTGAAATTTTACCGGGTTTTGACGTTTTGATAGATTACATTAATAACATTTATTATGTGTTAAAGATATTTGAAAAATCTCGTTCAGATTTTCAAAAGAAACCAAATTCGATTACATTAAGGATAGGAGAAGGGAAAAGTATGAAAAATTGCCTATTTTTTCGGATTTTCCTGCAAATTGATACGGTAAAATATAATTTTTATCTCAAATTTTGACTGATTTTGATTAGATTATAAGGAGGAGTCCAAATTAGAAATAGTATTTTTCGAATTTAAGAACAAATCCCTTCAACAAATTGAAACAATTACAAAAAATGCCCCCTTTTTGCCAATTAAACCTTAAATTAAAAGATAAAAATTAAATTTTATTTCAAACCTTTATTAAATATTGGTAAGATCTTCAAAACTAGTCCAAATTCTATTAGGTTTTTCGAATTATTTACAAAATACAGCCATTAAACAGTCAAATTTTGTTAAAATGTCTAATTAAAGCCGAACATTCGGTAAATTGTAGTAAAAACTGACCTTGAAAGGCCTGGAGCATAACACCGATATTCGTCCCTCCGGTATTCGACCACTCCGAGTTGATCTAACCGAATCGACATCTCAGAACTGACCTCCCGTATTCGACATCCGTGAGTAAATATCCCGGAGTCGACCTCCCGGAGTCGACCTCCCGGACTCGACCTCCCGGACTCGACCTCCGGGAGTCGACCTCCCAGAGTAGACATCCCGGAGTTGACCTAACGGAGTTTTCCTCCCAGAGTCGACCTTACGGAATTTCCTCCCGGAGTCGACCTACCGGAGTCGACCCTCGTGGACATCCTCCCTTAGTAGACGACTTTCCGGAGTTGACCACTCGTAGCTTACCTCGGGTCAACGACTTTTTATCATTAACCTCTGGTCATTGACCCCGGTTCATCAACCTTGGGTCATCGACCTCAGGTCTACGACCTTGGGTCATCAACCTCGGGTCATCGACCTCAGGTCATTGACCTCACGTAATTGAACTCGGGTCATCTACCTCAGGTCATCGACCTCGGGTCATTGACCTCGGGTCATTGAACTCAGGTCATTGACCTCGGGTCATCGACCTCGTGTAATCAACCTCAGGTCATTGACCTCGGTTCATCAACCTCGGGCCATCGACCTCAGGTCATTGACCTCAGGTCATCGAACTTGGGTCATCTACTTCAGGTCATCGACGTAGGGTCATCGAATTCGTGTCATTGACCTCGGGTCATCGAACTCGGGTCAGTGACCTCGGGTCATTGAACTCGGGTCATCGACTACGGGTCAAGGACTACTGGTCATCAACCTCATGTCATCGACCCTAGGTCAATGACTTCGGGTCAATGACTTTGGGATTTTCCCTCCATTCATCGACGTCAGGTCTTAATCCTCGTGTTATATACCTTTTAGACCTTATTGACCTGCAAAAAAAGGATGAATGTTCAAAATTTCGAAATGACTATAAAATGAAATCATAACGGAGTTTATTCCTAGAGTTGAAATTAAATTGAAAATGTTTTCTATATTTGCTAAAATTTTAGCAAAATATGGCCAAAAACCTGAAATTTCACCGAGATTTTTCGAGTTTTTGACGTTTTTTTGGTTTACTGCCATGAAAAATTTAAAATATCCACTACATTTTTAGATCTCGTCTAAAGCATTAAATGTAATCCAACGTTATCTAATTTTGCTCAATTTAGAACAAAATATGCCAAAAAAATGGAAATTCACTGATATTTTTCAGATTTCGACGTTTTTTGGATTAACTGCTACAAACAATTTCTTCTGAATTTGGATAGATATCGTAAAAACAATTTAGATGAATCGATAGTAATGAGTTTCGCTAAATACTTGGCAAATAATGGCAAAAAACCTGAAATTTTACCTATGTATTTGTTTTCTCGACCTTTATTAAGCTAACTGCTAAGATAAATTGAAAATTTCTTCTTAATTTTGATAGATCTCGTAAAAAAATTAAAAAGAATACAATGTTGACTAGTTTTGCAGAATATTTAGCAAAATATGTCCAATAACCAGAAATTACACCGATTTTTTAGAGTTTACGACGTTTTATGGGTAAAGTACTCCGAAAAAATGAATCATTCTCTCGTATTTTTATATATCTCTTCAAAAGCATTAATACGAATCCAATGTTGACTAGTTTCCTTCAATGTTTAGCAAAATATGGAAAAAAACCTGAAATTTCACCGATTTTTTTCGAGTTTTCGACGTTTATTGTTTTAATTGCTTGCGAAAAGTGAGTATTTTTACCATATAGGGATAGATCTTGTCAGGACTTCTAAAATGAATCCAAAGTTGACTAGTTTTGGTCAATTTTTATTAAAATAAGACGAAAATCCTTAAATTTTACCGATATTTTTCGAGTTCCTGACGTGTTTTGAGTTGTCTGCTAAACATAAAAGATATTCTTCTGCTGATTATTGAAAGATCTTGTCAAAACCTTTAAATTGAGTCCCATGTTGACTAGCTATGCTTAATATTTAGCAAAATATGGAATAATTTTGAACAAGATATGCCAAAAAACTGAAATTTCACTGATATTTTTCGAGATTTTGACGTTTTTTGGGTTAATTGCTACAAGAAATCGACCATTTCTTCTGAATTTGAATATAGATCGACAAAACGATTAAGATAAATCGATAGTTACTAGTTTAGCACAATAATTGTCAAATAATTGCAAAATACCTGAAATTTCACCAATATTTTTCGGGTTTTCAACGTTTTTTGGGTATACTGCTAAGAAAAATTGAAAATTTCCTCTAAATTTGCATAGATCTCGTAAAAAAAATTCAAATGAGTTCAAAGTTCACTATTTTCGGTCAATATTTAGCAAAATATGTCCAATAACCTGAAATTGCACCGATGTTTTCGAGGTTTCGACGTTTTTTGGGTTAACTTCTCCAAAAAATGGAATTATTCTAACAAATTTTGCATAGGTCTCTACAACAGCATTACATTTAATCCAACGCCGACAAGTTTTGCTCAATTTGAACGAAATATGTGTAAAAACTGAAATTTCACCAATTTTTTTTCCAGATTTCGACGTTTTTTGTATTATCCGCTGAAAAAATCTAATATTTCTTCTATATTTGGATGGATCTTGTTAAAAAACTTTAAAATAAATCAAAAGTTTAGTAGTTTTGGCAAATATTTAGGATAATATTTAAAAAAACCTGAAATTTCACATAATGTTTTCGAACTTTCGACATTTATTTTTTTAATTGATTAGATAAATTAAATATATCTACTATATTTGGATAGATCTTGTGTAAACCTTGAAATTTTGTCCAAAGTTTACTACTTTAGCTCAATATTTAGCAAAATATGGCCAAAAACCTGAAATTTCACCGATATTTTTTGAGTTTTTGACGTTATTTTGGTTTATTGCTACGAAAAATTTAAAATTTCTACAGAATTTTGATAGATTTCGTCTTAAGCATTAAAATTAATCCAACAATAATTATTTTTGCTCAATTTTGAACAAGATATGCCAAAAAACTGAAATTTCACTGATATTTTTCGAGATTTCGACGTTTTTCGGGTCAATTGCTACAAGAAATCGACCATTTCTTCTGAATTTGAATAGATGACCACAAAACAATTAAGATAAATCGATAGTATCAAGTTTCGCTCAATTATTGTCAAATAATTGAAAAAAACCTGAAATTTCACCAATAGTTTTCGAGTTTTCGACGTTTTTTGGGTTTACTGCTAGGAAAATTGACAATTTCCTCTAAATTTGGATAGATCTCATCAAAAAATTAAAATGAGTACAAAGATCACTATTTTTGGTCAATATTTAGCAAAATATGGAAAAAACCTGAAATTACACCGATATTTTCGAGTTTTCGACGTTTTTTGGGTTAACTGCTCCGATAAAATGGAATATTTCTAACAAATGTGTATAAGTCTCCACAACAGCATTAAATTTAATCCAACGCAGACAGGTTTTGCTCAATTTGAACGAAATATGTGTAAAAACTGAAGTTTCACCAATTTTTTTCGAGATTTCGACGTATTTTGTGTTAACCGCTGAAAAAATTGATTATTTTTTTTATTTGGATAGATCTTCATAAAAAACTTTCAAATACATCAACAGTTAAGTAGTTTTGGCAAATATTTAGGATAATATTTAAAACATTTCACATAATGTTTCTGAGTTTTCGACGTTTTTAGTTTTAATTGCTTAAGAAAATTGAATATTTCTACTATATTTGGATAGATCTTGTCAAAACCTTTAAATTGTGTCCAAAGTTGACTAGTTTTGCTCAATATTTAGCAAAATATGGCCAAAAACCTGAAATTTCACCGATATTTTTTGAGTTTTTGACGTTATTTTGGTTTATTGCTACGAAAAATTTAAAAGTTCTACTGCATTTTGATAGAATTTGTCTTAAGCATTAAAATTAATCCAATAATTATTATTTTTGCTCAATTTTGAACAAGATATGCCAAAAAAATGGAAATTAACTGATATTTTTCGGATTTCGACGTTTATTGGATTAACTGCTACAAAAAATGACCGACTCTTCTGAATTTGGATAGATATCGTCCAAACAATTAAGAAGAATCGATAGTAATTAGTTTCGCTAAATACTTGGCAAATAATGGCAAAAAACCTGATATTTTAACTATATTTTTCGTGTTTTCGACCTTTTTTAGTTTAACTGGTAAGATAAATTGAAAATTTCTTTTAAATTTTAGATAGATCTCGTAAAAAAAATTTAAATTAATACAAAGTTGACTAGTTTTGCTCAATATTTAGCAAAATATGGCCAATAACCTGAAATTACACTGATTGTTTCGAGTTTACGACGTTTTATGGGTAAACTACTTCGAAAAATTGAATCATTCTCTCGTATTTTTATAGATCTCTTCAAAAGCATTAATACGAATCCAATGTTGACTAGATTCCTTCAATGTTTAGCAAAATATGGAAAAAAACCTGAAATTTTATCGATATTTTTCGAGTTCTCGACGTTTTTTGAGTTATCTGCTAAAAATAATAATATATTTCTGCTGAATATGGATAGATCTCGTCAGGAACTTAAAACTGAATCCAAAGTCGACTTGTTTTGCTCTCTTTTCACTAAAATATGGCCAAACACCTGAAATTTTACCGGGTCTTGACGTTTTGATAGATTACATTAATAACATTTATTATGTGTTGAAGATATTTAAAAAATCTCGTTCAGATTTTCAAAAGATACCAAATTCGATTACATTAAGGATAGGAGAAGGGAAAAGTATGAAAAATTGCCTATTTTTTCGGATTTCCCTGTAAATTGATACGGTAAAATATAATTTTTATCTCAAATTTTGACTGATTTTGATTAGATTATAAGGAGGAGCCCAAATTACAAATAGTATTTTTCGAATTTTAGAACAAATCTCTTCAACAAATTGAAACAATTCCAAAAAATGCCCCTTTTTGCCGATTAAACCTTAAATTAAAAGATAAAGA
The DNA here is from genome assembly GCA_947579665.1 of Sympetrum striolatum. Taxonomy (NCBI): domain Eukaryota; kingdom Metazoa; phylum Arthropoda; class Insecta; order Odonata; family Libellulidae; genus Sympetrum; species Sympetrum striolatum. The sequence goes on from OX388342.1 coordinate 9,624,405, forward strand.
TTAAAATTTATTTCAAACCTTTATTAAATATTGGTAGGATCTTCAAAACTAGTCCAAATTCTATTAGGTTTTCGAATTATTTACAAAATACAGCCATTAAACAGTCAGATTTTGTTAAAATGTCTAATTAATGCCGAACATTTGGTAAATTGTAGTAAAAACTGACCTTGATTGGTCTGGAGCATAAAACCGATATTCGTCCTCCCGGTATTCGACCACTCCGAGTTGACCTATCCGAATCGAAACCTCAGAACTGACCTCCCGTATTCGACATCCGTGAGTAAACATCCAGGAGTCGACCTCCCGGAGTCGACCTCCCGGAGTCGACCTCCCGGAGTCGACCTCCCGGAGACGACCTACCGGAGTCGACCTCCCGGAGTCGACCTCCCGGAGACGACCTACCGGAGTCGACCTCCCGGAGTCAACCTCCCGGAGACGACTTACCGGAGTCGACCTCCCGGAGTCGACCTCCCGGAGTCGATATCCCGGAGTCGACCTCCCGGAGTCGACCTCCCGGGTCATCCACCTCGGGTCATCACCTCAGGTCATTGACCTCAGGTAATTGAACTCGGGTCATCTACCTCAGGTCATCGACCTCGAGTCATTGACCTCATGGCATCTATATCAGGTCATTGACCTCGGGTCATTGACCTCAGGTCATAGACCTCGGGTCATCGACCTCGTGTCATCAACCTCAGGTCATTGACCTTCGGTCATCAGCCTCGGGTCATCTTTCTACCTCAGGTCATCGACCTCATGTCATCGACCTCGGGTCATCGACCTTGGGTCAATGACCTCGGGTCTTCATATTATGGTCATCGACCTCAGTTCATTGAGCTCAGGTCATTGAACTCAGGTCATCTACTTCAGGGCATCGACCTAGGGTCATCGAACTCGGGTCATTAACCTCGGATCATCGAACTCGGGTCAGTGACCTCGGGTCATTGAACTCGGGTAATCGACTACTGGTCAAGGACTACGGGTCATCGACCTCGTTTCATCGACCTAAGGTCATTGACCTCGGGTCATCAACCTCATGTCATCGACCCTAGGTCAATGACTTCGGGTCAATGACCTTGGGATTTTCCCTCCATTCATCGACGTCAGGTCTTAATCCTCGGGTTATATACCTTTTAGACCTTATTGACCTGCAAAAAAAGGATGAATGTTCAAATTTTCGAAATGACTATAAAATGAAATCATAACGGAGTTTATTCCTAGAGTTGAAATTAAATTTAAAATGTTTTCTATAATACCTAAAATTTTAGGAAAATATGGCCAATAACCTGAAATTTCACCGAGATTTTTCGAGTTTTTGACGTTTTTTTGGTTTACTGCCATAAAAAATTTAAAATATCCACTGCATTTTTAGATCTCGTCTAAAGCATTAAATGTAATCCAACGTTATCTAATTTTGCTCAATTTAGAACAAAATATGCCAAAAAATGGAAATTCACTGATATTTTTCAGATTCCGACGTTTTTTGGATTAACTGCTACAAACAATTTCTTCTGAATTTGGAAAGATATCGTCAAAACAATTTGCATGAATCGATAGTAATGAGTTTCGCTAAATACTTGGCAAAAAACCTGAAATTTTACCAATATTTTTGTTTTCTCGACCTTTATTAGGCTAACTGCTAAGATAAATTGAAAATTTCTTCTACATTTTGATAGATCTCGTAAAAAAATTAAAAAGAATACAAAGTTGACTAGTTTTGCACTATATTTAGCAAAATATGTCCAATAACCTGAAATTACACCGATTTATTAGAGTTTTCGACGTTTTTTGCTTTAATTGCTTACGAAAAGTGAGTATTTCTACCATAAATGGATATATCTTGTCAAGACCTCTAAAATGAATCCAAGGTTGACTAGTTTTGCTCAATTTTTATTAACATAAGACGAAAATCCTTAAATTTTACCGATATTTTTCGAGTTCTTGACGTGTTTTGAGTTGTCTGCTAAACATAAAAGATATGCTTCTGCTGATTATTGAAAGATCTTGTCAAAACCTTTAAATTGAGTCCCATGTTGACTAGCTCTGCTTAATATTTAGCAAAATATGGAATAATTTTGAACAAGATATGCCAAAAAACAGAAATTTCACTGATATTTTTCGAGATTTTGACGTTTTTTGGGTTAATTGCTACAAGAAATCAACCATTTCTTCTGAATTTGAATAAAGGTCGACAAAACGATTAGGATAAATCGATAGTTACTAGTTTAGCTCAATAATTGTCAAATAATTGCAAAAAACCTGATATTTCACCAATTTTTTCCGGTTTTTCAACGTTTTTTGGTTTTACTGCTAAGAAAAATTAAAAATTTCCTCTAAATTTGGATAGATCTCGTAAATAAAATTAAAATGAGTTCAAAGTTCACTATATTCGGTCAATATTTAGCAAAATATGTCCAATAACCTGAAATTGCACCGATGTTTTCGAGTTTTCGACGTTTTTTGGGTTAACTTCTCCAAAAAATGGAATTCTTCTAACAAATTTTGCATAGGTCTCTACAACAGCATTAAATTTAATCCAACGCCAACACGTTTTGCTCAATTTGAACGAAATATGTGTAAAAACTGAAATTTCACCAATTTTTTTTCGAGATTTCGACGTTTTTTGTATTAACCACTGAAAAAATCTAATATTTCTTCTATATTTGGATGGATCTTGTTAAAAACCTTTCAAATAAATCAAAAGTTTTGTAGTTTTGGCAAATGTTTAGGATAATATTTAAAAAAACCTGAAATTTCACATAATGTTTACGAGCTTTCGACATTTATTGTTTTAATTGCTTAGATAAATCGAATATATCTGTTATATTTGGATAGATCTTGTCTAAACCTTGATATTTTGTCCAAAGTTGACTACTTTTGCTCAATATTTAGCAAATTATGGCCAATAACCTGAAATTACACCGATTTTTTCGAGTTTACGACGTTTTATGGGTAAACTACTTCGAAAAATTGAATCATTCTCTCGTATTTTTATAGATCTCTTCAAAAGCATTAATACGAATTGAATGTTGACTAGATTCCTTCAATTTTTAGCAAAATATGGAAAAAAACCTGAAATTTTATCTATATTTTTCGAGTTCTCGACGTTTTTTGAGTTATCTGCTAAAAATAATAATATATTTCTGCTGAATATGGATAGATCTCGTCAAGAACTTAAAACTGAATCCAAAGTCGACTAGTTTTGCTCACTTTTATATAAAATATGGCCAAACACCTGAAATTTTACCGGGTTTTGACGTTTTGATAGATTACATTAATAACATTTATTATGTGTTAAAGATATTTGAAAAATCTCGTTCAGATTTTCAAAAGAAACCAAATTCGATTACATTAAGGATAGGAGAAGGGAAAAGTATGAAAAATTGCCTATTTTTTCGGATTTTCCTGCAAATTGATACGGTAAAATATAATTTTTATCTCAAATTTTGACTGATTTTGATTAGATTATAAGGAGGAGTCCAAATTAGAAATAGTATTTTTCGAATTTAAGAACAAATCCCTTCAACAAATTGAAACAATTACAAAAAATGCCCCCTTTTTGCCAATTAAACCTTAAATTAAAAGATAAAAATTAAATTTTATTTCAAACCTTTATTAAATATTGGTAAGATCTTCAAAACTAGTCCAAATTCTATTAGGTTTTTCGAATTATTTACAAAATACAGCCATTAAACAGTCAAATTTTGTTAAAATGTCTAATTAAAGCCGAACATTCGGTAAATTGTAGTAAAAACTGACCTTGAAAGGCCTGGAGCATAACACCGATATTCGTCCCTCCGGTATTCGACCACTCCGAGTTGATCTAACCGAATCGACATCTCAGAACTGACCTCCCGTATTCGACATCCGTGAGTAAATATCCCGGAGTCGACCTCCCGGAGTCGACCTCCCGGACTCGACCTCCCGGACTCGACCTCCGGGACTCGACCTCCCAGAGTAGACATCCCGGAGTTGACCTAACGGAGTTTTCCTCCCAGAGTCGACCTTACGGAATTTCCTCCCGGAGTCGACCTACCGGAGTCGACCCTCGTGGACATCCTCCCTTAGTAGACGACTTCCCGGAGTTGACCACTCGTAGCTTACCTCGGGTCAACGACTTTTTATCATTAACCTCTGGTCATTGACCCCGGTTCATCAACCTTGGGTCATCGACCTCAGGTCTACGACCTTGGGTCATCAACCTCGGGTCATCGACCTCAGGTCATTGACCTCACGTAATTGAACTCGGGTCATCTACCTCAGGTCATCGACCTCGGGTCATTGACCTCGTGGCATCTACATCGGGTCATTGACCTCGGGTCATTGAACTCAGGTCATTGACCTCGGGTCATCGACCTCGTGTAATCAACCTCAGGTCATTGACCTCGGTTCATCAACCTCGGGCCATCTACCTCAGGTCATCGACCTCAGGTCATCGACCTCGGGTCATCGACCTAGGATCAATGACCTCTGATCATCAACTTATGGTCATCGACCTCAGGTCATTGACCTCAGGTCATCGAACTTGGGTCATCTACTTCAGGTCATCGACGTAGGGTCATCGAATTCGTGTCATTGACCTCGGGTCATCGAACTCGGGTCAGTGACCTCGGGTCATTGAACTCGGGTCATCGACTACGGGTCAAGGACTACTGGTCATCAACCTCATGTCATCGACCCTAGGTCAATGACTTCGGGTAATGACTTTGGGATTTTCCCTCCATTCATCGACGTCAGGTCTTAATCCTCGTGTTATATACCTTTTAGACCTTATTGACCTGCAAAAAAAGGATGAATGTTCAAAATTTCGAAATGACTATAAAATGAAATCATAACGGAGTTTATTCCTAGAGTTGAAATTAAATTGAAAATGTTTTCTATATTTGCTAAAATTTTAGCAAAATATGGCCAAAAACCTGAAATTTCACCGAGATTTTTCGAGTTTTTGACGTGTTTTTGGTTTACTGCCATGAAAAATTTAAAATATCCACTACATTTTTAGATCTCGTCTAAAGCATTAAATGTAATCCAACGTTATCTAATTTTGCTCAATTTAGAACAAAATATGCCAAAAAAATGGAAATTCACTGATATTTTTCAGATTTCGACGTTTTTTGGATTAACTGCTACAAACAATTTCTTCTGAATTTGGATAGATATCGTAAAAACAATTTAGATGAATCGATAGTAATGAGTTTCGCTAAATACTTGGCAAATAATGGCAATAAACCTGAAATTTTACCTATGTATTTGTTTTCTCGACCTTTATTAAGCTAACTGCTAAGATAAAGTGAAAATTTCTTCTTAATTTTGATAGATCTCGTAAAAAAATTAAAAAGAATACAAAGTTGACTAGTTTTGCACTATATTTAGCAAAATATGTCCAATAACCTGAAATTACACCGATTTATTAGAGTTTTCGACGTTTTTTGCTTTAATTGCTTACGAAAAGTGAGTATTTCTACCATAAATGGATATATCTTCTCAAGACCTCTAAAATGAATCCAAGGTTGACTAGTTTTGCTTAATTTTTATTAACATAAGACGAAAATCCTTAAATTTTACCGATATTTTTCGAGTTCTTGACGTGTTTTGAGTTGTCTGCTAAACATAAAAGATATGCTTCTGCTGATTATTGAAAGATCTTGTCAAAACCTTTAAATTGAGTCCCATGTTGACTAGCTCTGCTTAATATTTAGCAAAATATGGAATAATTTTGAACAAGATATGCCAAAAAACAGAAATTTCACTGATATTTTTCGAGATTTTGACGTTTTTTGGGTTAATTGCTACAAGAAATCAACCATTTCTTCTGAATTTGAATAAAGGTCGACAAAACGATTAGGATAAATCGATAGTTACTAGTTTAGCTCAATAATTGTCAAATAATTGCAAAAAACCTGATATTTCACCAATTTTTTCCGGTTTTTCAACGTTTTTTGGTTTTACTGCTAAGAAAAATTAAAAATTTCCTCTAAATTTGGATAGATCTCGTAAATAAAATTAAAATGAGTTCAAAGTTCACTATATTCGGTCAATATTTAGCAAAATATGTCCAATAACCTGAAATTGCACCGATGTTTTCGAGTTTTCGACGTTTTTTGGGTTAACTTCTCCAAAAAATGGAATTCTTCTAACAAATTTTGTATAGGTCTCTACAACAGCATTAAATTTAATCCAACGCCAACACGTTTTGCTCAATTTGAACGAAATATGTGTAAAAACTGAAATTTCACCAACTTTTTTTCGAGATTTCGACGTTTTTTGTATTAACCACTGAAAAAATCTAATATTTCTTCTATATTTGGATGGATCTTGTTAAAAACCTTTCAAATAAATCAAAAGTTTTGTAGTTTTGGCAAATGTTTAGGATAATATTTAAAAAAACCTGAAATTTCACATAATGTTTACGAGCTTTCGACATTTATTGTTTTAATTGCTTAGATAAATCGAATATATCTGTTATATTTGGATAGATCTTGTCTAAACCTTGATATTTTGTCCAAAGTTGACTACTTTTGCTCAATATTTAGCAAATTATGGCCAATAACCTGAAATTACACCGATTTTTTCGAGTTTACGACGTTTTATGGGTAAACTACTTCGAAAAATTGAATCATTCTCTCGTATTTTTATAGATCTCTTCAAAAGCATTAATACGAATTGAATGTTGACTAGATTCCTTCAATTTTTAGCAAAATATGGAAAAAAACCTGAAATTTTATCTATATTTTTCGAGTTCTCGACGTTTTTTGAGTTATCTGCTAAAAATAATAATATATTTCTGCTGAATATGGATAGATCTCGTCAAGAACTTAAAACTGAATCCAAAGTCGACTAGTTTTGCTCACTTTTATATAAAATATGGCCAAACACCTGAAATTTTACCGGGTTTTGACGTTTTGATAGATTACATTAATAACATTTATTATGTGTTAAAGATATTTGAAAAATCTCGTTCAGATTTTCAAAAGAAACCAAATTCGATTACATTAAGGATAGGAGAAGGGAAAAGTATGAAAAATTGCCTATTTTTTCGGATTTTCCTGCAAATTGATACGGTAAAATATAATTTTTATCTCAAATTTTGACTGATTTTGATTAGATTATAAGGAGGAGTCCAAATTAGAAATAGTATTTTTCGAATTTAAGAACAAATCCCTTCAACAAATTGAAACAATTACAAAAAATGCCCCCTTTTTGCCAATTAAACCTTAAATTAAAAGATAAAAATTAAATTTTATTTCAAACCTTTATTAAATATTGGTAAGATCTTCAAAACTAGTCCAAATTCTATTAGGTTTTTCGAATTATTTACAAAATACAGCCATTAAACAGTCAAATTTTGTTAAAATGTCTAATTAAAGCCGAACATTCGGTAAATTGTAGTAAAAACTGACCTTGAAAGGCCTGGAGCATAACACCGATATTCGTCCCTCCGGTATTCGACCACTCCGAGTTGATCTAACCGAATCGACATCTCAGAACTGACCTCCCGTATTCGACATCCGTGAGTAAATATCCCGGAGTCGACCTCCCGGAGTCGACCTCCCGGACTCGACCTCCCGGACTCGACCTCCGGGAGTCGACCTCCCAGAGTAGACATCCCGGAGTTGACCTAACGGAGTTTTCCTCCCAGAGTCGACCTTACGGAATTTCCTCCCGGAGTCGACCTACCGGAGTCGACCCTCGTGGACATCCTCCCTTAGTAGACGACTTCCCGGAGTTGACCACTCGTAGCTTACCTCGGGTCAACGACTTTTTATCATTAACCTCTGGTAATTGACCCCGGTTCATCAACCTTGGGTCATCGACCTCAGGTCTACGACCTTGGGTCATCAACCTCGGGTCATCGACCTCAGGTCATTGACCTCACGTAATTGAACTCGGGTCATCTACCTCAGGTCATCGACCTCGGGTCATTGACCTCGTGGCATCTACATCGGGACATTGACCTCGGGTCATTGAACTCAGGTCATTGACCTCGGGTCATCGACCTCGTGTAATCAACCTCAGGTCATTGACCTCGGTTCATCAACCTCGGGCCATCTACCTCAGGTCATCGACCTCAGGTCATCGACCTCGGGTCATCGACCTAGGATCAATGACCTCTGATCATCAACTTATGGTCATCGACCTCAGGTCATTGACCTCAGGTCATCGAACTTGGGTCATCTACTTCAGGTCATCGACGTAGGGTCATCGAATTCGTGTCATTGACCTCGGGTCATCGAACTCGGGTCAGTGACCTCGGGTCATTGAACTCGGGTCATCGACTACGGGTCAAGGACTACTGGTCATCAACCTCATGTCATCGACCCTAGGTCAATGACTTCGGGTCAATGACTTTGGGATTTTCCCTCCATTCATCGACGTCAGGTCTTAATCCTCGTGTTATATACCTTTTAGACCTTATTGACCTGCAAAAAAAGGATGAATGTTCAAAATTTCGAAATGACTATAAAATGAAATCATAACGGAGTTTATTCCTAGAGTTGAAATTAAATTGAAAATGTTTTCTATATTTGCTAAAATTTTAGCAAAATATGGCCAAAAACCTGAAATTTCACCGAGATTTTTCGAGTTTTTGACGTGTTTTTGGTTTACTGCCATGAAAAATTTAAAATATCCACTACATTTTTAGATCTCGTCTAAAGCATTAAATGTAATCCAACGTTATCTAATTTTGCTCAATTTAGAACAAAATATGCCAAAAAAATGGAAATTCACTGATATTTTTCAGATTTCGACGTTTTTTGGATTAACTGCTACAAACAATTTCTTCTGAATTTGGATAGATATCGTAAAAACAATTTAGATGAATCGATAGTAATGAGTTTCGCTAAATACTTGGCAAATAATGGCAAAAAACCTGAAATTTTACCTATGTATTTGTTTTCTCGACCTTTATTAAGCTAACTGCTAAGATAAAGTGAAAATTTCTTCTTAATTTTGATAGATCTCGTAAAAAAATTAAAAAGAATACAATGTTGACTAGTTTTGCACAATATTTAGCAAAATATGTCCAATAACCAGAAATTACACCGATTTTTTAGAGTTTACGACGTTTTATGGGTAATGTACTCCGAAAAAATGAATCATTCTCTCGTATTTTTATATATCTCTTCAAAAGCATTAATACGAATCCAATGTTGACTAGTTTCCTTCAATGTTTAGCAAAATATGGAAAAAAACCTGAAATTTCACCGATTTTTTTCGAGTTTTCGACGTTTATTGTTTTAATTGCTTGCGAAAAGTGAGTATTTTTACCATATATGGATAGATCTTGTCAGGACTTCTAAAATGAATCCAAAGTTGACTAGGTTTGGTCAATTTTAATTAAAATAAGACGAAAATCCTTAAATTTTACCGATATTTTTCGAGTTCTTGACGTGTTTTGAGTTGTCTGCTAAACATAAAAAATATTCTTCTGCTGATTATTGAAAGATCTTGTCAAAACCTTTAAATTGAGTCCCATGTTGACTAGCTATGCTTAATATTTAGCAAAATATGGAATAATTTTGAACAAGATATGCCAAAAAACTGAAATTTCACTGATATTTTTCGAGATTTTGACGTTTTTTGGGTTAATTGCTACAAGAAATCGACCATTTCTTCTGAATTTGAATATAGATCGACAAAACGATTAAGATAAATCGATAGTTACTAGTTTAGCACAATAATTGTCAAATAATAGCAAAATACCTGAAATTTCACCAATATTTTTCGGGTTTTCAACGTTTTTTGGGTATACTGCAAAGAAAAATTGAAAATTTCCTCTAAATTTGCATAGATCTCGTAAAAAAAATTCAAATGAGTTCAAAGTTCACTATTTTCGGTCAATATTTAGCAAAATATGTCCAATAACCTGAAATTGCACCGATGTTTTCGAGGTTTCGACGTTTTTTGGGTTAACTTCTCCAAAAAATGGAATTATTCTAACAAAATTTGCATAGGTCTCTACAACAGCATTACATTTAATCCAACGCCGACAAGTTTTGCTCAATTTGAACGAAATATGTGTAAAAACTGAAATTTCACCAATTTTTTTTCCAGATTTCGACGTTTTTTGTATTAACCGCTGAAAAAATCTAATATTTCTTCTAAATTTAGATGAATCTTGTTAAAAAACTTTCAAATAAATCAAAATTTTTGTAGTTTTGGCAAATATTTAGGATAATATTTAAAAAAACCTGAAATTTCACATAATGTTTTCGAACTTTCGACATTTATTTTTTTAATTGATTAGATAAATTAAATATATCTACTATATTTGGATAGATCTTGTGTAAACCTTGAAATTTTGTCCAAAGTTTACTACTTTAGCTCAATATTTAGCAAAATATGGCCAAAAACCTGAAATTTCACCGATATTTTTTGAGTTTTTGACGTTATTTTGGTTTATTGCTACGAAAAATTTAAAATTTCTACAGAATTTTGATAGATTTCGTCTTAAGCATTAAAATTAATCCAACAATAATTATTTTTGCTCAATTTTGAACAAGATATGCCAAAACACTGAAATTTCACTGATAATTTTCGAGATTTCGACGTTTTTCGGGTCAATTGCTACAAGAAATCGACCATTTCTTCTGAATTTGAATAGATGACCACAAAACAATTAAGATAAATCGATAGTATCTAGTTTCGCTCAATTATTGTCAAATAATTGAAAAAAACCTGAAATTTCACCAATAGTTTTCGAGTTTTCGACGTTTTTTGGGTTTACTGCTAGGAAAATTGACAATTTCCTCTAAATTTGGATAGATCTCATCAAAAAATTAAAATGAGTACAAAGATCACTATTTTTGGTCAATATTTAGCAAAATATGGAAAAAACCTGAAATTACACCGATATTTTCGAGTTTTCGACGTTTTTTGGGTTAACTGCTCCGATAAAATGGAATATTTCTAACAAATGTGTATAGGTCTCAACAACAGCATTAAATTTAATCCAACGCAGAAGGGTTTTGCTCAATTTGATCGAAATATGTGTAAAAACTGAAGTTTCACCAATTTGTTTCGAGATTTCGACGTATTTTGTGTTAACCGCTGAAAAAATTGATTTTTTTTATTTGGATAGATCTTGATAAAAAACTTTCAAATACATCAAAAGTTAAGTAGTTTTGGCAAATATTTAGGATAATATTTAAAAAATTTCACATAATGTCTTCGAGTTTTCGACGTTTTTTGTTTTAATTGCTTACGAAAATTGAATATTTCTACTATATTTGGATAGATCTTGTCAAAACCTATAAATTGTGTCCAAAGTTTTCTAGTTTTGCTCAATATTTAGCAAAATATGGCCAAAAACCTGAAATTTCACCGATATTATTTGAGTTTTTGACGTAATTTTGGTTTATTGCTACGAAAAATTTAGAAGTTCTACTGCATTTTGATTGATTTTGTCTTAAGCATTAAAATTAATCCAATAACTATTTTTTTTTTCAATTTTGAACAAGATATGCCAAAAAAATGGAAATTATCTGATATTTTTCAGATTTCGATGTTTACTGGATTAACTGCTACGAAATATTGACCGTTTCTTCTGAATTTGGATAGATATCGTCAAAACAATTAAGAAGAATCGATAGTAATGAGTTTCGCTAAATACTTGGCAAATAATGGCAAAAAACCTGAAATTTTACCTATATTTTTGTTTTCTCGACCTTTATTAGGTTAACTGCTAAGATAAATTGAAAATTTCTTCTAAACTTGGATAGATCTCATAAAAAAATTAAAAAGAATACAAAGTTGACTAGTTTTGCTCAATATTTAGCAAAATATGTCCAATAACCTGAAATTACACCGATTTTTTCGAGTTTACGACGTTTTATGGGTAAAGTACTCCGAAAAATTGAATCATTCTCTCGTATTTTTATAGATCTCTTCAAAAGCATTAATACGAATGCAATATTGACTAGATTCCTTCAATGTTTAGCAAAATATGGAAAAAACCTGAAATTTCACCGATTTTTTTCGAGTTTTCGACGTTTTTTGTTTTAAATGCTTACAAAAAGTGAGTATTTCTACCATATATGGATACATCTTGTCAAGACCTCTAAAATGAATCCAAAGTTGACTAGTTTTGCTCAATTTTTATTAAAATATGACGAAAATCCTTAAATTTTACCGATATTTTTCGAGTTCTTGACGTTTTTTGAGTAATCTGCTAAAAATAAAAGATATACTTCTGCTGATTATTGAAAGATCTTGTAACACCTTTAAATTGAGTCCCATGTTGACTTGCTTTGCTCAATATTTAGTAAAATATGGAATAATTTTGAACAAGATATGCCAAAAAACTGAAATTTCACTGATTTTTTTCGTGAGTTTTACGTTTTTTGGGTTAATTGCTACAAGAAATCGACCATTTCTTCTGAATTTGAAGAAAGGTCGACAAAAAGATTAGATAGATAAATCGATAGTTACTAGTTTAGCTCAATAATTGTCAAATAATTGCAAAAAACCTGAAATTTCACCAATATTTTTCGTGTTTTCAAAGTTTTTTGGGTTTACTTCTAAGAAATATTGAAAATTCCTCTAAATTTGCATAGATCTCATCAAGAAATTAAAATGAGTTCAAAATTCACTATTTTTGGTCAATATTTAGCAAAATATGGAAAAAATCTGATTTTACACCGATGTTTTCGAGTTTTCGACGTTTTTTTGGTTAACTTCTCCAAAAAATGGCATTATTCTAACAAAATTTGCATAGGTCTCTACAACAGCATTACATTTAATCCAACGCCGACAAGTTTTGCTCAATTTGAACGAAATATGTGTAAAAACTGAAATTTCACCAATTTTTTTTCCAGATTTCGACGTTTTTTGTATTAACCGCTGAAAAAATCTAATATTTCTTCTAAATTTAGATGAATCTTGTTAAAAAACTTTCAAATAAATCAAAATTTTTGTAGTTTTGGCAAATATTTAGGATAATATTTAAAAAAACCTGAAATTTCACATAATGTTTTCGAACTTTCGACATTTATTTTTTTAATTGATTAGATAAATTAAATATATCTACTATATTTGGATAGATCTTGTGTAAACCTTGAAATTTTGTCCAAAGTTTACTACTTTAGCTCAATATTTAGCAAAATATGGCCAAAAACCTGAAATTTCACCGATATTTTTTGAGTTTTTGACGTTATTTTGGTTTATTGCTACGAAAAATTTAAAATTTCTACAGAATTTTGATAGATTTCGTCTTAAGCATTAAAATTAATCCAACAATAATTATTTTTGCTCAATTTTGAACAAGATATGCCAAAAAACTGAAATTTCACTGATAATTTTCGAGATTTCGACGTTTTTCGGGTCAATTGCTACAAGAAATCGACCATTTCTTCTGAATTTGAATAGATGACCACAAAACAATTAAGATAAATCGATAGTATCTAGTTTCGCTCAATTATTGTCAAATAATTGAAAAAAACCTGAAATTTCACCAATAGTTTTCGAGTTTTCGACGTTTTTTGGGTTTACTGCTAGGAAAATTGACAATTTCCTCTAAATTTGGATAGATCTCATCAAAAAATTAAAATGAGTACAAAGATCACTATTTTTGGTCAATATTTAGCAAAATATGGAAAAAACCTGAAATTACACCGATATTTTCGAGTTTTCGACGTTTTTTGGGTTAACTGCTCCGATAAAATGGAATATTTCTAACAAATGTGTATAGGTCTCAACAACAGCATTAAATTTAATCCAACGCAGAAGGGTTTTGCTCAATTTGATCGAAATATGTGTAAAAACTGAAGTTTCACCATTTGTTTCGAGATTTCGACGTATTTTGTGTTAACCGCTGAAAAAATTGATTTTTTTTATTTGGATAGATCTTGATAAAAAACTTTCAAATACATCAAAAGTTAAGTAGTTTTGGCAAATATTTAGGATAATATTTAAAAAATTTCACATAATGTCTTCGAGTTTTCGACGTTTTTTGTTTTAATTGCTTACGAAAATTGAATATTTCTACTATATTTGGATAGATCTTGTCAAAACCTATAAATTGTGTCCAAAGTTTTCTAGTTTTGCTCAATATTTAGCAAAATATGGCCAAAAACCTGAAATTTCACCGATATTATTTGAGTTTTTGACGTAATTTTGGTTTATTGCTACGAAAAATTTAGAAGTTCTACTGCATTTTGATAGATTTTGTCTTAAGCATTAAAATTAATCCAATAACTATTTTTTTTTTCAATTTTGAACAAGATATGCCAAAAAAATGGAAATTATCTGATATTTTTCAGATTTCGATGTTTACTGGATTAACTGCTACGAAATATTGACCGTTTCTTCTGAATTTGGATAGATATCGTCAAAACAATTAAGAAGAATCGATAGTAATGAGTTTCGCTAAATACTTGGCAAATAATGGCAAAAAACCTGAAATTTTACCTATATTTTTGTTTTCTCGACCTTTATTAGGTTAACTGCTAAGATAAATTGAAAATTTCTTCTAAACTTGGATAGATCTCATAAAAAAATTAAAAAGAATACAAAGTTGACTAGTTTTGCTCAATATTTAGCAAAATATGTCCAATAACCTGAAATTACACCGATTTTTCGAGTTTACGACGTTTTATGGGTAAAGTACTCCGAAAAATTGAATCATTCTCTCGTATTTTTATAGATCTCTTCAAAAGCATTAATACGAATGCAATATTGACTAGATTCCTTCAATGTTTAGCAAAATATGGAAAAAACCTGAAATTTCACCGATTTTTTTCGAGTTTTCGACGTTTTTTGTTTTAAATGCTTACAAAAAGTGAGTATTTCTACCATATATGGATACATCTTGTCAAGACCTCTAAAATGAATCCAAAGTTGACTAGTTTTGCTCAATTTTTATTAAAATATGACGAAAATCCTTAAATTTTACCGATATTTTTCGAGTTCTTGACGTTTTTTGAGTAATCTGCTAAAAATAAAAGATATACTTCTGCTGATTATTGAAAGATCTTGTAACACCTTTAAATTGAGTCCCATGTTGACTTGCTTTGCTCAATATTTAGTAAAATATGGAATAATTTTGAACAAGATATGCCAAAAAACTGAAATTTCACTGATTTTTTTCGTGAGTTTTACGTTTTTTGGGTTAATTGCTACAAGATATCGACCATTTCTTCTGAATTTGAAGAAAGGTCGACAAAAAGATTAGATAGATAAATCGATAGTTACTAGTTTAGCTCAATAATTGTCAAATAATTGCAAAAAACCTGAAATTTCACCAATAGTTTTCGAGTTTTCGACGTTTTTTGGGTTTACTGCTAGGAAAATTGACAATTTCCTCTAAATTTGGATAGATCTCATCAAAAATTAAAATGAGTACAAAGATCACTATTTTTGGTCAATATTTAGCAAAATATGGAAAAAACCTGAAATTACACCGATATTTTCGAGTTTTCGACGTTTTTTGGGTTAACTGCTCCGATAAAATGGAATATTTCTAACAAATGTGTATAGGTCTCAACAACAGCATTAAATTTAATCCAACGCAGAAGGGTTTTGCTCAATTTGATCGAAATATGTGTAAAAACTGAAGTTTCACCAATTTGTTTCGAGATTTCGACGTATTTTGTGTTAACCGCTGAAAAAATTGATTTTTTTTATTTGGATAGATCTTGATAAAAAACTTTCAAATACATCAAAAGTTAAGTAGTTTTGGCAAATATTTAGGATAATATTTAAAAAATTTCACATAATGTCTTCGAGTTTTCGACGTTTTTTGTTTTAATTGCTTACGAAAATTGAATATTTCTACTATATTTGGATAGATCTTGTCAAAACCTATAAATTGTGTCCAAAGTTTTCTAGTTTTGCTCAATATTTAGCAAAATATGGCCAAAAACCTGAAATTTCACCGATATTATTTGAGTTTTTGACGTAATTTTGGTTTATTGCTACGAAAAATTTAGAAGTTCTACTGCATTTTGATTGATTTTGTCTTAAGCATTAAAATTAATCCAATAACTATTTTTTTTTTCAATTTTGAACAAGATATGCCAAAAAAATGGAAATTATCTGATATTTTTCAGATTTCGATGTTTACTGGATTAACTGCTACGAAATATTGACCGTTTCTTCTGAATTTGGATAGATATCGTCAAAACAATTAAGAAGAATCGATAGTAATGAGTTTCGCTAAATACTTGGCAAATAATGGCAAAAAACCTGAAATTTTACCTATATTTTTGTTTTCTCGACCTTTATTAGGTTAACTGCTAAGATAAATTGAAAATTTCTTCTAAACTTGGATAGATCTCATAAAAAAATTAAAAAGAATACAAAGTTGACTAGTTTTGCTCAATATTTAGCAAAA